>JAOPUC010000016.1:6719448-6729863 GCA_027564185.1 Cephalocassis borneensis
GCAAACTCCACACAGAAAGGCCCTCGCCGGCCACGGGGCTTGAACCCGGACCTTCTTGCTGTGAGGCGACAGCGCTAGCCACTACACCACCGTTGCCACCCAAAGGAAAAAAAAAAAGTGTCTCAATTTCTCTTTTGTTGCGATTTCCTTACTAGGAATTTCCCAGCAACCCTCCGAGTCACATGATATATCACTGGAAAGCCCAGGATGTACTCTTTACAACACACCAGGATTCAAGTGAATAGCTTGAAAGAGTAAGAGTAAAACAAATGTCAACTACAGCAACTACAGAGGACACAAGTCTATGGGTTGGTTCTCAGGTGGTTACGCCACTGAAGAAGGAGATTAATTGTTATAGCGGACATTAAACTGAATGCAGCCAACGCTGTTAAATTACACAGGTCATACATTCTTTCTAGAAAATGAGCACAAAAGCATGAGCATATTTTTATATCACTTACTGTCTGCCAGAGCATAGTTTAAAGCTGTACTGCCTTTCAGATTTTTCAGGTTCAGGTCAAAAAAAGAATTTTCCCGACACCCAAATATTATTTTTTCTTTAGTGGACCGAAAGCTACTGAATTCGAATCACAAACTTCCAATTTTATTCGTTTTTTTAACAGAACAATTAATTTCTCTCCATGTGGCCCGAAATTCTCCGCTATTTTTTCCTGCTTCACCATGACGCAATACAACATACTACGTCACGCATCACGTGGTGGGCTTTCCCCGTTCGCACAAGGCATTGTGGGATAGAAATTTGAAACAGGAGAGAAAAATGGAGGACGTGAGTGTGTGAATGAAACTTGAAAGACCGACTACAGTAACGGAAAGAAAGAGAGAAGAAAAGACGTTATGTTCTATACGAAGGAAAGGAAATGCAGGACCAAACTAATAAATATTGGCACTCAGCGAGCACCTCGGTGTGATCAGCTATTTGTTTAGTGACAGGATGATGGAACTGTCTGTGTGCAGTCAAAGGTAAGAGGTAGAAGGTATTAATGCAGTAGAGGTAGAAGGCAGTAATGCAACACCGGATGCCAGTTGCTATAAAACCCAAAAGAAGAAGAAAAAGAAGGCTTCCTCTGTCTGCTTGCCTGCGCGAAGCGAGCGATTTCATGCACGTTATTTGCTAGGGAATCGCCTCAAATTAAATAACTTCCCAGCCACAGAATGGCCTGTTTTTTTGAGATACTGCAGAAATAAACATATAGTGTATCACAATGACCAAATTTCAGAGGGAACTAAATTTCACTGATTTTATGAAATCGAAAGGCCGTATAACTTTAATATCTTTGACTAGAAAGACTGGACAGAATTTATGAATGGTTTCTTGGATGGGCAGATGCTTGGATGGATGGATGAATAAATTAATGAATGAATCAATGAATATTGATCAGTGGCATGGATGGATAGATAGTGGGTTGATTGCTGGTCTGGATGGATGAATGGGCAAAAGGTTGATCAACGGGTTGCTTGGATGGATGTAAGGATAAAAGGGTGGATAGATATATGGATAGTTGGTTAATTGCTTGGATTAATCAATGAATGGATGGTTGAATGAATGGTGTATCCATATTTGACCAATATGAGCAATAGTGGATTAATGACTTGAATGGATGTATGTATTTCTTCTTCTTCTTTCAGCTGCTCCCATTAGGGATTGCCACAGCGGATCTGTTCCACATATTTGATTTGGCATAGGTTTTAGACCGGATGCCCTTCCTGATGCAACCCTCCCAAATCTATCCGGGCTTGGGACCAGCACTAATGGATGGATCTAAATGGTTGGATGGGGGGATAGTTAGCTACAGTAATTGCCTGAATGGATAGCTGGATTAATCAATGAATGGATGTATGAATGGATGGTTGAATGGCATCCATATATGACCGATAGTGCATTAACGACTTGAATGGATGGATATATGTATTGCTGGATGAATGATTGGATGGGGGAATGGTTAGTTGATTGCCTGGATTGAAGGAAGGATGGATGGATACTTCCTTGCTTGAACAAATGAATTAATGGATAGCAAACTGGTTGGTCTTATGAATGGATGGCCAGACAGGTAGATGAATTGTTGATTAATTGGTTGGACCGATTATTACTTGTTTGGGTTCTTGATTTTGAATGGATGAATACCTGAAGATGACATGACCTGAAGATGACATGTTAACCAAGTGGACAAAGGTAACATGCTGAAATAAAAAGACTACCCTTTCAATGTGGTAATTTGATTCATGGCTAGCTTTCTTGTCTGGATAGTAAATTGGTATGGATCACTTTTCATTTGTCAGGGTTCTCCAGCTAATGTTTTTTTTTTTACTTATTTGTCTAAAATATGAGAAAATTGAACTTGGCCGGAAAAGAAAGGATGTTCACTTGGTTTTCCTTTTAAATTCACAGTTTTCTTGGTAAGTGGCATGAGAGGTCGCGCTAATGACAGAATGAGAGGAAGTCCTTCTTATCTTTTTTAATATCAAGTCATTTATTTCCGCAAGCTGCAAAGCCATGTCGTGAGTAATTTCAGATCTTGGGGACAGAGAGCCAGGGAAATGTTATGAACGTTACTCCAAATGGTCTTTGATAGATTTTATATTCTTGTTCTTCTCAGGAAAGAGTTTTTTCCCCCTGCTACCAATAGGTTGTACAGTACTTGTGGAATTCCAGTGCCCTGGGATACATTTCTGGCTTCTTTGTCATTCAACACATGCATACTGGGTGGGAGTATTATGGACATAAAAGGTCTTGTTAGCAACCGTGTCAACAAGTAGTCACCAGTAATTAATCTCAATCACGTCTTCAGTGTTCCCTTTTCTTCCCTCCCTGTTTCCTTGTACAACCCAAATCACACTTCTTCCTCACACACTGACATCTCTTCCTTCCCTTCCAACCTCTTTTTGATCCTCTTTTGCAGCCTTTGTACGAGTCCTTCTTGACTTTTTACTCTTTCTTTTTGTCCATCCTGAGCCCTACATGCCTGCCTTGTTCAAAACCTCTTCCTGGCATAAGCTGATGAAGTGGTGCGGTGTGGTATTTTGAAAATTCCTCTCCCTGACCAAACCAGAAGCCTCTTGGCTGAAGTCTTCTCTACTTCCCGACCTCTTCCCAAATAAGGCTTCCCTTCTTCCAGCAGAGAAGGGAAAAAAAAGAGGTAAAGAGCAATGTGGATAGAGGGAGGGAGAGCCTGCTGAAGAGGAAGGCGTAGAGGAAAAAAGGACATATCCTTTTAAGGCCACGGTTTCCTTTTCTCCTTCACTCTCTCCATCCTCTTTGCGGCTAGTTCTCGAATGGTGAAGTCATTGCAGCGCTCCTAGTTTTAAGCCTGCTCTTTTCAGAGGGAGGACTCTCCTGCTGCTACATAAAACACCCACGCCCAGAGATCCACACGCGCATACTTCCTAACACACACTCCTTCCGAACTGTCCGGAGGACCTTCATCCTAAAACTTATACACAGTGAGTACATCTTTCATATCTTTTTCTTTCTGCCATCTTTCCAAAGCACCATAGAGATACTCGAGTAGAAGTTTTTGACTTTGTGGATCACATGCCGTCATTAATAATCTTGAAAATTTCCAGAAAGCCAGGTCTGTCTGAGGGATGTCTTGAACCGTTATCAATTGTGCTGGTCCTCACAAGTCCTTATTGAGTCTGCAATCCCTAACGTTGTGTTTTGCTGTGATGTTATGTCTGTTCATGACTTGCAACCTAACTAGAAAAAGCTAACAAAGACGAATAAAGAAAAAAAACAACCTCCCAAAAAACAATGGTACATGCTTGGAATTCCACTTCAGTGAGTCTGGAAGGTTAACCACAAAAATTCTTGGATTTTATTCATAGTGTGAATTAGTAGGCTTGAAAAAAAAAAAAAACCCAACATATTCACTCAACTTTGAAGTACAAACTGCACTTATTGTAATTTTGCACATCTTTGCTTGTGCAAAAGTATGGAACAGACCATGGCAGATCTCTGGTTCTGTTACTTTTGTAACATGGATGTGATAAACGCCTTTCAGTGTTTCATCACATATACAAATGATTGCCATAAAAGGCTCTAACCAGGAGTTCATCTACCACCAAGGCCCATTCCAATTCATCAAAGTGTCACGACTGATTCCTGGACACATACAAGCTCTCAAACACTCAGTCATCACCACTAGACATGCAATAAACAGAACACACTTGTTAAAGTAAGCCTTGGAACATTTTACAACCAGACCTCCAAAGATTTATTTGGACCATTTGCAGTAACCTTGAGCATCATCAGACGTATTCAGGAATTCATCAGGAAATCTACTTTCAATACAAGTTATTACATTATGTTAAGATTACTTGTCTGCAATGCCATAGTAGAACCATCTTTAGGTTCCCAAAAGAATGAAATGATTCTTCAGTTCAACAAAATTGTTCATCAAAAGGCCAAAAGTTGGTTCATCTTTGATCTTGCTGTAAAGAACTGTTTCTGGCAGTAATACCTGGAATTGTCAAGCAGTAGCTAAGTGGTAGAACCGAGCTGATAAAGATGTCTGCATAGCATTCCAGCTACCCTTCAGAGCTGATGTTATTACATCATAACATGTGTTCAGTCATTCCGCAGATCATCGCTCCAGAATTTTCTTCACAGCTGCTGTGGCAACATTGGAAAAAAAGTGATGGAATTTGGAGTTCAAAACCAGGGAGGGAAGAAAATTTCAGACATTTGTGTCTTCAGAAGACTTTCCAATCTCACCAGCTCAGACAGCAAGCTGGGATCAGTGAGGAGATTAGAGACATTTTTCCACCCTGCTTGTGCCTCAAAAGTGCAAATAAGCAAGTATGGATAAAAGGACTTTGACGTTGGTGCCAGCTGCAAGGCAAATCTGAAGTTTATATGAACACTTTTGCTCTTACATACTATAGCTGGTATAAACAAACATTTCACATCATTAAATGTTACTCGGCAGTATGGTGGTGCAGTGGTTAGCACTGTCACCTCACACCAAGAAGGTTCTGGGTTCAAACCTTGTGGCTGACTGGGGCCTTTGTGTGTGGAGTTTGCATGTTCTCCATGTTCCTGAGTGGGTTTCTCGAGGTACCACGGTTTTCTCCCACAGTCCAAAGGCAGGCGGATTCGGTCAACTGGCTAATAAACTCTAAATTGTCCACGAGTGTGAATGGTTGTTCGTGTTAGTCCTGTGACAGGCTGGAAAACCTGCCCAGGGTGTACCCCGCCTCTTGTGCAAAGTCATCTGGGATTGGCTCCATGATGGATGGATAAACGTTACTATAAATGGATAAGGAATTCTGTCTTTAATAAAAATGTGTAATTGTTGGCAGGTTGCTGTGGTAAAAGAGGAATAAAACTGTTCAGGATGTGCTGTTATTGGAAAATGTTCAACGTTGGGCCGCACCACATCACTTTGTCATTGCACTGAATGAGAGTAACAGTTATGGCATGGTTTGTCTTGGACAGGATGGGAGGGATTTTATATGGTGGAGTTCCTGTGTGGTTTCAGGCCAGCACTGGGTCAACCAGAGTCATGCAGTGTGTCCTGAACATCTAGCCATCCATCCATCATCTGTAACCGCTTATCCTGTGCAGGGTCGCGGGCAAGCTGGAGCCTATCCCAGTTGACTATGGGCAAGAGGCAGGGTACACCCTGGACAAGTCGCCAGATCGTCGCAGGGCGTGTCCTGAACATCCACATTGAAAACAAAATGGCCTCAAACCAAGTTGTAGAGTGTTTTATCTGTTAACCAGGGTGTGTACAAACTAACAGTTTGACTTCCATATTCTTACCCACTTCTAACCTCCAGGCCCAGAGCGTGGTCGTGTCCAGACATCAAGATGGCAGCACAGGTGACAGTGCTGCTGACTCTACAGAGTTGCTACTGTGTGTGGGCTTGGCACGTAGAAAATTACAAATGTGCTTTTGCAGCCTTTAGAGCTTCCTTTAGCACAGTCCTTCAGCTCAGGTTAACTCACTAAACAACTGATTTCAAATTGGATTTTTTTTCACAACTTAAAAAAAAAAATCAGCTGTGTGCAGATGAGGACTCTTAAGGGCTGCTATAAATCGGCTTAATTTTATTTTCTGCCAGGAACGTGCATGATTTGGAAATAAATTTGGATGATGTCATCACAATTGCACTGATTTCTTTACGTGGCAGCTTGTGTCCACAGTATTGGTTGTTGGCTGTTTTTCACTGGTTTGGTTGGCTTGTGGCTTCAAGTAACATGTTTCAGCAGAATTGGACAGCAGACCAGGACACTGCTCATGACACACCATCTTAAACGGATTTTTAAAAAGTGATAACATTTGATAGTATATGAAGTAGTACATTCAGATTCAGTGCAATTTTAACTGATGTACATGATGCAGTGTCAGGTAAGTAAAAAAAAAGAGACATGAGACTGTAAATATTTGCTTATTGATGTTTTAAGCTTCATAGTCTGAGCTTAGTAGATCAAATCCCCTAAAACCCCCTTTATCCATGAACAGCTCAGAACCTACCCTAGAAAATAGCACACATTCTTTCTCCTTTCCCATAATCCTAATTTCCATTTGTATGCATTTTTATGGAACAGGGAACCCCAGGTATGGCCAACAAAGGTCCATCCTACGGACTGAGTCGCCAGGTGCAGGACAAGATCGATAAGAAGTACGACCCCGAGCTTGAGCAGCGTCTGGTGGAGTGGATTATGGCCCAGTGTGGTTGTGGAGTGGGGAAGCCTGCAGAAGGCAAGCAGGGCTTCCAGGATTGGCTGAAAGATGGATGCGTGAGTGATTATGTCCTTCCTGCTGATGCTAACTAGGATTGCTTCAAAGACCTTCATCGGAATACCTGGTTGATCTTGAGATACTCAGTAATGATAACAGAAGCTATGGACTCCAGTTTGTAGATCAAGTTTGTGTATTGTTGACAGGGTCTTACAAGGTTTCATTCCTTATTAGAAACTTTAGTATTTGGAGCAACGTATTACTTCAACAAACAAACATTGTTGAGTGCCTGACTGCAAGTTTTTTCAGTGGGGCCACTTTTGCAACTCCCCAGGATGCTACTTGATACATGGGACAGATTGAGCAAAATCATTTAAGAATATAAACAGTACTAATTACATATGGATGGCTTCCTCAGTGGTACAACGACTGTGAGTTTGACACGATAGCCAAGAGAGCACTTTTGCCCCTGCTCTCTGGTTCAGAAGGAACCTGTCTTGAAAAATCAGATGCACATCAGCAAATCATAGTCATCTGTTCAATTTTTAAAATGAGAATAGAAGTATTTCCTCCAAGCGTGTTAAGGAAACATACACCTTACCACTCCTACATTGGTAGCTGTTGCATGAAAGGGAAAGAATGGGAATTGGCTAGACCTACATGGGAAGCCCCAACACTATTAAATATTGTGTGAAATCCATAATACTGCCTTCTTTTTACAATGGTCCAACACTATCCGACTTGTCATTTAATAGTCTTCTTGGTGTCTCTCAGATCCTGAGCGAGCTCATCAACAGCCTGCACGATGCAGACAAGCCTGTAAAAAAGATCCAAAGCTCATCAATGGCCTTCAAACAGATGGAGCAGGTGTCTCAGTTCCTTAATGCTGCAGAGGCATACGGCGTGACCAAAACCGACATGTTTCAGACTGTCGATCTCTGGGAGGGTGAGTAAACCAAGATGTGGTTCATCACGTCATAAAATGGTTCATTTAAGACAGCTATATTAAGTCCCAGGAGGTGCCCCAGAAGCCATCATCTTTATCTTTCTGCTTGTGTTTTCTGGCTGCATGTGGTAAAACAATAACTCTACTCTTCTGTGCCCAAAGGAAAAGACTTGGCTGCAGTGCAAAGAACATTGATGGCTCTTGGCAGCATTGCAGTAACAAAGAATGATGGGACTTTCCGTGGTAACCCTGACTGGTTCTTCAAGTGAGTAGTGGTTAAAGCTATAATATATACAGTACACTTAAAGGAAAAAGGGTTCCTCACGGGTTAGTTAAGGGTTCTTCCTAGTGAGGATACTGGTCCCACTGTGATAATGAACCACTTCATTCTCCATGAAACTCTTCGAGGGACAAAGCAAAGAACCTTTTAGGTTCTCGATTTAACTGGCTTTCCCCCCTAAAAATGCGCAGTCCAAGTGTCTGAGTTCCCCACCAGGAATTAGCGTTTTCAAAAATAAATGGTGTGTATGGACTGGGAATACCACTGGATCTCGCTGTGGCTTAATGCTGCTTATAACATCCTGTGAATGTCTTGTGTTATTTGCCAACTGTTGTGAACTATATTAGGTGATGAATGAATGGCAGAAAAATGGACATTGTGACTGTGCATTATTCTTTCATTCCTAACAGATGAAACTAGGTGGTCTTACTTCACTATGCGCATCAACATTTCTAGCTTTGGAAAGGGGTTTAGCTTGAAACCTTTCCTAAAAGGAAAACCTCATCGTATGGTTTAAGATGTTCCCAGACCAGAAAACCTTAGACGCCATCATAGGAAAACATGATTCATTAGGTGTATCTACACATGTACCTTTGTGATTATTACGGTGTATGCATGGAGATGGTGTGCAGCATTGCTATTCTTTGCCTGTTACAGGAAAGCTCAGGAGAACCGGAGGGACTTTTCCGAGGACCAGCTGAAATCAGGGAAGAATGTTATCGGCCTGCAGATGGGCTCCAACAAAGGGGCATCCCAAGCTGGCATGACAGGCTATGGTAGACCCAGACAGATCCTAAACCCTTAAATCCACTCATTTCCAAACCCCACCCCCTTTCCACGTCCCCTTACCACTCAAAACATGCGCCAAAGTATTAAACCTGCCACACCAACAGTATACAAACAGCAGAAGGACATATGCACTCATGCACTCATACACTGCTCACATATGAAATCAGAAGCAAGCCAACATTGCTGTTGTACATCTGGCACAATGGATGAGTTGACGAAAACATTGAACGAATTCCCAAAATATGGCACAGGGATGATGTAAATTTGATAAAGTATGGTCTGATGTTCTAAGTGATTTTAGTACCAACGTAATAAAGAAGGTAACTGACTGATAGATTTTAATCATTTGGACGGCTGCGATAACACCTTTATTTTAGCAAACGTGTACTTCTATGGTCAACGTTCTATGCAAATAAAGGTATGCTAAAAACAAGTTATTGGAATAAGATTGGAATTTCTAAAATGGGAGTCTGATGTTTCCTGTCTGAAGCACAGCACAGGTCCAGCCTTGTATTTTTATATTTTGTCTAATTAAAAGATGATGAAAAAAAGAGGTTCTATTTCTGTTTCTTGAAATGGGAGAATCCAAAACCAATTTTAAAGACAATCTAATGCTTCATATTCTGAGGACGGTCAGTCCAGATTGAATAACTACATCCTTACATTGTTGGACGTAGTTTCCTTAAATATAACGTCATGTAATTGAATCTTGGTTCTGAATTAACTGTAGCAAGGAGTGTGGTGAGATTGTTAATGGAGTCTTAGCCAATGGTTGTGCACCTGAATTGAAAGCATTCCTAATTTGGGGGGAAAGGACAAAAAAAAAAAGAAAAAAGAAGACTTTCAGAAGACATGGACAGAACATTCTGGTTAGGGTTGCAATCACTTAACAACCTTCGATTCCACACACCAAAGTAACTAATTTTTTTTCCCCACTTTCTCCCCAATTTGAGGAGGCTAACACATGAGACGCGCTAAGTCGGACAACCGGATCTTTTCAAACTGCTGCTCATATAGCATCAAGTGGCAGGAGACTGCCATCTACCCTCTTCCGCATACATGAACGCACAGGTGCCAACGATTGGTTGCTGTGATTGACAGTGAGACACAGTGTACCATCCTTCCCATCCAACAAGCATGTCCAATCTGGCTTCATCACGGCTTGAACGGTCAGACCTTCTTCCATTAGACCACTGATCACACGGAAATATATCTGGACAGTGACCTTATGCAAGTTTGGATGAAAACAAGTGTTCAACAAATTTATTTAACCTTATATTTAACAGTTATTCCACTAAATCGAGTCGTACATGAGCCGATAGCCGATGAAGCACGTAGCACCGAGTTGCCTATAAGCCATGCATGACAAGATTGAGTGGAATAACTTTTCCACATTCACTGGATTTGGAGAAACAGCATTTTTATTTTAATTTTTTGCAAATTCGATAAAAACTTTACACAAAACGTCCAATAAACTCATTTCCGCTTAGAATGTAAACGAAATGACAGCAGCAATTTGTGAAAAATGCTATAATTCTTGAAACATTAAAAAAGGTACGTTCTTACCATGAAATATTTTTATTCTTTTTTGTACTTTTTGGTGTTTTTATTTTGTCCTCGGGGGGCGGCACAGTGGTGTAGTGGTTAGCGCTGTCGCCTCACAGCAAGAAGGTCCAGGTTCGAGCCCCGTGGCCGG
>JAOPUC010000016.1:9249334-9260277 GCA_027564185.1 Cephalocassis borneensis
GTTGTTAGTAGGAGCAGCAAGAGTACTATCAACTGCAACATTATTATTATTATTATTATTATTATTATTATTATTATTATTATTATTATTGTTGTTGTTGTTGTTGTAATAATATAATAAAATAGTATTGTTGTGTGTGTATATATATATATATCCAGCTCAATTTTAGATTATTAATGTACCTATGTATAAGAGATTAATAAAATTTGTATTTTTTTATTTTTTTTTTTTTATGGGAGAGCATAATAATAATAATAATAATAATAATAATAATAATAATGAGACTTTTCGAGACACCTGCCCTGTTTTGTGAACTTCTTAAATTAAATTAATGAACTGTGTACAGCCTGTTTTACAGACTGAAATATTTAAGAGGTGTTAATTATTGTTAATTAAGCAGTCACTGCTAATTACCCAAGATAACTAAACGTGACTGTTCCGTGTGTGTGTGTGTGTGTGTGTTTTGAGGGGGGCCGGGTTTAGTCGAAAACCAAAGCGCGTTTTTCCCTCCTTCTCCTGGACTGGTATCTGCTTTAGAAGAAGCTTGAGGCTGTAAAACATTTGAAGTCTGGGACAAACACGCAACGCCGCTGATTGTGATTTCCGGCCGCCTCAGAGACACGGAGTGCGTGGATTCAGTCATATTGGTTCACCGGCTCACAGCACTGACTGTTACATTGCTGTGTTGATTGTGGCTTGTGTGAGATGATGGCCGCCTACCTGGGCCTGGAGGAGAACACCACGGGCCTGATGGACACCAGCAGCAAGGCAGAGAAAGAGCAAAGTAAGACCGAAAGTGTGGCAGTGAAAAGTGCAGAGAAAGCGGACGCCAGTCAGAAGCCGCCGTACTCTTACGTGGCGCTGATTGCGATGGCGATCCGGGACAGTTCCGAGAAGCGGCTGACTCTGTCAGGGATCTACCAGTACATCATCAGTAAATTCCCCTTCTACGAGAAGAATAAGAAAGGCTGGCAGAACAGCATCCGACACAACCTGTCACTGAACGAGTGCTTCATTAAGGTTCCCCGGGAGGGCGGTGGAGAAAGGAAGGGGAACTACTGGACCCTGGATCCTGCGTGTGAGGACATGTTCGAGAAGGGGAACTACCGACGGCGGCGGCGCATGAAGAGGCCGTTCAGACCTCCGCCGGCGCACTTCCAACCCGGGAAATCTCTTTTTGGTGGGGACAGTTACGGTTATCTGTCCCCGCCGAAATATTTACAGCATGGCTTCATGAACAACTCGTGGTCTCTGGCGCAAGCTCCAGCGCCCATGCCGTACACGTCGTGCCAAATGGCGAGTGCGAACGTGAGTCCGGTCAACGTCAAAGGCTTGTCTGGGCACTCTTCGTACAACCCTTACTCTCGGATGCACACCATGACCCTGCCTGGGATAGTCAATTCGTATAATGGCATGAGTAGTCACCACCACACGCACCAGCACCATCAGCAGCTCAGTCCAGCTGCGTCTCCACCAGTTTCCACTGGAAACGGCACTGGGCTCCAGTTCGCGTGCTCGCGGCAGCCCACAGAGCTGCCCATGGTGCACTGCCCTTACTGGGAACACGAAAGCAAGCACTCCGCCCTGCACACACGGATCGATATATAGACTTATGGTTATAAAGATGCTTTTCTGTCTCTCAAGATTGTCCTGTCAGGAAGTGAGTGGAAGCCCAACTCAGACTGGTGTGATGTTGTGCTCTTTATTTCTGCTGGATTAAAATAGTCGAGAAAATTCAATTTTTTCCCCAACCCTGCAGATTTCCAGGTCGCTATCATACATTTAAAACAAATATATTTTTATGTCATTAATGTCTGACGTTTCAAATTCAAACGGGTCAAACGTTTGAGCAACTGTTCTTCAACGCATCAGCGACACTCCTGAAGTGACACCAGTGATTTTAGGGATATTTAATATATTTAAAAAACAAAACAGCAGTTCAATAAAACTGACAAAGTGAACTGAAGAAGGCCAAGAATTACAAGTCAGTCAGCACAATGTGGACCTGAAGCCCACTCGGAGTATGGATTACTGCAGGCTGCATTAGGACACAGCAGTGAGTGTGAATCCTTTTTCAATGTTTTTCACCAGGAGCTTGTTGTTGTTGCTGCTGTTGGTGTTAAATTGCGACGTGAAGGCAAACGTGGACTTGTACTGAGGGACACTGGTGATTGTGGGTGGATTTTGGGCTATTATTATTATTATTATTATTATTATTATTATTGATGAATAATGTTAATGTCTGCAACAATCCGGGGACCATGTTTAGATAGCACTTTTAAATATTTTTTTTCTAGTTTTCATAATAAACTCATTTCTCTTACTATGACGCAATGATCTTGAACTTATTGTGTCATTATTATTATTATTATTAGTAGTAGTAGTAGTAGTAGTAGTAGGCTATAACTATTCTGCTTACTTTAATCCAATGCTTTATCCAGATTTTCAAATTATCTTCAAGAAGATTCATTTTATTTATTTATTTATTTATTTAAAAGGACATTAATCAACAAAACTGTAAATGTACCAGTATTAGCCAGCAGGCTCATTTTCAACTGCAGTCCTTAGGCATGATGTTTGTAGGCCCGTATGACCAACTTTTGTATAAAAGTCAGGTTGTTAAAAACATAAAGACATAAACAGAACAGAAAAGAAAAGATTCATTATTTCTGATCAAATTGATGCACTGGATCATATTTATTAATCAACCTAAATGTTTAAATCGTATATTACTCATATTGTTTGGATGATACAGTTAAAGATATGTTTTTAGTTAAAAAGAAAAAAAATCGAAGTTACAGGGGGAAAAAATACTGAATCTTTGTGCCTTTTTATTTAATAATAATAATAATAATAATAATAATAATAATAATAATAATAATAATAAATCTCATGCATTTTCAGTAAAATCATTTTACAAGCATATTTTGAAATTACAAATATCTTATTGATCTGGTCCATTTACGGTATGAGGTCGTGTTTTGACTGTCAAGTTATTAGTTTAAGCCCATATAATAATAATTTTATTATTTTATTATATCATACCACAGCGGGTCATATTTTCTGGTCCAATAAAATATATCAGGATGGGTTTTTATTATGATTATTATGATTATTATTATTATTATTATTATTATTATTAAAACGCAAATAAGCAGGACAAACACATTACTGTTTCACACAAGCCGTGAAAGTACCACTCAGCCTAAGTTACTGATTTATTCAGGGCTGTAATGTAGTATTACACTGAAGCCTGAACGGTAATGAAGCAACGGCGCATGCGCAAGAGTTCTCTAATGCGGTTCTGATCAGGTTAGTAGACCGGAACTAACTGTTCTATAAACTGTCATGCGGCTTAAACACGTTTTACACTACAGGATGCGTGTCTAACAATAAAAGCTGAGTTAATATAAATTATAAATGATTACAAACGCAATATTTCCATAAGTTTACATTATTATTATTATTATTATTATTATTATTATTATTATTATTAACTGCCTAGTCCCAATTTAAACGTATTGTCGGCTATGCTGCATATAGTTTTGTTTGTTTGTTTTGTAGAATTCCATTAGAAATTCCTCAATTGAAAATAAAATAAAACAAAATAATTGTTCTGGATATACAAAGAAAATGTTTTATAAATATTGCTACACGGAAGTAGCAGGTCTATAGATAATAAGACTTCAGTTTTTCATGTTTGCACAGTATGTCGATATACAGCATTTGCTTATAAATGAAAGATAAAGATCATCAGTTAAAAAAAAATCCTTGGAATGAATGTCAAACTCAGACAGGGTGTTCCACCCAGGTTTCTGTCGCTTTTATGTCTCTTATGCAACACCTTTATGTGCCAGATGTTTTCGTTTTGATTTGCCTTTTAAATGTACTTATCCTTCAACACTTAACTATAAGGATGTTAAACAGCCAGGAAAAGGAGGAGGAGGAGGAGGAGGAGGAGGAAGCTCTGTAGATTCTCAACAAATAAAAAAGGAAAAAAAGGAAGAAGAGTTTAAGAATGATCACTTCATCACTCCATCTCATGGTTTACCTTGTCTTAAAACTATGAGTTAAACAAATTGTGTTGTAATAATAATAATAATAATAATAGGGGAGAGTGGGGAGACTTGGGATGGGGGATACTTGGCACAGTTTGTATTCCCATAAATTAATTTCAACCAATCAGGTTTTCGATTCCATCAGAAGTTAGATGTTGCCCCCTCGAGTAACCGACTTCCTTTGGAGCCACAAAGCTGGACACTGCAGTAAGGTCTGTTAGATATTTTTCTCAACCAAAACTTATATTTTCTATTTTGTCTCCATCTCCATCCTATATGTACATTTGTAATGGACGCTGGTGAATTGGGGATTTGTTAGAAATTAAAGTATGTAGCCTAGAGTAACTATGTATAGTGTTATTTATTAAACTTAAATTCTGGGGGGCAATTTTTTTCAAGATTTTTTATTTTTTATTTTTTCAAAATGGCCAGATAGGGAGAGTTGGGACAATTCATCATGTTACATGTTTTTTTTCTTGTGGTTTACAAATATAAAATTGTTTAAATAATTGTGTTAAAAATGTAGGCATGTCCCTGCATGAAGATTAAACTGATTTCATTCTTTCTTGAGAATGGAACTGTTTTGTCAAGTCAGGTTTTGGGTAAACTGACATTTTTCTATTGCTGTACCAGCATTGTGTTCATACAGTTCATATGTTACAAGTATTCCTAATAAATAAAAATTAAACATGTAGGCCGAGGTATTTTATTTTTATTCCATGTCTCCCCACTATGTCCCAAGTCTCCCAAAATAACGTTCCATGTCTCCCTACACAAAATAATGACAGAAAAAGTGAAGCCTGAAGGCCAGTATATGTGACAAGCTGAGAAACTAATGTTGCGGCAAGAGGGTATAGTAAATTCTCTCTGACGCATTATTATTATTATTATTATTATTATTATTATTAAAGTTTGAATTCTATTACACCATATTTACATCTTAATCAACACTGATTAACTGTAGCAACACAAAGAAGACTATTGCAATCTCAGGTTAATCTATTTTAATCCATAATCTTTACTGCATACACAACCCAAGGCTGCTGCCATTGTTTAATTTTACTGAAGAATGATTCCTGAAGAATATATTCGAGTATGGTGTGTTTTCTTGCTGTTTTTCTCTCTGCAGGTGAAAGAAGCAGCACCTGAGCAGAAAGTGACACAATGCACCCGCATGGATAACCCAGTCGGGGTGGGGTGCATGGCGCATGTTGGGAATTCACCGAAACAGCAGTGCTTCAGTGCTGCAAAACAGCAACAATAACTATTCTTTCCTGTTACTTAAACATTTACAGCAAGATATGATTTTTTAAAAAGTTTCTTAATAAAGCTATCATGTAAGGAAGTCAGTAAGTAAACTAAGAAAGAAAGAAAGAAAGAAAGAAAGAAAGAAAGAAAGACGTACATACTCTACTCAACTATCTCTGTTTTGTTTTTTGGGTTTTTTTTTTTTTCATTACCCACAATGGCTTTTGGAAATTCTTTAAGGCTTACATACATGTGTTCTTACTTATGTGTGTAACTTATCCTCCCATACTGCTGCATTACACAGTACGGTGTGTGGTGGTGTTTAGCTGTGAATATCGTTTGCTTGAATGTCATTACCAAAGTGGCTCTTGACTTTTGATTTCGCTGAACTGTTTTATGCTGAGCTGATTCTACACATTAAACCAGTATAGACAGCGCTTAGTTTATTGATCTGGAATCAGACTGACCTTTTCTGGATCATAATGCTACAAGATACCACTGCACTGATGGTATGTATGTCTTTGTAGACATTAGATGAGGCAGTGGGATTGACGGGTTGGCGTTTCTTTGTGGTTAAATGGTGGACATTAGGAAGATCACTATCTTCAGTTTCAGTGCCTTGGCATTTCTGTTAAGAAAGGTTTTAGGAATTACTTGTAAAATATAATCTATTTTGGATATACTTGACCCTACTGATCTATTGATCACTTCTCCTTCTCCTACTGTGGGCTCTATGAATGTGACATATCATTTGAAAATTATGGACCAAAGCAGTTGTGATCAATCTTACACTGACATTTAAGCTGTTTTCAGCATCAGCCAAATGAATAATTGCAAATAACAAAATGTTCATAACATATGCAGTACATATGTGCTCTATCCAGGCTTGTAGTACTCCAACTCATGCCCTAATTTTAAGGACTCGTGACTTGACTTGGACTTGTGCAATAATTGCACTCGGATTCATAAATTGGAGACGAGGACTCGGATTTTTTCTTTATATTTTGTAACATGCCATAATAATTTGGCATAAGATATTTATATCTAGGGTGGCACGGTGGTGTAGTGGTTAGCACTGTTGCCTCACAGCAAGAAGGTCTGAGTTCGAGCCCCGTGGCCGGTGAGGGCCTTTCTGTGTGGAGTTTGCATGTTCGTGTCTATGTGTCAGCTCTGTGATGACCTGGTGACTTGTCCAGGGTGTACCCCGCCTTTCGCCCATAGTCAGCTGGGATAGGCTCTAGCTCACCTGCGACCCTGTTGAACAGGATGAAGCAGCTAGAGATAATGAGATGAGACATATAGAAAGAACATGGGATTAATCAAATGAGTGTAAATATTTTCAACACTAGAAGATAAACTTCATATCTTCGTGCCACCATGTAATGTTCTTTATATGAGAGAATGGACACATTCTGAAAAAAAAAACACACACAAGTTAATCAAAAGAATTTTAATTTTGAACTGGTTCGCCATTTTGAAAATGCATGTTCAGTCAGCAGGAAAACACTGAGGGTGACATCATCAAAGTGAAATATCAGAAATTATTATACATACAGGACACTTTTTCCATGGAATTGTATACATGTATTCTATGTATGTATTATATTCCCTTCTAGTGGGTTTCATTCATTTGGTTTGATAGCATGCAATATTGTCATCATATGACAATTATTGTGTCATTATGCCACATGCATTATGCCAATCTACCCAATGAAGAATGAGCATGCAATATTGTTACAATATTGCAGGTTGTGAAGACAACATGATGTCACATGTCAGCGCTCATGCGAATATCCAATGACAAAACTTTTCTGCTGTGCATGCGCAGAACCATTTCTTTGTCTGCTGGGAAAGAGAAAGATGAGGTTAATCCAGTACTACTACTAGGATTAGCTATGCTATAATTAAGCACCAAATAAATAAATTGAAAACTGAAATTGAAGATGCGATGAACACCCAAAAGGCTACCAAAACTGCATTATATATTCTTCATGCATATTTACAAGAGAAAAACATACCTATGGACATTAAAAAAACTAGAAAAGAAACACATTGGAGATCACAAAAAAGAAACACATCAGCGCTAGCTAGTGACTGTGACAATTTATAAACAAATATGGCTGCCAGGTTTGTTTCATTAAAAATGGAAAATTTTGAGAAAATTTTGGCTGCCGGGTAGCGCTGTTGTGTGTAGTTGATTTTAAAAGTTACTCAGTAAATTACATAGGGAGATGAATACTTAAGTGTGAATGAAAAATACTGTGGTGAGTGTGCATGGAAGAAGAGTCTGGAGACAGAAATCCTAGCTTCTCTGTCATTTCCCTTTACTACTAGCTCTTAATAGTACTGTCTTGACTGCACCAGCATTGGCTTTCACTAACCTTATTGCTGAATGCTATACTGGCTAGAAGGTGACTTCACTGCTGCACTAACAGTACTAACTCATGGGTAAGCTAGCTTTGGCCTTTGCTAACACTACTGATGAATGCTACACCGGCTGAAAGGTGACTGCTGTAGGTGCAGTTGGTGTTAAGTGATCAATCTAATTAAATCAGTCTCATTAATAATCTCATTAAATCAGTCTCATTGATAATCTCATTAAATCATACCATTGAATCGTTCTCATTGAATATTAAATCAGTCTCATTAATTAATACCATTAATTATTAATTACCAAACAGCTAAATTATGGTATATTCCAAATTATTATGATCACTTACCGTATTACATAATTCATGTGCACCTTGAAATTCTTTTGAGATTGGGCAACTTCAAAAATATTGGGACAACAAATAAACACACACAGTTTCAATAATAATGGAATGTATTATAACAAAGATAAAAATGGATAATCACAGTTGGAATCTTGGAGATATGTGTGCGCATGGGAGTGTGTGTGTGTGTGTGTGTGTGTGTGTGTGTGTGTGTGTGTGTGTGTGTGTGTGAGGGAGAAAAAGGGTTTAAACATTAAGATTGAAACGTAGTGTGTGTGCGTGGGGGTCACCGCATGTGAGAGGTGACCACGTGTGGGGACAAAGATTAGCCTTGTGTAGCTAAGCTAAGACAAAGGAAAGCTAGCTAAGGTGTGTTTGTGAGGCCTATGGCCACGTGTGGAGACAAAGATTAGCCTTGTGTAGCTAACCCGCTAGCTTATAGCATTACTAAATCCCCTGAAATCTTGATGAGATCAAAATATGCATAAGAATGAAATTAAAGTGTTAGAAAGGAAAAGAAGAAGCATGCAAAACCTATCTATTAAACACGACTGAGAGATTAAAACAAAATAGAACAATCATCCATTTGACACGCTGCGTGTCTACAGTGTAAACAATTAAACCGTTCCTGAGTTTAAATTCACACTACTTCAATAAAGCTAATTCCTAAGACTAGTTTTTATGCCCAAAATTTGCCAGTCTTACTCAGTATCTTGCCTCTACGCAAGATTATGAAGAGATTTTCCGAGACTTTTGGAGTTTCACCGTTGTGGAGCACGTGAGTCGCTTCCATGGAAAGCAGAGGATTTCTTGGTCCCATGCGTGGTCGCTCGTGATGAAAGGAAGTCTCTGAGCAAAATAATGTGCACAGATTTTTAAGTAGAAGGATCCGGTCACTTCTAATTTTTAAATTAAACTGCTTGGGCGGTAGTTTGGTAACGTTACTGATAGACACACAAAAACCGGTTGTAACTCTATCTGAGTTTAAAATCGTGCGATTCTGGATTTCTACTGTGGCCAGTGGTAAACAAAGAAATCGCGCAGATTCGTGGATCTTGCAAGAAAGACGTCTTTTCTTGAGTTTTCTGGTGCAGGATATCTGTTTGCGTCTAGACAACTTGAAGTCCAAGACGAGAGAGAGAGAGAGAGAGAGAGAGAGAGAGAGAGAGAGAGAGAGGTCCTCCTTGTGTCCGTGTTGAATTCACGGTGCCAAAAGAGAAAGACGGAAGTGTTGCTCAGTTACTTATGCCTTCCTGGAGGATGTGATGTAGGTGATCCCGCCCAGGCGTGATGTGGGGCAACACGGAAGTTGGCTGATGGGAAATGTAGTTTCTTAAAGGGAGTGTGTTGTAGTTCTTAGATGAACTGTGTTACCTACACATGCTGCCATCCAGATGACATCTTTTTCAGGGATGTCCTTGATTATTCCAGTGAGATGATACCAAACTACATTCTATATGTGTTATAGTGAAGTGTGGCTTTGTAGTAAAAGAGCGCAGGCACTAAACTGGCCTGCTGCTGCCTACCTTTGAAAATGTGTGGTGCATTTGGAAGTGCAAAATACAACAATCGACCTGGCATATCAAACAAAAATGAGAAATAATTTCACTTTCAAGGCTTTAATAATCAGTGTCCTCAGCTCCCAAACACTTCCTGAGCATTGATAAAACACAAGGTGATGTGAAGGATTTGCCAGTCATCGCATTCTGTTTTTATCTAAATTTCATACAGCGTCCAATAAATTTGTTCAACAAAGTTGTCATGTAAGAATGTTAATTCAGTCACAGTTTAAATATTTCTTTCTTTCTTTCTTTCTTTCTTTCTTTCTTTCTTTCTTTCTTTCTTTCTTTCTTTCTTTTCTTACTTTCTTTCTGTTCCAGCTGTGCTGTGTGGCCCATAGAGTTGCATTACTTGTTAGCGACATTATCCTCTTAGCTTGTGAAATGTGTTATGAAGTGTTCATTTGGACACACACACTGCTGTTTGTCATACTATAGTGGTGTAACTGGCAGTGTGTGTGTGTGTGTGTGTGTGTGTGTGTGTGTGTGTGTGTGTGTGTGTGTGTGTGTTCACTGAGCGTGGGCTGTGTTTAGAGCCTGCTCTGGGTTTTTATACTGTATCAGTTGGAGGAATAGTGAGCGAGCGGGTGAGCGGCTTTAATCCTCCGCAGCGATGCAATGGGATGTGATGAGATGTGATGTGATGAAGGCAGGCAGCAATAACGGCAGATCTTATTAACACGAGTGTGTCGCTGCGTCCTAATCGAGTTAGCAACACAGCCAAACCAATTACACACGCTAATAGAATTAGCCGAGGCAAAGCGGAGGCGTGATTGGATTGTGGTATTCATCTTTCAGGAAGCTGAAGGAAAACTCTCTGCAGGATTTCAGTCAATAAGCGTGCTGACACGGTGTCATGCCTCGTTATAAATGGGAATCCCAGAATAATTACAGCCATTAAAAAAGCGCTTAGTGCAGATTAATAAACAAAGACGAGAGAATGTTCCGGACCTGAGACGAGCAAGAGCGTAGAATGTTATTGATATTTTATTGTTAAGTCTCAGATCATTAATGTTAACATCATGAAGATTAAAAACAATCTCCAGTTTGATATATTAGTGAAAATACTAAGCTATACAAAACATCGCTGTCACCAAGGGGCGGAGCCTATGGTAAACATGACCACCCAATTACAAACTGGATGTGACATCATTAAACCGCTAGCTTCCGTTTTCACATCTCACCATGTTTAGCTTCAGCGACATTAGCTTAGCAGCGTTGATGTTAGCAAGCTAGTCGGATTACATCGTAATTCCCATCCTCCAGCAGAACAAGGGGAAAACATTCCTGTGGCAGCGGGGGCATGGTCAAGCGCTGGTCTGTGACAGGAGGGTGGAGTCAGGGAAGGTGAGTGGCAGCATCAC
>JAOPUC010000016.1:9587367-9597799 GCA_027564185.1 Cephalocassis borneensis
TTACGAGAAATCAAGTTCGGTTCAATTTCAGCCTAGCTAAGGTGTTTCCATGCCATTTAGAACTTCGATTTCAGTCGAGCAACAGCAGAAATTCGATTTTCTCTATGTGCATGTAAACGCACTGATTGAAGTCATCTGATTCTTGGTGTGGATGTGTGTTCAGTTTTCTGGGAAGTGTGCCAAGGACTGCATTGTAGGTGGCTGATAAGTGGTGTCGCAGACCACCTCCTCTGTTCAGTGATGGTTGTTCCAGGTTGGCAAAGATGGCTTCTTTTACTCCCCTTTCAAACCACCGGTCTTCTCTGGCTAGAATGTACTCCTGAAATGAGTGTCCTTTTGTTATTGAGATGAAGATAAACTGCAGAGTCCTGGCCTGAGGAACTGGCTCTTCTGTGTTGAACCATGCACCTGTGAAGCGGTTGTTTCATTTCCCCAATGCATTCCTCACTGCACTGAATTGCGTACACTATGTTGTCCTGTTTGTGTCTGGGTATTCTGTCCTTAGGGTGAACCAATTTCTGCCTCAGAGTGTTACTGGGTCTGAAATGGGCAGGAATGTTGTGTTTGTAGAAGATCCTCCAGAGTTTCTCAGATTGTCTTTCCCTACATTTCTGGACTATGCTGTTGCATTTGTTGCTGTTTTCTTCCCTGCCCATTATGTTTGTTTTTCTGGTCTTGACAAAAGCCCAGTTGGGATACCCATACTTCTGAAGTGCTTCCTTGATATGTGTTTGCTCTTTCTCTTTTCCTTCTACCATTGTAGGACTGTTCTGAGCCCTGTGATGTAAGGTCTTTATGACCCCAAATTTGTGTTCCAGTGGGTAGTGAGAGTCAAACAGTAGCTACTTCTCTGTGTGGGGAGGTTTCTGGTAGACCTCAGTGCTAAGGCTTCTGTCTTGTTTGATGTGCATGCCATGGTCCAAAAAGGCTAGGTTGTTTCCACTGACATCCTCCCAAATGAACTTGATGTTGATATCCACTGCATTGATGTGCTCTGTGAAAGCTTCTAACTCATGGGTTTTGATTTTTATCCAGGTGTCATCCACATACCTGAACCAGTGACTGTGAGCGACTCCTGAAAAAGTGGTCAAGGCTTTGTTTTCCACTTCCGGACATATGGTACACTAAGAGCATTGGTGGACAAGGTAGGGAAAACCTCACATCAGTTTGCTTGCTGGGACCTGCCCAATCCAAATGATCAAACCATGGCCAATCTCTTCCAATTCTGTCCAAAAATACTGGGTGAAAAATATGGGGGCAAACCATCACCTTTATATTATGCTTCTGTCCCATGTATATAATTTTGAGAGGCACCATAGGATATCTGTGTACATACCTGTGTATACACCTCACCTTTACCTCTCAACACCTTCCTATGCCTCATGTTAAATCAGGCTGATCAAGGTCTGCACATACTCAGTTGGAGGTCCCCCCTCATTCTATGCAGCCTCCACAGACATCAAAGGGACCATTCCAGCTTTCTGGGGCTCTGTGGCACTCTTTGAAGAAGATGAAAAATAAAAAGTAAGGTTAGTCAGGGTAGGGAGAGGTTTAGATTTGCAAACACACTGGGTGTTTCTCAATGCCAAGGATGTTTTTATGGTAGGATGGGTCCTTCCACATCCTATCCTTCAGAGACTAGGTAAGACTCCTTCTTACCTAGTCCTTCATTAGCAGAAAACAAAATGAAACAGTCTAGCATGTGTACAGGTGTGCATCTTCTTTTGTTGAGTTTATTGGAATCTTGCAATGTTAGTGCATTAGGATGGACCTTTTCTTATCCCTAGTCAAAATCCCCATTCCAGTTGACTTCTGGCTTGGTGCCACCAGTTATGACATGGATGTAGTGATGTGATGCCATTCTATTTCCTGTATGGCTTCAGCATGGCTAGATGCAAAAAAAAAAAAAGACGAGGCATGTATTTTTAGCAGAGTGGAGCAGAGAACCACTTCTAAAACACACTACATGTCATGGGGAATCACAAGTATTGTCTAAAGTGGCTGTGATCAGCTGTAGCAGCCAGGTCACAGCTGGAACATGACACAGCTGCACCCAGTAGAATCCAGGCTTTTGACCACAATTTAGGCTTGTGTGCCCTGTATGCAGTTGTGTTAATATGGTGACTACTGTTTACCAGGTGTGTATGGTATGTACATACCACCTTGTATGTGCATATAAGATTGTGAGTCATTTAAAAATGCTGAGGATCCACACACATGTATCCTTGAAAAATTCTCTGAATAAAGGATTAGGTCCTTGATAGAAATCAAATGATCCTATACATCGGAACAGTCCTTCAGTGGGATTTGATGATGTGGCATTCTTGAAATACAGCCTTTAAAGGATCCTTCCTTGACACTGAGAAACACCCACAGGGTGTGCGGCCCTGAGGATTTCCAGGGAGTAGCATGTGGTGGTAGTCTTATCCAATGTGGGGTGGGGGGTTGGTGGAGTTTTATAGATGAGCAGGAGGGTGCATGTGGACAAGTGAACCTCTGCCAGTTGGATAGTATTGATTAACAAGTCAAAGTGGTGGCACTGGAGCCATCCCAGTATTTTGGCTGGCAGTCAGGAGCTGCCTTCTCCAGATGGGCAGGGTCCAGTCTGAACCAGCCTTTAAAGGAATTTGCAGGAGGAGTATATGTGAACAGCCGAGCCCCTTCCTCTAATGGCACAGATCAGAATTGACGATTAGGTTCCCCTGGTGAAAGTTCAGCCTGCTTGATCTTTGCTCTCCACACAGCTGTATAATCCAGTTGGCTTTTGGGTGGCCTGTCAGGAATGCTTGAATCCATAGTTGTCCAAATGACAGTGGCCACAACATAGCAGACTCAGATTGAGTAAGATTGCAGGTGAACTTTTATTCCCCTCTCATATCACAGCACAGAAAGAAAAAAGAAACTGAGGTTTGGCTGCTTTTAAGTGGCCCTGACTCTGTGCAGCTCAGACTCTGATACAAGCTGACACACACACACACACACACACACACACACACACACACACACACACACACACACACAGTCATGTAATACACTCAGTGTGGATTCCAATGTTTTTTGTTTTGAATTTTTATCACTGTCCATGTGCATATTGTTTCGATGTCACCATCCCTGTCTTGTCATTGATTTATTGCCCTAGTGTGCCCTGTTTACAATTACCTTCTGCACAGTTCTGTGATTATTTGTTCACGTTTCCTACCTTATTGTTCCTAGTTCCTTGTTTGTCTCATTCCTTGTTTAATTTCCCTGTGGTGACCCTGTCTTCCAGTGATTTGACCTATGCTTTGAACTGTGACTATGCATTTTGGATATGCCAGAATAAACAGCCTGATCTCATGTGAGTGTGTCCTGTCTCCTCACCTCTAATCTACATATTACACACACACACACACACACACACACACACACACACACACACACACACACACACACACACACACCAGCCCAGATCCCTGAGGGACAGAAAGCAGCTTGTTAATATAGCCAACAAAAATAAACAACAGGTGTGCCATGTTAATTGCCCATTCCATCATACTCCCACTGCAGACTCTCACTAAACCATGCTCCACCTGCTACAGTAATCAATACTATAACACTATAACTTGACATACCTGGAATACCTGAGCTAATGGGAAAATATATAGGCTATTTATCCCAATTACTTGTTTAAACGCCTTGCAGAATTAACTTGAACGCTTCTCAGTGTCTTGTCTCTAATAGTGTGGGGTCCATGCATAAAATCTTGTGGGAACAAAATAAGCATGGAGTCGGTGAAAATAGTATCTTTGCAAGCTATAAACATAAATATTCCAAGTTTTTAATTCACTTTTTTTTTTCAAAAACATGAATAACTAATTTAGATAGCTGTCTGAGTTCATGTTCAAAGTCCCTTCCTGTGCCAGGACCTGATCTTCCCAGGCAGTCTCCTGTCCCAGGACTAACCAGGCCCTTGAGGTGCATTGGGCAGTGCCCATGTCCGTTTCAGTAGCCCTTGACCTCTCACCTATTAGAGTGGGAAGGAGCAGTCTTCTGGTAACCACGTGAGCTTGACTCCCTAATTGTATCTGTATTGTGGCATACCTCACCAGATGGCAGTAGGTACCATTTTGATAATGGTCTTTGGTATTTATTTTTATTTTATTTTTATTTTTATTTCGAACATGTATTAAAAATGTATGCAACTATTTGTACATACAAAAGAAAGAAAACAAGAAAGTGACAAAAAATAAAATAACAAAGAGCTAAGACATTACAATACACTGCACATTGTTTGAAAAAGGAGTGGGAAGAAGTACAATACTTTATGCCTCGACTGTGAGTAGAACTTGTAAGCCTCAACTGTGAGTAGAACTTGTGATCTCCTGGTGGACATGCTAACCACTAGGCCAGCTCACAGTCTGAGTAATATAAATTAAATTACATGACAAGGACCATCCAGACTGTTACAAGCAACAAGTCCAAAAGCCAGTGTCTGTCATGGCATGGGCTTGTGTCAGTGCCCTTGTCAAAGGTAACTTACATTTCTGTGATAGCAGCATTAAAGCAGAAAAGTACATTGAGATTTTGGAGCAACATATGCTGCCTTCAAATGACATCAAGATGACATGGCATTGATTATTGTTGATTATTTGGGCAGCATGGTGGTGTAGTGGTTAGCACTATTGCCTCACAGCAAGAAAGTTCTGGGTTTGAGCCCAGTGGCTGATGGGGGCCTTTCTGTATGGAGTTTGCATATTCTGCCCATGCCTGTGTGGGTTTCCTCTGGGTGCTCCAGTTTCCCCCACAGTTCAAAGACATGTGGTTAGATTAACATGGGGAAGCCATGGCCTGAGCAAGGCACCTAACCCACAATTGCTCCTCTGGTGCTGTAGCACAGCTGCCCACTGCTATGGGTATGTGTGTGTGCTCATTGCTCACTTGTGTGTGTATGTGTGTGTTCACTGTCTCAGATGGGTTAAATGCAGAGGTTAAATTTCACTGTGTGCTTAAGTCTGTGCTTGACTGCATGTGTGACAAATAAAGGCTTCTTGGCTTGGCTTCATTATTTTCAGGGACACCCATGCATATTTCAACAAGACAATGCAAAACCACATTCCAAATGTCAGTAACACCACTGAAAACCTGAGTTTGGAGCAGCCTCCAAACATGGCTGCTCTGGATTACACTTTCCCATGATACACAGTGCTCCCTGTCACCAGAGTTTTAACTACATCACCTGTCCTCACATGCTCCTCATTACTCGCTGGTGCATCTCTGAGCATGCCTCTGCCAGATAAGTTTTCGGGGGAAGTTTCCAATAGTAAGGGATTCCTTCTTCAATGTTCCTTGTATTTTTCATCTCTTATGAGGGTCACCAACAAGCACAAGATCTCTCAGTTCATCAGTCTTCTCAATGGTAAAGCTCCCCAGTGGGCTAGCATGATATGGATGCATGGGGGCAAACACACCACATCATATGATCATTTTCTGGAACTGTTCACAAGAGTTTTTGACCCTCAACCTGAGGGATTCGAAGTTGGAGAGAGTTTGTTGATGATTCAACAAGGAGGAAGGAGCATCAAGGAGTATGTACTGGACTTCCACACCTTAACCACTGGCAGTGGCTGGAATGAGCCAGCTTTTAAAGCCAGGGTTTGCCAGGGTTTGCATCCAGAGGTACTCAGTGAGCTGGCATGCCAGGATGAACATCTCTGTCTTGACTTGCTTTCTGACCTGTCCATATGACTCGATCACCTCATTAGAAAGTGAACCTTACTGAAACTACCTCCTGCTCCCTCTCTTAGCATCAACCCCGTAACTCCAATGGAGGTCTCACATACATGGCTACAACGATCAAAGAGAGAGAGAGAGAGAGAGAGAGAGAGAGAGAGAAGATGGTGAGAGGGTCTCTATTTTTACTGTGGTGAAGCTGGCCACCTGATCTCAACGTGCCCTACTCGACTCTTGCGAGTCCACCAGCCAAGCAGGACTACCAGCCCAATGAACCCGGTGAGTTCAGACACATCTTGTAACTCACAGTCCTTCCAAGTACCAGTGTTATTAAAGCTGCCAGACTCAACCCATGTGCTCTTGGCTTTCATAGACTCAGGGGCAGAGGAAAAATTTATAAACAGTGCGATTGTTCAGAAGGACCAACTGACCACCCACACTTTTGAGACCAATCAAGCTCAAGGTCATTGACAGGGGACCCATAGGAGAGGGAATGGTCTCAACATGCATAACGTCCCTTGAGATTCAAGTAGGAGCAATTCATACAGAATACATATCCCTTCTCATCACTCCCACCTCACATCGCTACCTAATATTGGGTTACCTGTGGCTCCAACTTCATGACCCTCTGATTTCCTGGCAACAACATGACATTCTTCATTGGTTTCCTTTCTGTCTTCAGAACTGCATGAAACTTCCCCAACTCACTCTCTCATCTACTCGACAACATCCCAGCATGCTACCGTGATCTAAAGGAGGTATTGAGTAAAGGAAGGGCTTGTGGTCTGCCTCCTCACCGTCCCTATGACTGTGCTATTGACCTCTTCCCAGGTACTATTCCTCCTTGTAATTGCATCTACTCTTTGTCCTTGACTGAACAAGCGTCCATGGAGGAGTACATACAAGAAGCCCTGCAGCAGGAGTACATAAGACCTTCAATGTCTCCAGCCTCAGTGGGGTTCTTCTTTGTTGAGAAGAAGGGAGGAGGTCTCTGGCCATGCACAGACTATCAGGGCCTGAACCAGATCACAGTAAAGTACCCATATCCACTCCCACTGGTACCTTCAGCCCTAGAACAACTCAGATCTGCCAATATATTCTCAAAACTAGACCTTCATTGCACCTACTACCTGGTCAGGATTTGTGAGGGTGATGAGTGGAAGACTGCCTTTAGCACCACTGGGGGCCACTTAGAGTACCTCATGCATTATGGCCTTTCTTGCACTCTCAGTGTCTTCCAGTGCCTCATCAATGATGTGCTCAGGGACATGTTGGGGAGGTTCATTATCACCTACATTGATGACATCTTGGTCTACTCCCCAGATGAGAACACCCACCACGAGCACATCAGGTCAGTGCTTTCTCATTTGCTTCAGAATCACCTGTATGTTAAAGCTGAAAAGTGTGAGTTTCATGCCAGCCAGATCTCGTTTCTGGGATATGTTATCAGCTCAGAGGAGATGAGCATGGACCAAGCCATGGTCACAGCTGTGACATCGTGGCCCACTCCCACATTGGTTAAAGAGTTGCAGTGCTTTCTGGGGTTCACCAATTTCTACCTCTAATTCATCCGTAGGTTCAGCACCTTGGAAGCTCCTCTCACCACTCTCCTGAAAAAAGGACCCTGTCATCTCCACTGTAATCTTTCAGGTGATCAAGCTTTCAACCAGTTGAAGATGGCTTTCACCACAGCTCCCCTACTTCAGCACCCAGATCCTTCCAAACCCTTCATTGTGGAGGTGGATGCATCAGCAACAGGAGTAGGAGGAGTTCTATCTCAGCGCCTTGGTGAATGACCTAAATTGCACCCCATAGCATTCTACTGTAAAAAGCTCATGTCCACTGAGAGGAACTATGACATCAATAGTCAAGAGCTTTTGGCTGTCAAGCTAGCCCCAGAAGAATGGAAGCACTGGTTGGAAGGTGCAGCTCACCCATTCACAATCCTGACTGATCACAAGAACTTAGAATATTTAAAAACAGTGAAGCATCTGAACCCCCACTAGGCCAGATGGGCTCTGTTTATTACATGATTACAATTCACCATCCCCTATTGTCCCAGTTCCCAAAATACCAAGGCTGATGCTCTCTCCCAAATCCATGCATCCTCACTGCACTTGTCTAAACCTCCCACTATACTGCCACCTGAATGCTTCCTGCAAGACATAACCTGGGACATCAACAAATAGATCAGACTAGCACAACCCACAAGCCCTCCTGAAAACTGCCCACCTGGACGTTTGCATGTTCCACCCAGACTTAGAGGCAAACTCATCACCTAGGTGCACTCTTCTCCTGCCACTGGACATCCCAGCAGCCATCACACCTACCAGTTCCTCCTAAACAAGTATTGGTGGGAAAACATGATTTCAGACATTAATCATTATGTCTCCTCATGCTCCGCCTGTGCCCAAGCCAAGGTTCCCAGAGCTCCTCCTGCCAGCAAACTGTGTCCTCTCCCAGTACCCCAGTGGCCCTGATCACACATTGCCCTTGATTTCATCATCGGCCTACCCCAGTCACAAGGCAACACCATTATCCTGGTCATCACTGATAGGTTTACAAAGACACTCAGACTCATCCCACTACCTGGTCTTCCCACTGCATTTGAAACTGCCTTACTACTACTCACCCACATTTTCCACTACTATGGTATCCCTAAAATACATAGTTAGTGACTGGGGTCCCCAGTTCACTTCTGGGTTATGGTCATGGTTCATGGATAGGCTGGGAGTGTCAGTGAGCCTCACCTCTGGATATCACCCACAGTCCAATGGCCAAGCAGAATGAGCAAATCAAGAAGTGGGCTGCTTTCTCTGCATATAATGCATGAGAAACCAGAGGAATTGGGCACAATTCCTTCCATGGGCCGAGTATGCACAGAATTCTCTCAAACATTCAGCCACTCAGCTAGTCCTGTTCCACAGTGCATACTTGTATACCAACCTCCATTTTTCCCATGGGATGATACCCCTATGCAGATTCCAACCATAGACTCCTGGTTCCAGAGGAGTCAGCAGATATGGGAGGAAGTACACCAAAGACTGGAAAGTGTCAACACTAAGCACAAACACTAAGCTGACAAGCACAGAAGCACTACTCCAGAGTATGCCCCAGGTGATAGAGTATGGGTTTCTACTAAGGACCTCAGAGAACCTAACATCTGCAAGAAACTACAAGTCAGATTCATCCATCCATTCAAGGTTCTATGCAAAATTAACGAGGCCTCATACAGGCTCAAGCTTCCTCCTCACAGCAAGATGGTATTGTGGCAGCGGGGGCATGGTCAAGCATCAGTCTGTGAACAGAGGGCGGAGTCAGGGAAGGTAAGTGGCAGAATCACTACACCTGATGTTAGTTAACCTGTGTTTGTGTGTCTTCCCCAGTGACCAGACCCTATAAAAGGAGAGAGAGAGCAGAGGAAGGGAACTCTCTCCCTAACCAGATGACTTGTATGTGTGTGTGTGCGTGGCTGGGAGAATGTACTGCAACTGAAAAGTGCAAAATAAGAGTTTTGGAACTCAGTTCTGACCTGCCGTACTTCTGTGCTCCACCCACCTGCTCTCATTGCTACAGTGGTGCTGAAACCCGGGACTGGAGCACAGAGGAGAACAGCCCCATGGAGTCCTCCCCGTTCGCAGACTTGATCCACACCCTCACCATGGCCCAACAGAGCCAGCACCAGGTGCTAGTCACCCTCCGAAAGGAGCAAGAGCAACGGTTCGAGGCCCTGGTGCTGGTGCAACAGGAAGAGCATCAGGCATTCCAGCACCTCCTCGTGTCATTGGGGTCCAGCACCCCCACCACCGCAGGCCCTCCCCACCTCACCCTAATGAAGATGGGCCCGCATGACAACCCCGAGGCCTTCCTCGTCCTCTTTGAGCAAGCAGCAGAGGACTGGGGCTGGCCGGTGGAACAGCGCACGGCGCGCCTCCTCCCCCCTATTAATGGGCGAGGCACAGCTGGCCACACTACAGCTCCCCACTGACTCTATGCAGACCTGCACCAGGCCATCCTTCAGCGTGTGGGGCACACCCCAGAACAACACCGCCAGCACTTCTGTGCTCTGCGCCTAGAGGAGGTCAGCTGGCCGTTCGCGTTTGGCCAGCAACTCCGGGACACCTGCCAGCAGTGGCTGAGGGCTGACAACTGTGATGCCGAGGGAATCATAGATCTGGTGGTACTGGAACAGTTCATCGCCCGACTGCCTGAGGGGACTGTGGAGTGGGTCCAGTGCCATTGCCCGGCGTTGCTGGATCAGGCCATTGAGCTGGCAGAGGACCATTTGGTGGCTGTTCCAATGGCAGGACAGCATATCTCTTCTCCCCTCTCCTCTATCTCTCTCTCCCCCTCCCCTTCTGTGTCTCGTTGCCCAGCTGGCCCGCCGCACCCATGGTGCCCTCCTGTTTCCCACTTCTGTGTCTGTCTCTCCCACCCTCAGGTGAGTGAGCCCCAGAGTGCCAGTGCAGAGAGAGAGCTCGGGCCGGTTTGCTGGTGCTGCGGGGAGCTGGGGCACCTCCAGCATCAGTGATTGGTAATGGAGGTGGGCGCAGTGGTCCGGATCCCCAATGCGCCAGGGACCACTCTCGATCAGACTGGAGTGTATCGCATACCGCTGAGCAGAGGTGGGACAAAGTCACTAATGTGCAAGTCACAAGTAAGTCTCAAGTCCGACCACTCAAGTCCGAGTCAAGTCACAAGTCAAGGCACTTTTGACCAAGTC
>JAOPUC010000016.1:12099738-12111986 GCA_027564185.1 Cephalocassis borneensis
CGTAGTCAGCTGGGATAGGCTCCAGCTTGCCTGTGACCCTGTAGAACAGGATAAAGTGGCTAGAGATAATGAGATGAACTTTTTGCATTATTGAGGTTTGCACCGAGTACAATCAAGTCAAATGACAGGTCAAACATAGAGGTGCCAACATTTATACAATAGCTGTAGCATTTACGATTTCGAAACCTAAAAATTATACTTTTCTGCTTTCTCAGATAAATCGGCAATCAAACTGGAAGCAGAAAAGCCGGTTTACCGGGTCGGGGCATTGGGCATGGACGATTGCTGCTTCTGGCAAAGGTTTCTTTCACTTTTTGCGCTTCCTTTATCTGCATGACCTGTAAATTTATGAACCTCGGTGATGTGAGTCAATAGAAATGTGCTTTTCCTCATTTGTGCTGTTTATTAGTTGTGCTTTTATGGTGTTGACCTGTTCGCTACCATGGGCTAGGATTTTTGTTGTAAAGTCACGTTTTATTTTTCTAACAACTATTATTACAATTCAACAATAAGTAGGCTTTAAGTAGCAGTTTGGCCCAGTGCCATATCATTCTGAGATCATTTCATTTTCAACTTTCAGTGCAACGTCCAGTAAACGTTCCCACTCGTTCCCTGACGAAAGATTGTGTCACACCATAAAACTCAGCCTATTCAAGAGCAGGGTGCCCAGAGCAGTCCTGGTGTTGTGTTCTAAGCACTCCCTGTGTATTAGGTGATGCTGAGATGATGCATTTATGTTACAGACTCTGGGAGTCATCTGAAGGGCAGTTGTAAAATTCTGTCAATCAGTGGTTAAAACAAAATGAGAGGCTATCGTATATGTTTTAATGGAGTTTTATGCAACACTGGAACACTGCATTAAAAAGTAGGAGAAGCCGAGAAGTTCTGTTCGCTTCTGTTCAACACACTAACACACCAGCCCACAAAGATTTAAAGACTGCACCAGACTCCATCAGGTACATTAAACCTAGTGGACTACCAGCCCACCGTTATCAAAGATGTAATATCCATTATTGAGCTCTTCTAGCTGTTAGCTTATTTGAAAGGTGACTTGAATTCAGTTGGTTTAATCCAAGCCTCAGTAACTCAAAAATCTATTTATTCAGTCATCTAAAAATCAGCCGTCGTCAACTTGGATCGAATATCTTGTGCAAGTGAACTTTCAGGAATAGAAAGCTATATGGCACTAATAAATAAACAACTATTGTTTGACACGTTTTAATAGTGTTCATGAAGTAAATTTGTACTGAGGTGGAGGTCTGTGGAATTTATTTTCCTGGAGATCATGTGATCGTCATGAGATCCTAAGGCGTTTGGAAATTAAGCTCCAAATCTTTGGGACAGGATGATTTTTTTTTTCTTTTTTCCAGAAGGGAGACTTTTGGCTACATGTGAAGTATCTGATCATTCATACCCCACAGATACAGTGAATAGAGCAAGCATTATTTTATTTTATTTTATTTTATTTATTCCAGCGAGTCCCACAATCCTGAACCATGGCGGAGCATGAACGAGTCAGTGTGTTCATCTGTGAGGCTTGCTTTGGGTCATGAACCTGCTAGCGTCATTTCACTTTGAACAATCAGGAAATGTAATGTAGATTAAAGCAGTCTTGTGGTGCAGCGCTTGCACATGTTGCACATTGATGTTCACCTCCATGGACACCAGCACATGTACACAAACACACATCATTCATATCGCTGTGTTCAGGTTTTCCTCTCTGGGGATACGAGTGGCATCTGGCACGAGCTGCCACTGTGTCCTCATAAGTGACCCTACGCTAAACAGCAGAGGGATGGAGGGAGGTGTCTATATCACGGCGCATGCCAAATCAGGACCACTGATGAGTTATGTCAGCTGTGTGCAAGACAGTTTTGTGTGTGTGATCCTCATTCAGACCTCATTTATGCCAGAAACAGGCCTCACAACGTCACATGCTTTCCTCTCTCTCTCTCTCTCTCTCTCTCTCTCTCTCTCTATTGAGATCTCATTTGTCAAGGCCGCCAGCAGCAGGGTATTAGTTATGCAAATATTGATGTGCCGCTTTGGCCTGGTAGCTATCAATTGAAATCAGCAAATCGATGGCCCTAATAGCTGCTCATTACGCACTTGATGCATTTTCAGGGATAGCATCGGAAGCTGCCAGCTCGCCTAATCAATGCAGTCAAAAACTATTACCTTCCTCCAAATCAGACACCTTTTTCATTTGCTCTGCATTGTTTACAAGCACCTCATCTGCTCACAAAACCATGAGGCTATATCAGAACGTACAGCTTGTATCTAAATCCTGTATGTCGTTGTATAAACTTCACTGCGTGTTCCTGAAAATTAATTTTAATTAGATTGATTTTGTAGCTAGCGTAATCTCCTGAAGCTGAAAAGATGTAATCTGATAACACAATAAAAAAGAAGAAAAAAAAAGTTCAGCATTGTTCTGTCTCTGTCAAAATGTACATAATGCAAAGATCGCATCCAAACTTGGTTTCACTTCTGAGTTATGCCCGCAGGCCTTCAGCTAAAATCAAGGCTGCTGCTTTCTTCCTCCCTACTCCAATTCCTCAAAGCCTCCACCACACACTCTCCATCAGGAGTGGACACAGTCTTTATTTAGACTTCAGATTGGAACAGATAAATAAGACGGGTGCTAATGGGAGAAGTCGAGCTCTGGGTGGGTGTCGGGGGCTCGTCGGGATAAATCATTAGATGGAAGGTTATTGGAAATGCAGCGGGATAAAAGAGCGAAGAAGCCAGTAATTGCCTTAAAGCTCAGACTACAAAGCCTCACTCGGGCTTTTACAAGGCCAGCCGGCAACAAAAGAGCCGTAATTTATGAGCTCAGCGTAAAAGAATAGCATAATTGCATTAAAAATTAATGCTAATGAGGCCCAAAATGGGGAAGGTGGTTGTTATGAAAGTTTGTATTCATCTTCTCCGGCTTGAATGATGGGCCGGTGGCTTGATTAATGGCTTAATTTCTATCAATTAGCAGGCAAAAAGATTCTCCACAGAGACAGGAGGGGCTCAATTGAGCGTTGAATTACATATCTCGGTCTGGCGAGGAGAGGGCAGGAGACTCAGTCACTTGTGTGTGTATTGGTGTATGATTCTGTTTAAAAATCCAGGTTGGAGAAGCGCAACACACAGGTCCTGGGGTTGAGTTCTGCTTCTCCTTACACATACACTGTCTTATTACTGTGTGTGTGTGTGTGTGTGTGTGTGTGTGTGTGTGTGTGTGTGTGTGTGTTTATTTAGAGTGCTTTTTGGTTGCTTTCATCCTCAGGAGCAATGCCATCATTAAGCCTTGTTTTACCGTCTTTCTCACCACCTAATTGAAGTTCATGACATTCTAAAGCCCTTTTAAATTTACAGCCATTCGTAACCAACTGCCTGATGACTGGCACTTATTTATTTATTTCCTTATTTATTTCTCAGCCACGACGAGATCAGCGGTAATTGAGTTTGTGGAGCTAATGCATTCAATTACGAGAATTAATCAGGCGCAGTGAAACAGTCTTATTTCTTTCTCGCTTTTCTGTCTCCTGACACTCGCTCACGTGTCACAGGTTTCCTGCGCAGAAACATACCGAAACTGTAAAAGTATGGAACTGTATTAACATATGTAGATTGAGATCACTAATGAGCAAGGCAGAGGTGACGGCGACATGAGGAAGACCCAAGTGGGAGCCCGTCCTCTTCTGTGTGACGGCGTTTAGCGCAATTTATAAATCATTACAGTGGACAGGTGTAGAAGTGGAAGGAAAGATAAACAGCGTGTTGAAAGGATGCCCTGTTTGAGTATATTGTGAATAAGTGTCCTGGGATGAACACTTTTTCACACACAATATCCTCAATTCCCTGGGATGGAATTTCAAGTAAGCACTGAATTATCACTATTTTATCATACTGAATGATGAAACTGCTCATAGATGGAAGTAGCTGGAAGGATTTACAGCAGAAACCTAAACGTGTGGGTTTACAGAGCAACGTCTCATCAGTGAAAGCAAGGGAAGTTTAAAAAGCAGATAACTGAGTGGTAATCGATTCAGTTCCACTGGAAATGGGGTCCTGTTGAGCTTCCGTTTTTGAGTTCCAGCACACTTGATGCGGCTCATTTTATTATTCAGCGCTCCATAAGCGGACACATTGGGAGCGGGTTTGAGGAATGTGTTAAGGAGCCGGAGAAGGCATTGGCCATTTTTGTTGGTCATATTAAGTGTTTTTGTGCCTCAGAGTTTGCACTTTGAAAGTATTTGGATTGTATGTATTGTGATTTTGTCCATAAGATTAACATCAGAAGGCTTTTCGTATTCTAATATTTTTTTAAACTCATCTCAAGAATCAATATTTCTACATTTTTCTTCTGCAAAGTTTCTGCACTAACCGACAGACTGCATGTTGCGCTTAAATGATTAATGATTTAACAGAGTTGACATTTTTTAGCATAGAATTTTTCAGCAAATACGCAGAATGTAGTTATCGAGTGTCCATGATAATAGCATTGAGATTAAGGATATTCTAATACTTACAGTTTGTATTTATTGCTGCTGTTATTTTTAATAATAAGTTAGTTTCAATCTAAAATTTGGGTAACTGGGTTGTACCTGATCAGACATTATATCAGTAAAAATTAAAATAATAATAAGAGAGATAATTTGGATGATGCAATTTCCAGTTCAACATGTCACTGCATTTTGTAGGGGTTAAATGTGTTCACGTAACGAGGTTGAAAGAGAGTTGTGGGACATAAAAATATATTGGACGAGTCATGAAAAGGGATGGTTCGAACATGGATGTGAGAATAATATGGTTTCTAATAATAAAGTATTTTAATGATGAGATTACAAGTGGGTTGGGATGGACAAAATACTGTTTTCTAAAGCACTTAGAGATTTTATTACTGCTTTCTCAAGTTATTTATCCGAAACATGCACACGTGTTGTTGTGAAGGATACTTCACCTGTGTTTTATCGTTATATGTTATTTGTAACCCAGTGGCATTCTAATCATGGAATCACTCACATTATCACTAATTTTATGTAATATACAGCACATGACTGAAGTGAATCTGTTCGTCTGCACTTGATTATTTTGTGCCCTGGAAAATCCAGAGAAAAGTCTTTTCTGGAAACAGTGTGACACTTTCTTAATGGAAAAACATCATCTAAGAACATGTGAGGATGCAGAGGACAGACATGAGGCATTCAGCTGTTCAACACCTCCCTCTGCTGGGAAAGTGCTGCCAAGCTTCCTGTTTCTTTCCTCTATGAACGACAAACCGCCATAATTTCCTGATTGTAGACTCCTGATTGGAAAGGTCGGCTGAGTTTGCCTGCAGCTTTATCTATCTTTTTCTGTCTATGAGAAAGACAAAGCACTTCTTAGAATCCTCAATAATTTATTGATTTTGATGTCTTGCTTGACTATTTGGGCCAGTTTGCCTTTAGCTGCTTTAATTATTCACGCTTGTTTTAACATTTATACATGCCTAGAAGCATGTCCAAAACCCAAAGTGATGTTACACACTGGAAATGGAATTCACAGAACCTCGGGATATGGAAAAAAGAAAGCTTGCATAAGGATTGGGAAAAGCCCTGTACACAACTTAAAGCATCTTATAGTTTTTATTTGATTTTTTTTTCCTCACATTCCATCTTCTGTAGTTCTGTCAATTGTTACGTACTTGTATTTTTGCATTGAGGTTAATGCAGTGATGATGGACTCAGATCTCTAAATGAATGTCCGGGATAATGTGTCAATATTAAATATCAACGTTGACCTGGCTTTGCGCTGACGGCGGCTGCCACTGGTCTTTCTCTGGCTGCGCTATCGATTTCCCGCTGTCTGTGTCTCAACCGGGCCCCTACTCACAGAGTCCATTATTTTTGATTTTCCTATGAAATACATATCTTTCCCTACTGACATCTGACAAACAGCATATGGAAGTCATTTTATCTACCAATAATGTGTTTGTCAAAAAGCATGAGGCTTTTATAGAATCCCGGGCTGAGGATAGGTTGTCACCGATGCGCACAGGCTTGGTGTTCGTTTCTTTGTGTTGGTGTATCAGTTATTAAGATGCTATATACACACACACACACACACACACACACACAAACACACACACACAGAGTTGGGATTAATATCAGGGGTGATTGAGGGGCACTGGGCACCGGGCTGCTGTCATGTGAAGGACAGGCTGCTGGAGGATATTGTGGCAGTGGTTGTTGTTTTTTTTTTTTTTTATAAATTTGTTCTCCTAAACTCTTGAAGTAATGAACACTATTTTGGGAGACTGTTTTCTCTCTCTCTCTCTCTCTCTCGCGCACACACACACACACACACACACACACACACACACACACACAATCATTCTCACAGCTGTCAGTACTGAACATTGACTGGACTGGTGTGTGTCTGTGTACCTGTGTGTAAATTTGCATATACTTTTGTGCTGTCAGAACAAATTTTATGGAAAAATATATGAATTTTTGTACACTGGAAAAACCTGTTTAAAAGTAGAATTTTTTTTTTTAATCTCGCAACACTGAAATAAACTGCTTAAAATTTCAAGGGGGATAATTCAAAGTAAATAAATACAGATGTGTGGTTTTTGAAGCAATAAATTTTAGCACTGAATTCGAAGGCATTTCAATTTCATTATAAAGAATTCAGTAGCTTTTAACATTGAAATCTTGGTCTCTTTTTAGCTTCCATAGAGTTCCTCTGTTTGAATACTATTCAGGTTTTTTTTTTTTTCATATTGTGAAAGATATTCTACTTTATCTGACCTAATGTACATCTATTAAAACATGTTTAACATGTTTTGCACAAATGACCCTGTCACTAAAGAGGGATCCAAATAAATGGATGTCATGTATCAGCTTTTAAACTAAATTTCTGAATCTCAGACTAAAAATGAGCCAAGTTGGTGTTTGGGTTTTTTTTGACACAAAAGTGTTGCAGACTATTATCCACTTCATGATAATACACAACAGTTTCTTAGGTCTTCTTTGGGATCGAAAATCTCAATATCATACCCAAAAAGATGAACATAAATTGAAACCAAGCTGAATGTACAGTTACTGTATAGGTGATCACATGTAGAGAGAAATGAAACATATACAATATGAATAGGAGCCAGTTTAACCAACAACCCATTTGTGAAGTCACATACACCGATCAGCCATAACATTAAAAAAAAAAACTAGTGACGGGTGAAGTGAATAACAGTGATTATCTCATTACAATGGCACCTATTATGGTGGGATATATTAGGAAGCAAGTGAACAGGCAGTTCTCAAAGTTGATGCATTGGAAGCAGGAAAGATGGTTGGCAAGGATCTGAGTGACTTTGACAAGAGCCAAATTTTGATGGCTAGACAACTGGGTCAGAGCATCTTTAAAATGACAGGTCTTTTTGGTTGTTCCCGGTATGCAGTGGTTAGTACCTACCAAAAGTGGTCCAAGGAAGGACAATCCATGAACTGGCAACAGGGTCCGATCCCACAGAAGGGTTACTGTAGCACAAATTACTAAACAATTTAATTCTGACTATGTAAAAGGTGTCAGAACACACAGTACACCGCAGATTGCTGCCTATGGGGCTGTGTAACTGTAGACCGGTCAGAGTGCCCATGCTGACCCCTGACCACTACTGAAAGCACCTACAGTGGGCTCGTGAGCATCAGAACTGGACCATGGAGCAGTGGAAGAAGGTGGTCTGGTCTGATGAATCACGTTTTCTTGTATTTCATGTGGACAGCCGGGTGTGTGCCATTTACCTGTGGAAGAGATGGCACCAGGATGCACTATGGGAAGCTGGTGGAGGCAGTGTGATGCTCTGGGCAATGTTCTGCCAGGAAACCTTGAGTCCTGGTGTTCATGTGTATGTTACTTTGACACGTACAACCTAACTAAACGTGTTGCAGACCAACTACACCCCTTCATGATCATGGTATTCCATAATGGCAGTTGCCTGTTTCAGCAGGATAACGTGACCTGACATTGCAAAAAATCGTTCAGGAATGGTCTGAGGAACATGATGAAGCGTTCAAGGTGTTGACTTGGACTCCAAATTTCCCAGATATCAATCCAATCGAGAGTCTGTGGGATGTGCTGCACAAACATGGAGGCCCCACCTTGCAACTTACAGAACTTAAAGGATCTGCTGATAAGGTTGTGGTGCCACATACCACAGCACACTTTCAGAGGTTCTATAGAGTCTGTGCCTCAACGGATCAGAGCTGGTTTGGTGGCACAAGGGAGACACAATATTAGGCAGGTGGGTTTAATGTTATGGCTGATATACATACTGTATATATTAACCGACGATCATCAGTCAGAAGAGTCCATGTTGCTAGTCAGATAATAGTGTGTAAGCAGTGTGTTTACAGCAGCCAGGGTTCTTCCACCATCACTGCTGCTAACCGCATAAAAGCCAGAGCAAATATTCATTTATTCATTAAACAAGTAGAGCAGGAAGATGTGTTGTGACAGTCCTAGTTAATGTGTGGAATTAATTCGTCTCATTAACATGCCAGTGAGGATGTACGCATGTGAAAGAAACAGTCGGTGTGTTGAGAGAGAGATCACGCCAAATATATTTGCGCTTCTTTACAACTGAGCCACTTTCGTTCAATGATGGGATTAAAGTAGGTAGATTTATTAAAATTGCACAGCCTGCGGCAAAGGAAAACAGACACGCAGCTTTCCTGCAGATAGAGAAACAGACAGACAGAGGGATGGAGAATGGAGGGAGAGGTGTGCGTATTGATTGGCGGATCAGCTGACAGGTGATGTGCAATGAAATTATTATTATTATTATTATTATTATTATTATTATCATCTTTGAGCTTCTTTCTCCCTTTCAGATAACTAAAACTGCTGTTTTGATTTACTTTTTCACTCTGAAGTTTTTACATAGGAGTATTTTTTTAATACATATTATACAAAGAAGCAGATTTGAAGTTAAATGAGATGCTCTGAATTGCTTTCAGTGTATTTGTTTTCTTATGTGTAATGGTATAGGAGAAGGTGCAACAAGTTGACATTTATCAAATTGTCCCTACTGCTCCTCCCCCTCTCCTTCATTCTTGTTAGTTTGACCTTTTCTCTGCTCTCATGTCTTTCTTTCTGTTTTTTCCTCCTTTGCAGAGGAGGTCTCTCTTGCCGAGCAGGTGAGGAGGATAAAGGAGATCGAGGCCATCGAGAGCGACTCTTTTGTTCCTCAGGCTTTCAAATCATCCCGGGACGCCACCAAGGTGCGCTCTTCTCTCCGTTCTTCTCCCACTGTCTTTCCCCTCCCTCTCGCTTTCTCTCGCTTTTCGTTTGCCTCACATCTCCTTCCTCATCGGCATGATTAGATTTGCCGCTCGCTGGCCCAGATTTCGTCTGCGGACAAACGGAATTATTCCCATTCAGTGCCGTTTGAGCTCCGCTTTACACACAATAGCTGAGTTCTGAAAAGCGTCTCCCCAAAGTGTCCGAGCCGTTCCCACGCAAATCTGTGCTGAAGTCACTCGCAACCAAAGCCTCACATTCACATTCCCAATTAGATTAGAGCCCAGCGTTCGCTGATGTCCACCGTCCAAGACAAAAAAAGTGGACAGGTGGAATGGACTGGAGTGATAGATTACAGCAGGGTCGAGAGCTGCTCTGGATATTTCTCCAAAAGGATGTGTGGAAAGACTGTTACATCAGGCAAATACATATATGAGTTCAATAGTAGTAGTTCAGCATACCAAACCTTTCTCCCTTAGCAACCGGATATTAATCTTTGCAGTACCTGAGCTGATGTTAATGCATTTGTAGTATGGACAGCATTTAGTGATCATGTGCCTCACATACATAAGGTACGAATGTGAACAGGTGTGAATGCACTTTCCTCCAGTCGAGGAACTGTGCAGACAGTGCCATCATGTGGCCAAACATCAAAACCTACTATAGTTGAGTATTCTCCTGGGTTATTATAGATCATGAAAAAAATTTGTAAACTTGGAAAAACACCACATTTAAATGAAAAATGTAAAACAGATTACAGATCTGTTTACTATTTACAGATTACAAAAAACAAATTCAGGAAAATAAAATCAAACATGAGTCGACATGAATACACTTTTTTTTTTTTTTTTTAACGAGTCTCCAGTTCATCCAGTTCAATAGTTCTGAATTTTAACTTGTAGACCATTGATGATGCCTAAAGAGTTTTTTCCACGGTGTGTTAATATATTCCTCTCAAAAGATCAAACTAATTTTTATTCTGTGCCTATAGCTAAAATCCAAAATTAAAATAACTAAAAATATGTCTGAAAAATCAAAACTGTTCACAGGTAACTGAATCTGTGGAAATCCAGGAGGCGGGGTCTGATGTCACGCCCACTGTGAAAGAGGAAGTCATTGCTTTTCCCACTGCAATCAAGTACAGTAACAGCGACACACTCGCTCACCCCAGCGTAAGTGTATAGTCTTAGGTTCATGGTTTGCCTTTTTTCATTTTTCTGTGTGTGTGTCTGTCAGTGATTTTAGATCTCTCTGTGATTCTTTTAACATTGATCTTTTCAAGCAGTTTGTATTCAAAATTCACTCATTGAACTTTTTTTTTTGTATTATTATTCATGCAGTAGTCTGTCGTATTTAAGGCTCTACTTTCTGACGGGTTTTATTCTGTCTGTAATATTTGCAGACAGAATTTCCCGCGAAAGCTCTCTCCATCTCAGTGGCAGTGTCGCAAACTCGGTTATGCGTGACGGATGCAGATGAGCTTCACGCAGCCTGATCTATGCGAGCAATATGCCCGAGGCGCACGAGCCCCCCATCGCCAGTAATGATTCAATCATTTAGCCTGCCGCTGCTTTACTGTATCTACTGTAATTTCAAGTAATTTTAGCAGAGCTCAGAGGCCGTGTTGGTGTGTGTGTCCTACACGCAGATAACACACGAGGAACCACGCAACATGCATCCAGAGAGCATTAGCAGAAGCATGTGTGTGTGTGTTTGTGTGGCTCATGTGACAAAGTAGAGGCCCTACAGCAAATGCTACAGGCAAAACCTTAACTCGACATAAATGATACACTTATCTCCACTCCCAGAGCCGCCACACACTAACACTCTCTCTGTCTCTCTCTCACACACACACACACACACATACACAGTGTGGGATGGAAGCGATCATTCTTTCCTATCTGCAGATTTGATTTCACGCCTTTTGTGTTGTTTGGATGAAAGTAAAGACTGATGAGCGCCGGGGAAGAGTCTCCAACTTCCAAACTTAAGGAACTCATAAGCCCAACTAATGCGGGAATCACTCAAATCCTGCTTTCACGCTGACACCCAAATCACTGTTATGCATTACGCTGTCATATGCGCTTAGGATACGATAGCATTTACTGTCGCTCTCCCTCCCCTCTTTTTAAATCAAATCAAGCCAGCGAGCGTCTTATATGAAGCAAACTCGGGCAATTAGAGACCGAGACTGGCGTGCGTAAACAATATAAAAGAGTTGTTATAATGGGTTACATAGACTTCTGATCTGTGATGTCTGCCATTAGTAGATCTTAGCCAAATACGTAAAGTGGATTAAGGCTGTAAGTAGATTACCAAGTGATGCCAGTGTTAGGGAGAGTACTTGTAGGGAATTTAAAATTACATTCCACTGCCGTACTTTGAATATGAAAAGACATCTGAACACAAGCCAAGCTCAGTGAACAGGATTAATGAACAGAGGATGCATATATATCAATTTAAACAGCAATGCTACAGATAGCAGACTACTGAAACATAATAAGCAAGCCAAGTTTATCAGTTAAATCCTGATATCTATCTTATTTGTTCTAATTCCATATTCAGTAGTCATCCGTTATGTTCTCTTTGCGTTACCCGTTTCTCCTCATGCTTTCTTTTCTTTCTTCCTGCTTTTCTCCAAAGTGGCTGATAATTATAATAACGGATACAGTCTAAACAGTTGTGGGTTATGATCCCATTCGAGGGCCCAGTAGTGGCCCTCTGGCAGTTCTGAGATTCAAACGGTCAGCCTTCTGGTTTGACCACTAAGCCTTCTTCACTGGGTGTGAATGTACAGGAGGTTTCCCCTTCATTGGTTTTATCTCTTTTTGTCTGTAAATGCGTAATTGCAGAGGATTACATTGTATGGAACATACTACTAATAATTAAAAAATATATACAGTGAGGTCAATAAGTATTTGATCACCCTTTGATATTGCAAGTTCTTCCACTTAGAAATCATGGAGGGG
>JAOPUC010000016.1:13978853-13989324 GCA_027564185.1 Cephalocassis borneensis
CTTGTATATGTTTTGGATAATTGTAAAAGTATAAATCTTTTGCTTGCTTTATGGTACAAGTAAGCATAAAAATATACGCGTTTTCATTCTGCACAATGTAATAATCGCATTACTGACATTTGGCACTGTAGTACTGTGATATAATTTGTGTAACCATGTAAAGATTTGTATATAGAAATCCATTACCAAGAACAAATTACAGATCCTATAACAAAATTACAGATCCTAGGAGAGAGGTTGTAGATGTAAACTTTTGCTGGTATTTACTTTATAGTAAATTATATACTCATTAATACAGCGCATGAGGAATTTGTTCTTACCAAATATCCATTTGTATAGCATCAGTTGTCATATGTTTAACTCCGCCATTTTCCAGTTAGCTAAATACTAGTTAAGTACTAGTCTTAACACAACATTACAATCCTTAATTATGAATAAAGCCCTAATTAAAAGTATTGGCATCTACCAAATTTTGGCTGTCAAATATACATTTCAAGCTTGTATTATCTTATCAAAATACGTTAAGCTTTTTCAGATTAACATCAGTGGATCTGTCACAGGTTTTAATAAATATCTTTTTCTTAACTGATGAAATAAAACAGCATGTGGCAGTGGCTCAGATACACAATACTCACAAGAAGTTGCATATTTAAAGACAACATACTTGATCTGAAACAGTGGTACCGTATTCATTAAAATACACCATTGAGGCTCAGACATTCATACTAAAATTCATACTAGAAATTTATCATAACATTACATCCTTATTTAGCATCACTGCACAGCACAAACATCAACATGGAAACATTACAACACTAAAACGCAAATTTATTTACCACATTTTATATGGTATACTACAACTACAGCTTTTGGAATTTTGCACGGTTATCGATCGCTAAGGAAATCCTCCAGCAAGAAACTTCAGAAATGTAAGTAAATTAACATTTATATTACAGAATATATTATTTACGTATATATTAGGGTTAGGCATGTAACAATATAATGTGTGATGATAAAGTGTAATACAAATTTATGACTATTCAAATCGATGAAATAAAAAAAATGGACTGTGATTATAATCCGGCTGCATAATCTCTTCGTTTTCCCCAGCTATAACTGCGTTATTAAAACAGCAGAGGGTGCAATAACAGACAATAGAGGGAATGCACGTGATGTCACTGTAGGCAGAAGTAACACAGCTCTAATCCTGTGAAAACAAATGAATGTAGTTGTTTCAGGTTTAAGCCTGACCATAGACTTCACAGATGTTTATAACTTTTTTTTTCAGTTTTGATAAAAGGAATATTTTTGTTAATCGGCTACTATATTTTACTCCAACCTTTACAAATGTTTGTAAAATAATTACTGTTGATCTTTTTTTAATTTTTTATTTAACAAAAGGAATACTTAAGTTGATGAAGAATAGGAAAATGTTGCTTTTTTTTTTTGGAAATACAATTGCTTCAATTAATTTTTTTCCCCCAGAAAATATCATAAGAAAATCTAGTCATTAACCCACTTTCATGAATCAAACCTAATTGAATGCACATTGGCTGAATTGTTACATGCCTAATTACTTTTTAATTCACTGAAGAAATATATTATTTGTATTCCTTTTTAAAATGATGGGATAGAAAAGGTTTTGCTGCTGGATTGGTGTTAAAGTAGGCTAGCTTTTGGAAAGAGAATGTCACTCAACACTGTAGAATGTTTACATTAAAAAAAGAAGCAGCTGATTTTAGACTTTTTGTTTACGTTTTCGCATCTTTATGCCTGTATTGGTAGCTGTTCCGTGAGTTTTGCGTAAACTTATGCTGTCTTCATTTTGGACTCTTGTATTACACTTGCACTCAGATTTTAATAATCTTTTCTGACAGTGCCACAACTTTGTCATCAGCGCAGTGGAACTAAATCAGGCATTGATGAGCACATCATGTGATGCGTTCTAAGATCGAAGGTCTCAACTAATGACCAAAGAACTGTGTATTTACTACCTACTCTCATTGAGAAGCATTTTAAACAAAGAGCGAGTTGTCTGACTAGCTGTTTAGCCATCAAATGCTTACACTGCATTGACTGAGTTACAGTCAGCTAAATGTAACCAAAGAAATGAGTTCTGGCAATTTATACAAAAAACAACGATGACTGTTTATCAGAAAAGTAAAGAAAGCATTCACTACGAGACAGACAGCCAACAGCTCACACTTGTAAACATGCTCCTTAAATGTAGCAGCAGTTCTGTCCGCCATGAAGGACACAAGTTACTCTCCAAAATAATGCACTTATGCACTAAGTGTACTCTCTCTCTGCTCTCAGACAGGACACATGGTTGAGAAGTCTTAAGTGATCACAATATTTATTAAAAAAAAAAAAAAGTCCAGAAGGCAAAAAAGAACCATATTCAGCCACAAAATGTAAACAATACTCAAAAGTTCCCTTTCATATCAGGATCAATATAGTTCCCTTATATAATGTGTGTGTGTGTGTGTGTGTGTGTGTGTGTGTGTGTGTGTGTGTGTGTGTGTGTGTGTAAAATACCTAAAAATGGGAATCAGAAAGATTAAAGATGAAGAAGGATGAATAAGCAAAGTTTGGAAAAGGTTTATAAATTAGCACATGCATTCATAATATTCATCATACCATGATTTTTAATTAATTTGTTCTTTAAAAAAAAGAAAATTACGATCTTAATATCTCCAGAAGATTTTTGCCCCTTTTAAAGCTATGACACATTATTCTCAAAAGGTTTTTTTTTAATAATATATAATTTTTCTGATCTGTTTTTCACAATAGTGACTCCAGCGTTAGATCTCTAAACCACACCCAGTATGTACACCATGTCCAACTCCACCCTTACAGCAATAAACCAAAGAAGTAAAAATGTGCATATGGACAGATACAAAGTTGAGGATGGGAAATGTTCTACATTGGTGATGTGATCAGCGTATCATCACTGAGGAGCCAAAAGAAAACTGACTGATCAAAAAAAATTTAATTAAAAAAAATTTTAAAGGCTGTTTTTTGGTATTTAAAAAAAATAATAATAATCTCTTTACCTTATCTTAAGTATTGAAAAAAAATTGAAGACACCACCAGATATATATAGGTACAGTGGCTCTAGCTTTAGATACCTAAACCACACCCAGTGTGCACATGTACAACACCGATATTACAAATAAACAACAAAAATTCAAATTTAACAATAGCAGAGATAAAACTATGAAAATGATCGGTTCAGCAGGACACATTGGATCAGCATTCCATTATTGTAGGGAAAACCAACCAACCAAGGGGGGAGGGGGGTAGTTATGTGGAGTGTTAACTTATTTTTTAAGCAAAGCCCACGTCTCCTCACCTTGCTCTTCCGCTTCTTATCTCCTCCGAAGAATTTTCCGATCTGATCCATCACTCCAGGGTTTTTCTTCCCGCGCCCGAGCCTGAAGCCGGACTGTCCTGCTGAGCCTGAAGATGCCATGTTGCGTGTGAAAAGTAAAAGAAGCAAGTGAACAGGTTGAGGTTTTTGCTTTCACTCTGCGTTTTCAGACGTGGCTCCTCCGGCCTCCTCGATGGTGTGAAGTTCGTCCGACTCCGACGGCCGCTCTTTGAAGGTGTTGTCCTCTCGGCCCGGGGCATCACGGGAAAAAAGGCGGACCAAGTGTGGGCGTGGCCAATATCCAGCGGCCTGATTGGTCTGTCCGGTGCTGGAAGGGGCATTGGGGGCAGAGCCTGCCCTCGTCTCACTTTTGTTTGAACGGTTTTTGTTCTGGTTGACGTCCGAGTTGTTCATGCCTGCACAGAGATGACAGAAACTTGTTACAGCCCACACACACACACACACACACACACACACACACATATATATACACAGTCGGTGCGGACCGGAGCCATCTCACACAGTACGGACTTGCACAATGGCTTCCTTTGTTCTGTATAGAATCTCACATTTACTCAGCAACATGTAAAGACAAAACGTGTTACAGTGTGAGCGCAGAGCTGAGAACCAGTATCATTTAAATTCAACACATCTTTCAAATTTCAATTTACTGGACCGCTGAAGTTATATGATGCACAGAATGTAAATTGGTCAAATCTGGATATAGATACCTGTAATACACTTATTACTAAACTGCATTTATTGTAAAATTATGCGCTTTTTTTTTCAATCAGAAACATTTACTGGAGATATGTCATGCAATAAGCAGGGCATAAGGACCATTGTTTCATTATTACACATATCAATTATTGACAGTCTTTCATGTCCACCACCCACAGGAGTCAACTGGTAGGTGAACAATTACTGACTGTTATGGAAAGGTAACACCAGAAGACCAGGGCTGACCAGAAATGAGTGTGGTGCTGGTATGACAGTAATACAGCGCTGCCCCTTTAAATGTTCAACATCAGCATCCTGTCTAAGGCTTCACCCCATCACTAAGTAGTCATGACTCTGAAACTTTGGTAATGCAAAATCATCCATGGTTAGAAGTTCAAGCTTGTTCTCCAATGAATAATCAAAAACAAGAACAAAACTGGAGCTGAAGTAACCTGGGGTGCCAGACAACTAAAATAATGATCACAGTAAAGTGATGGTAACCTCATTATAGCACAACAGTGCCCTTCATCATGGAAGAAGTGCTTGGATTAACCTTGTTCCTTTGTTTGTTCCTCAGTTGCTGTGACAAAGATGTGACAATGGAGGGACAGGTTTAACAATGTCCTAACTGGAAATTACACCTCATATTATATATAATTTAAAAAAAAATGAAGAGAGAGAGAGGTATACAGAAGGTATTCCTGTGGGCTTGCATTCATAAAAGTATGGCATTATTTATTGAAAAATAATGCCTTACTCCTATCCCTCATTAATCACAGTGAAACTAGCCAATCCTAGGTTTTTGAGAGTTCATGTATGCAGAAGGTGGTAGATAGCACATTCCTGCAAATGGGTCACAGTGCCCTGTGATGCAGCATGAACAACAGGTTGAAAATATGCAAAGCTTAGCTTCATATGCCTCAGAGAAGACACATGTTTACCCCACCCTGGGTGGTAGCTGATTATGAGTTGGCTGAGAGAATTAGTGATTTTGCCAGGAGCTATGAACTATTTTAAACTGTAATATGGAAATACACGTGTAGCACGTAAAAGGTCACCAAAGCTGCTCAAAAAGAAACAAGACAGCTTCAGCTTTCTTAAATGTAATGAATTAATTCAGCAGACACTGCTCACTTTCATATTAGGGCCATTGTAGGTTAAAATATGGAGTTGAGGTAGGGGGTAATAGTCTGACCACAAAAACAAACAAACAAACAAACAAACAAACAAACAAACAAACAAACAAACAAACAAACAAACAAACAAACCCACCCCAACCCAGAGAGAAAGATTCACAAACCTCCCCTAAAGTATGCCATTGTACTTTTGTACAACAATGTATTAGGCTCATTGTATGTTTAAAAAAAAAAAGGGCTGAAACGGGTGGGCAATACTCTGAGAAAAACCTAAGAATTTCAGAGATTAAAGTTGTACATTTATGAAAAAAACAAAAAAAAAGACAAGGAGCCTTGACTTATCACATGTACACTCAAACACAAGCTTAAGCACAGTGAAATGTTTCCTCTGCATTTACTCCGTCTGAAGCAGTGAACACACACATACAATGAGCACACATACATACCCAGAGCAGTGGGCATCTATGCTACAGCATCTGGGGAGCAGTTGGGGGTTAGGTGCCTTGCTGAAGGGCACTTCAGCCCAACCTCAGGCCATGGCTGCCCCATGTTAACCTAACCCGCATGTCTTTGATCTGTGGGTGAAACCGGATCACCCGGAGAAAATCCATGCAGACACAAGAGCATGCAAACTCCACACAGAAAGGCCCCCGTTGGCCCCGAACCTTCTTGCTGTGAGGTGACAGTGCTAACCACTACACCACTGTGCCATACACTTGGGGGGGGGGGAGCCTCAGAAATTCTGAGATTAAAAGGTCAGAAAATCCATAATTAAGAAGTCACAAATTTACAAGAAAAAGAACTCTTATGCTTCCTGGATTCCTGGCTGCAGTGCATTCTGAGAAATGTAGTTGAAAATCTCGTAGTGCTTTATGCTTTAGTGCGATTGAGGAGGAAAGACTGCATTTCCTATAACTCTCAACTCAGCCATGGTGTCTCATGGGATGACACTGACCCAACCTTGCAAAATGAAGTGAGCTGGCTTCTTGACAATCAATCAATCAATCAATCAATCAATCAATCAATCACTAAATAAATAAATAAATAAAAAAAAACTATTTCTCCATGGTTTTTTTCCCCTTGTACATTTGTGACATTTTAATCTCGGAATTTGAGTTTTTCCCTTATAAATTTCCAACATTAATCTCAGAATTTCTGATTTTTTTTTCTTGGAATATTACCCCCTCCCTCAGCTCCATTTTTCTTTTCTCTTTTTTTTTAACCTACAATGGCCCTAATATGCCATCATACAGAGGTGGAAAGTAACGAATTACATTACTCGTGTTACTGTATTTGAGTAGCTTTTTTGTGTACTTATACTTTTTCAAGTAATTTTTAAAGAGTGTACTTTTACTTAAGTATGTTTTCTTTTAAGTAGTGTACTTCGGTACATTTTACATCACAACCGTTACTGAGTAAAAAAAAAAAAGGCTAAAACGGAGAAGGGGAAAATGGTATGGAGCCCGGATAGTGTCATCCCGCTTAATATTTTTAGACTTCACTTTTGCGTTCCCTCGCAATACTTGTGTGGCAGTGGGGGCGTGGTCAAGCATCGGTCTGTGACAGGAGGGCGGAGTCAGGGAGGTAGAATCACTACACCTGTCCGTAATTGATGTTTGTGTGTCTTCCCCAGTGACCGCGCCCTATTTAAGGAGAGAGCAGAGGGAGCGCCCTCCACAACCAGACGGCTGATGTGTGTGCGAGAGTATATGAATGCTGAAAAGCTGAATAAAGAGAGTTTTGTGAAATCAATTCTGTCCTGCCGTCCTTCTGTGCTGATCCCAGGTTTCGGCACCACTGTAGCAGTTCATGTAGATGGGTGGAGCACAGAAGGACGGCAGGATAGAACTGATTTCACAAAACTCTTTATTCAGCTTTTCAGCATTCATATACTCTCTCACACACACACTCAGACACGCACACACATCAGCCGTGTGGTTGTGGAGAGAACTCCCTCTGCTCTCTCTCTCCTTGCATAGGGCACGGTCACGGGGAAGACACACAAACATCAATTAACAACAGGTGTAGTAATTCTGCCACTTACCTTCCCTGACTCCGCCCTCCTGTCACAGACCGATGCTTCACCATGCCTCCGCTGCCACACAAGTATTGCGACGGAACGCAAAAGTGAAGTCTAAAAATATTAAGCGGGATGACACTATCCAGGCTCCATAGCACTCACCCAGCCAGTGGACCGGAAACAGAACATTTTTTAATAATGGCCTAATGAATATATAATTCTGTATCGAAGCTCATAAATGCAAAAAAGCATGCTCACACATTAAATATTAACAGCATTTCAGCAGCACACCTTATTAACATAATGCATACTTCAGTCTAAACCCATTTATTCAGATGCTGTTTTGAACATTTTTTTTTTAATCATGTCTCTCACAGCCTTCATACTCGGGTCTCGAGGTCAGTTTTATTCTCTCAGGAGTCTTTTCAATATCCGAGCTCACCACAGCTATTGAGAACAATTAGCGAATGCAAAAACCTTAGAAATATTTTTCTCTGCTGAATTCTCAGGAGAAAAGTCATACCTCATACAATTGAATTATTCAGTTGTAGATCGCCCTGAATCCATTCACTATCTGGATGCACAATTCATCTCACAAATTCGCATGAACTGAGAGAAGGCCATGTGTGTGCTGGAGGGTTTATTTCATGAATATACCTCAGGTGAGGACGCCTTGACTCATTAATACTACCTGATAACAGCCATGCCTTCACACACTCCACCTCACATACATATGGCAATGACTTGAACTGCTATAAACCCTCATGTACATCATGTACAGTACAGGTGTTGTTAGGATGAGTGTTGTATGGTCATTTGGGTCGCAATAAAAGACAGGTAAGACCATCAAATCGAGTTCAATGTAAACGTTTTTACCCATGTTGTTGTTGTAGGTGCATTTGTTATCGATGTGTTCCTGTAGGTTGATGGTTTATTGTAGTGGTGTTTGTTGTTGTTGTGGTGTCCCTGTAAATTGATGCTTTATTGTGGTTGTTGTAGATGTGTTCCTGTAGGTTGATGGTTTATTGTAGTGGTTGTTGTATGTGCATTTGTGGTAGGTGCATTCCTATAGTTTGATGGTTTATTGTAGTGGTTGTTGTTGTTGTAGGTGTGTTCCTACAGGTTGATGGCTTATTGTAGTGGTTGTTATTGCTGGTGGTGGTGTAGGTGCATTTCTTGTAGGTGTGTTCCTATAGTTTGATGGTTTGTTGTAGTGGTTGTTACTGTTGTTGTTGTTGGTGGTGGTGGTGGTGGTGCATTTGTTCTAGGTGTGTTCCTACAGGTTGATGGTTTGTTGTAGATGTGGTTGTTGTTGTTGTTGTTGTTGTTGTAGGTGTGTTCCTACAGGTTGATGGTTTGTTGTAGATGTGGTTGTTGTTGTTGTTGTTGTAGGTGTGTTCCTACAGATTGATGGTTTATTGTAGATGCAGTTATTGTTGTTGTAGTAGGTGTGATCCAAGAAGTTGATGGTTTATTGTAGATGCGGTTGTTGATGTTGTAGGTGTGTTCCTACATGTTGATGGTTTGTTGTAGATGCGGTTGTTGTCAGTGTGTTGGTTTGTTGTGAATGTGGTTGTTGTTGTGATAGGTGTGTTCCTACAGGTGGATGGTTTGTTGTAGATGTTGTTGTGATAGGTGTGTTCCTACAGGTTGATGGTTTGTTGTAGATGCGGTTGTTGTTGTGTGTTCCTACAGGTTGATGGTTTGTGGTAGGCGTGTTGATGGTTTGTTTTAGATGCTGTAGATGTAGTTGTTGTAGGTGTGTTTGCTTGTTGTTGTAGGTGTGTTGGTTTGTTGTAGGCATGTTTGCTTGTTGTTGTAGGTGCGTTCCTATAGTTTGATGGTTTACTTTAGTGGCATTTGTTGCTGTAGATGGTTTGTTTGTTTTCATTTCTTTTTTTTTTTACACTATAATTAATATGGCCAACGGGTACCAAAATACCAGAAGCCTTCATAATTTCACTCTTGTGTACATAGGCTGAGCCTTGATATTAATTTACAGCCAGCGTCAGCTTCCTGTCTTCGCTATTAAACCAACACACGGATAATTAACACCCCCCCCATCTCTTATTATAATCAATAACTCACCCACTTACAGCAAAAACACTAAATCTGCCATCCCTCTGTTCTTCTTCTGCAGGGTGTAACTCCTACATGTGCCATGTCTTATGCCTGCTATTTGTGTGTATAGTGTACATAAACAGAAAGAGAGAGAGAGAGAGAGAGAGAGATGGGCTCGTGTATAAACATAAGAGCATAAAAAATTATTTTAAAATACATAAATCAATCCAAGCTGTAGGAATAAACCTTTATATATAAGGCAGAAAAGGCAAAGAAATAAATCAGAGTCACAGTCGTATGTGACAGAAGCAGGACCAACAGGCCACAAAATTTATTTTAGAGGAGATGACCTCGGCAATATCCACTGTAAGTGCGAAGACAAAAGTACAAAAAGAACCGCAATGCCTCCAGAGTGTGTCACGACCTCCAGGTGGAGAACAAATGAAGGAATAAAGAATGACGGCAAGAACACAGTAAGGCACGAACAGGAAATGCCCTCAACACCGAGTTGTAGCTGTAAGAAAGCAATAAGAAACAAAATTATACCCTCTGGTTTGGCCATGTTAGAGTTTTATATGAAATCTGGAAATTGATAAAGACCAAGGAACATGCTGAGATGATGGATGCGTTCAGAATTCATGCACCACATTCATATGAAAGCGTACAGAGTTTAATTCTTTGCAAATGCTCTGTGTTAAGCTTTAATCAATGTGTTAATCTGTTTCCATTTGCAGTATTTGTTAGACAAAGATAAAATTGTTCCAGTTGTCAAAGCAAATGTTTGAGTGTTATTAATATATTTCATTGAAAATGGTACAAAGACATCAAATGTTGAAACTCAGAAATTGTACTGTTTTTTTGGAAAATATCTGCTAATTTTGAATTTGATATCAGCAACACGTTTCAAAAAAGTTGGGACAAGGGCATGTTTACGACTGTGCTGCATCACCTCTACTTTCAACAACACTCTGTAAACATTTGGGAACTGAGGAGACCAGTTGCTGTAGTTTTGAAAGAGAAATCTTGTCCCATTATTACCTGATATACAATTTCAGTTGCTCAACAGGTCGGGGTCTCCTTTTTCGTATTTTGTGCTTCATAATGCACCAAATGTTTTAAATAGGAGACAGGTCTGGACTGCAGGCAGGCCAGTTTAGCACC
>JAOPUC010000016.1:14776872-14788811 GCA_027564185.1 Cephalocassis borneensis
CCCGGGACAGCATACCCGTTTGTCCCCCCTGTCGGCGGGCCTGGTCACACCTGTCTCTCGAGTTCCTCATTGTCCCAACATAAAAGAACTGTTACAGTGTCTTACTGAGGAACAGGTCATGTGACTCTCAGAGAGATGATCTTACCTCAGTATCTCTAGTTTACAGTGAGGATTCTCCAGTACAGCCGAGAGATGCTTCACTCCTGAGTCTCTGAGATTATTTCTAGACAGATCCAGTTCCCTCATGTGTGAGGGGTTTGATATCAGAGCTGAAGTCAGAGCAGCACAGCCTTCACTGGAGATTTCACAATAACATAACCTGTAGAGAGACAATTACACACTCTTCACTCTCAGACAGATCAGTTAAGGAAAAACTTTTCCATCAGAGAAACACTGCAGTTTTTAATCACTATGAAATGCAGCATCTTAATTATAAGATTATGTGAGAGCAATAGTTTAAATATAAAACAACAAAGTAACAGTTAAATAAATTATATTTGTGCTCTGTGTGTGTGTTACAATCTCAGCTGTATTTCTGTCTGTGTGTTATCTGTGTGTCTATGTTGAGTGTCTTTTTTTTCTGCTCCACTTTTGGCAATGTGTGTGGGATGAGTCAGCAGTGTATCTCCCAACAGTGGCCCAAGGAGGGGCAAACCACAAACCAGGGACAGGGTGTTGGATGCTCAAGGCTCATCCATGTGCAAGAGCAATGAATACTATCCCATCTGGTCTGACTGAAAATAAGGGTTTCTCTGTTGGTTCAGATCAGATGGGATAGAATTCATTGCCCTCATGCATTGATGAACACTGGGTGCTCAAAAATGTGTCAGTGGTTTATGGTTTGTACCCCCTCTGACCACTTTCACTAGGTACTCACTGTTCAATCTTTGCCATAACTATTTTCCTTATGATGATTGGATTTACCCAAAAACCACAGACTTGTGTTGCTCTGAACACATCCATATGTGGATGTGAACAGACTTCAACACATCTCCTCACAACTTTTTCTGCATAAGGACATCATATCCCTATATGACATCCCACCCTTCACATCCATATACACTTGTATCATTATAACAGGTACATTACGGGCAAGTAGCTTTGGGTAATGTTCAAATCAATCTTCAGAATGTGTAAGAAATGTGTTCTCAGTTATTTTGACTGAGGCATGATTGTTGGTGCCAGATGGGCTGATTTGAGTGTTTCTATAACTGCTGATATCCTAGGATTTTCAATCAAGTGAGCAGCAGTTTGTCAGGGAAGCAGGTTACAGATGGATATAAAAGCAGAAAGTTTATTGATGCAAAATATCAAAAAGGAAAGCTCAAAAGCACAAAGTCAAAACCAGAATAATCAGTGCAGAAATCAATGGATTGATTAAGTCAGACACGAGGAACTGAGTATTACTTCTGATTGTCACAATCGATATCTGGAAAATTCTGTTTGAGAACATGACCTCAAATTACATAAACATGTGTATGCGCATTCTGTGTGACGTACTTCCTGGTTTCCGAGTTGTTTGCAACAAGTCTGGCAGACAAGTCCAAATCGAGAGGCAAAAAGCAGAATTCAAAAACAGGCAATGGTCAGGTGAGGCACAAACAGAGCATCAGAGGTAATATCAAAAAGGAAAGCTCAAAAGCACAAAGTCAAAACCAGAATAATCAGTGCAGAAATCAATGGACTGGTTAAGTCAGACACGAGGAACTGAGTACTACTTTGCAAAGACATTGTGAAAACTAAAGTTCTTTAAGATTCTGACTGCAAAGTTGAATTTTGGGTAAAAAAAATTTATTTCTATTGCTGTTAGGGTTTTGAGATATTTCGTGTTGAAAATGAGGAGTTGCACTGCTGCACAGACTGTGTATCCTATGTGTAAATGTTTTGCTGAGATAAAACATATCCCGCATTTTACGATTGTGGAGCTCACCAAAGCAAGTAAGCAACAATATCACGTGATCACCATGGGGCATGTTTGACCTGTTTTTAACCAAAACAAGTCAGTAATGGGCAAACACGGCTAGATAAAAGGCAACGGAAAAGAAAAGGAAAATATGAAAGCAAATCAGCTAGAAAGCATGCTAGAAAAGTGATGGAAACCATAAGGTTGTCTGCAAGAATTTTCATGAAGGAACAAATTGGCTGCTGGAATCAACCGAAGGATGAAACAGGCGTGAAATCTGACAATGAATTTGCAGCGCTTGTCTTGAGTTGCCAAGTCTGAGTAGAAGCTTTGAGAACTTTCAAAGTTGGAAACTTGTGTCAGCTGCAAGTTTGCTGGTATTGGCATGATTGTCACAATCAATATCTGGAAAATTTTGTTTGAGAACATGACCTCAAATTACATAAACATGCATATGCATATTCTGTGTGATGTACTTCCTGGTTTCCAAGTTGTTTGTGACAAGTCTTTTTTCCATGAGTGTTGACATTAATCGCTAATCTTTTTTATTCTCTCTACAAATAATTTTCCAGTATCAGTTTCATTTTTTTATTGTACTTTCACTTTCCTTTTTCCACATTTTAAATTTTTTTGTATGAATTCCAAGACCGGAAGCTTTCTTTTTTCTCCTCCTGCATAAAGACTACAAGCAGAGGCCATCTACATCGGATCTGTTTTAATATCAACAGATCCTTGATTAAGGTACCTTCAGCTTGTTCAGTGTGCTATGTGCAGGATGTTTACTCATTCTTACTCTGTCGCTAGTAATAGCTTTATTCATGATAAATGTAGATTAGTTAGCTCTATAATGGAGAAGATTGCAGCTTTGGAAGTGCATATCCAGACTTTAGAGAGGGCTAGTGAGAATAAGAACAGTGTAGTTTCTGCAGGGGAAAGTCTGGATGCCCTAGGTGGAGTTAGTAATCCCACAACTCTGGCATTAAAGCCCTCATAGTGGGGTGAATGGGTGATGACTTGGTGGCATAAGCATAGAGCCAAAGCTACCACTGAGGCTCGCCCACAGGAGCACCACTCCTCTCCACTTCACATGTCGAACAGGTTTGCCCTCCTCCGTGATGCACCCACTGAGAAACCCGAAAGAGCTCTGATTATAGGAGACTATCATATGCCATGTGAAATTAGCTAGACCTTTAGGGGCACCAGGAGCTTTAGTCAGGTGTATACTGGGAGCCAGGGTGCTAGACACAGCAGGTAATCTTAGGTTCCTAGGCAAACACAGGTTCTCAAAGATAGTTATCCATGTAGGACATAGGTTCTCAAAGTGTGGCCCGTGGGCCAATGGCGGCCCACGGAAATATTTCTGGTGGCCCACGATAACATCTGATAATATCAATAAAACTGTTAAAACTGTACATTGCTTTGAAAGAATGAATCTCCGTTTAGTGGTGTTTAGCGGCATCTATAGGCATAAGTGGTAATTACAGGTGTGGTCCGACTGATCGCACTTGACCTCACTCCCAGAAGGCCATTAATGGTCATGTGAAGATGGAGATGGTGGAGCGAGAGCCAGAGCGGGAGCCGGGCCCCTCAAGGAAAAAACGCACTGTTAGTGAGGAGAAAAGGCAGTTTCAAGATAAATGGACAAACAATTACTTTGTCAAACCTCACGGGTCAGATAAAGTCGCTTGTCTGATCTGCAGGCAGGTAATTGCAGTGTGCAAGGAATTCAATATAAAACGGCATTATGATACCAAACATAAAACCTACAATAAATTCAGTGGCAAGGAGCACACCAGTAAGCTTGAACAACTTAAGAGGCTACACTGCACCGCAGTACGTTTTCACAAATTTGGATAAAACCAGTGAAGCTGTAACACAGGCTAGCTATGTGGTAGCTCAAGAAATAGCTAAGCGGAGCAAGCCATTTAGTGATGGAGAATTTGTGCGAGACTGCATGTTGAAAGTGGTCAACATTGTATACCCAGAGCAAAAAACAAAGTTCTGTGACATAAGTTTGTCGAATGACATAGTCACATGGTGAATCGAAGATCTGGCCAATGATCTGAAAGAGCAACTGGGAAAACATGTGGAGGGGCTAGGAAAGGGAGTTTTTTCCATTGCAATGGATGAAAGCACGGATATTTCCGATACAGCGCAATTGCTGATTTTCATCCAAACAGTCACGGAGAACTTTGACATTGGTGAGGAGCTGCTAAGCATGGAGAGTATGAAAGACACAACAAAGGGAGTCGACATTTGTGATGCTGTGTGTCGCAGTCTCGATGTATACAAAGTGAACCTGGCATCTATGGTTGGTGTCACAACAGATGGAGCACCGGTAATGATCGGGAGTAGGGTAGGTGCTGTGTCGCTGCTCTCTGAGAAAGTGGTCAACAACGGAGGTGAGAAACTAGTCAGATACCACTGTATAATACACCAAGAAGCCCTCGCTGCTCAGACGCTTGAAATGAAACATGTCATGGACATAGTTGTGAAGACAGTTAATTTCCTGAAGTCCAGAGGTCTGAATCACTGCCAATTTAAGACTTTTTTGGCGCAGTCATAGGCAGATTTCAGGGACGTCATATACTTCACTGCCGTCAGGTGGCTGAGCAGAGGTGGCACACTAAAATGTTTTTTTTTAACTTGAGAAAAGAAATAAAAGAGTTCATGGAGTCAAAAATGGCTCTGTGACCTAGCGTTCTTTGCTGACATAAATTGTCTCAGCAATCTTAATCTGAAGCTGCAAGGCCATGGGAAGCTCATTTCCACAATATTTGACAACGTCAAAGCTTTCCAGCGAAAACTTGAACTGCTGCAGGGGCAGCTCAGAAAGGAAGATCTCACTCATTTTCCTGCCTGTAAGTCGCTTGTAGATGACACAGACGGGAGCCAAGTTTTATGTCACCTGCGTTCAGAAAAGAACCGTAACCACATAAAAAAAAACTCCAAGAGGAATTCGACCACTGCTTCTCTGACTTCAGGGACCACGAGAAGGCATTCAACCTTTTCCAAAACCCTCCCTCGTGTGCCTGAGGAAGAGCCTGCAGAAATGCAGTTTGAGATCATCGACCTGCAGGAGAGCTCAGAGGCCAGAGCAGCATATCGTGACAAGAATCTCATCGAGTTCTACAAAGGACTTTCCCCATCCACATACCCTGCACTTTGCCAGCATGCTGTCAGAATGGTATCTTTATTCGGAAGCACAGACATCTGTGAGAAGACCTTCTCCACCATGGCCATCAACAAATCCAAGCTGAGATCCAGGCTGACAGATGGCCATCTACATGCTGTCCTTCGTATCACAACAACGGAGATGGAGCTGGACATCAGAGGAATTGTGGCCAACCGAAAACAGCACCACAAATCCCATTGCAATTCAAAAGCGTATGTTGACCTAGTAATAAATATTCAGTGTGACTTAATGACAAGCTTATTAATGACAGGCAATGATAGATATGAATGATAATGATGATGATGATTATGACTTGTTTGGTAAGCTTCTATTTTAAAAGTTTCTTTCTCTCTTTCTCCCCCCTCTGTTCTGTGTCTGTCTGTCCCTCTCTCCCTGTCAGGTTCTCCTGTGGTGCTTTGGTAGCTGGAACTGTCCCTGAATAAGGCCTATGCTGATAAGAAGCAAGGCACTGTTTGTTCTAAATAAGTTTGTACTTGAAATGGACTGCACACAGGACTGTTATATCCCAAATTTGTCTGTCGAGGGTAGAGAACCCCAGGGATTTTGTGTGCATTGAATTTTTCTCAAGATTTTCACAAATTCTGCCAGGTTTAGCCTCAGTTTTGAATTAAAATGTGTTTATTGCAATAAATGTAACCTGTAGAGATGCAACCTGGTCATTAAAATGATTACAAATGGGATTTTTTTTCAGGTTTTTTTTTCTTTTTCTCCCCCCACCCCTTTGGTGGCCCTCAGTTCAATGTTGGGTCCCTAAATTGGCCCTCACCTATCAAAACTTTGAGAATCCCTGGTTTAAACATTTGGTACGTTATCCATGTTCTATTCTGAATAAAATATGGAATTTTGAAACTTCCATATCATTGCATTCCATTTTTATTTACAATTTGTACTTTGTCCCAACTTTTTTGGAATCGGGGTTTTAAATGTCTGTTTGCTGTTATTATGGTGTAATTTTTTTTATGACAGTGGAACTTTTGTATTACGTTTTAGTAGGGGTTAGATGGCAATTGGGACGCAAGTCCTGTTCCTTTCTCCTACCACATTTCGTTTGTTTGTAATTAGTAATTTTTTGATCTGTGAGAATGTGGCAAACTCAATAAATTAAACTAACCCTGCACATTCTTTTGTTTGCTTTCTTGATCAAACAACCCCTCAAGTATGTTAACTAGAAAATTCACTAAATTAATTAATTAATCAATTAATCAATCAATTAATTAATTAATTAATTAATTAATTAATTACTAGTGTGTCTCAGTCATGGATCACCTGGCCATGGATCACCACTCCCTCTTTCAGTCAGGTTTGTTATGCAGCTGTTTCCATGATCATGCTGCAAAAATAAGGCATTTTCAATAAAGCAATCTTGAATCTTGAAAATGAATCATATAATGTCTCTTACTGTATATACTATGTGACTGTTCTTGGTATAATACAGTGGAACCATCAGTAGGCTATTTTCATTTAAGCCCAAAGTGGGTGTGGCCTAAACTTCAAAAGTATTTTTTAAATAAACCACTTTGTATTGGGGGGGAAAATGGTGAACTTATTTGTATCTATATTTGAAATCATTTAAAACATTGTCTGGTCATTCAGAATAATGTGTTTATCTCAGTGACATCACTAATAGATATATACTCATTTCCTCCTCTTTTGGCAAAGATGTTCTAGCACCATAAAGTCCTTACAGAGACCTAGCAAAATTATACAGATGTGGCTACTGCTGCTGCCATAAACGCTGTCTAAAAACAGGCAAATATGATCAGCACTGCAAAGCCCATCACCCTACTTAACTTCAGCAAGCCTGTTTTTGTTTTATGGCCAACCATATCCTTGTACGGTGTTAACACAAACAGCACAATGTATTAGGCCATAAATAATGTATGAGCTAAAAATTGGTAGCTCACCCTGGAGTACCGAAGGGATGATGTTAACAAAGGAAAATTCAAGTTCAGCTGCAAGCGATGCCTGGGGAAGAACTGAATGTGATTAGCATGCTTGAAAAATCTTCAGTCATCCAGAAGGAGCCCCAGGTTGACCAGAGTATTCTGTATTAGACTCACCTAAAGATAGTGTTTAGAAAACATAATTGGACTCCAATGCCACTTCTTGTGGGTGAACCAGAGAAAAGTAAAGTCCTTTACTGGTGTTCCAGTAAAGGACTTTACTTTTCCCTGGTTCACCCACAACCTCTGCCAACTGCTTGTGGTTCACATCTTCAGTACATAAACACACCTGTACCGTTTGCTCTTTTGCAAAGTCTTGTCAAACTGAAAAATAGCCTTAATGAGGCTGTAGCTCATACCAGCCACTGTTGTCATGTGTGAGTTTGAAATCCAATCAACCCTGTGAGAGTAGTGATTTTCGTGAAATTGCATGTGACCCTTCTGTAGCCTCATCCATGGTAGATAGCACCACCTGGTGAACACTTCTTGTTGGAATATCTCTTTAGAGTCTTCTGAATGAGTTTCAGTGAAAACATCCTAGCAGTTTGCAAACAGTAGTGTTTGGTGTAATGAGTCCAAAATGTTCAAACGCTCATAAAATGTTAAAATGTGAGAGATGGTGCTACCGTCTTGACAATTTTTATACAAACCAACCTACGGAACATTTCATATGAGTTTGATCAAAATCTGATCATTTCTGTAGGAGGAGTAGCAATTTTCATGAAATTGCACGTGACGACTTCCAGTGGTGACGATATAGAAGAAAGTCGCTCGGAAGAGGACTCCCGATCAAACTGTTAATATATCCCTGTAAACACCACAATTTATTCGGGAAAGTGACGGATTACAGTTTAAACTTCAACTTGGTCGTGAAATGTCTAAAACTAAAGTGAATACTTCTAAGTGTCCAGTCACTCGTGGTGTCACCACGGTGGCTACTGTAGCTAGCAAACTTGCTAAAATGGCGACCACGAGCCTGGATGCCAGCGACACACCTGGTCTTGTCAAAATCTTGCCAGGCATTTTATCAACAAGCCCGCTGGTTTCTGAACTGGAGAAAGAACGAGCCTCGCTGCTGAAGGACATGTCAACCTTCATCCAGGAGTCTGTTAACCATTACAGTCCTTGGTGGACGCACTCCATGAGACGGTGAATCACTTTAATGGCCGCCTTGTTGCTGCAGAGACCCTGGCCGGGGACAACTTTGAGCGCATAACAAGCATGGAAAAGACAGTGAAGATGCTGGAAGCCCAGAACAAGTCTCTTCAAGACCGCCTCGACAAACTGGAAAATAGGTCCCGTAGGGTCAACCTCTGGATAATTAACATCCCTGAGGGCAGTGAAAAGGGACGGGACCCAACCAAGTTCATATCTGAGCTGCTGATGGAAAACCTCGGCCCCGGTGTCTTCACCAGGCCCCCGGAGCTCGAGAGAGCACATCGTTCCCTAGCCCCTAAACCTGGACCGGGAGGTAGACCCAGGCCTTTTGTGATACGCTTTCTTCGTTTTCAGGAAAGGGAGAAAGTGCTTCGCTGGGCCAGACAACACAAGCTTAAGCACCACGAAACAACGCTCTGGGTGTACCCAGACGTCAGTGCCATTACTGCAAAGAAACAAGCCACTTTCAACAAAATCAAGCAAGCTCTCTATCAGAAAGGAGTTAAGTTCAGGCTTCTCTTCCCTGTTCGTCTGCAAGTTTCATATGAGGGTGAAACATTCTCTTTTGAAACTCCAGAGGATGCGCAGGCATTTTACAACGAACGAGTGATGGACAAAGAGTGAGATGCAGCATAGTGTTCCCCGCCGTCATCCACACCTGGATTTTCTTCCCCACTTGTTTGAATGAGGCCGTGTGCTCCTGCCACTGCTTGCTGCCCTGTGGACTTGCTGTTTTGTGGACATCTTCAATGACAGTCATGGTAACCATGGAAACGGGTAAGCATGCAAACTGTGTTTACTTTGATCATGCTCCGGGAGCTATGTGCATAGACTTATTGTATTTTGCTCCATTACGTCGGGGACTTTGTTTTCTTCCAACTATGCAGTGTGGGTAACATTCATATGTGATGTTATCACTTTGTCCTAATTTTGATGGTAAACATTTTAAGTTGGTCTCAGTGAATCCTTGGTTTGGCTGATGTGCCTCTGATCTCATGTCACGCACTCATGTCTATCAAATGTGAAACATTACTTTATTAGACACTTAATTTTATTATTTATTTTCCTCTAACCTCACTACCTCTTTTTGTTTACTTTTCTGCCTTGCAGTAGAATTTATTAAGTAGGATGGTTTCTTTATTGAGGAAAATATTGAGGCAAACTCATTAATGCCCTTTTTACCTTCGGTAAATGTTATGACCTATGTTGATTTTCCATAATCTCAAGTTGTTCTTTAAAAATGTGGTGTATGTTTTATACAGTATATTGTTCGTTTGGATGACCTCTTGAATGAGAGATGGTCATGGAATCAGAAAGTGTTATCCTGTTGGGATTGAAGATGTGGATGTGTCCGGTTTGTATAAGGGAAAGGGTGGTGGGAGGGGGGTGGGAAGGAGGTATTTTTGTATGTTTGTTTTTGTCTTGTGATTTTGTTTTGTTTTCCCCCCCTTTTTCTTTGGCTCAGGTGTCGCGGCAGGCCTCAGAGAGCTCCTTGTTTCTTTATGATATGACGTCTCAGGGTAAGAATCTTCGCTTTATCTCTTGGAACCTGAAGGGTGCCAACCAGCTCATTAAATGTAACAAGGTAATGACTCATTTAAAGCAACTTAGGGGTGATACTTTCTTCTTACAGGAAATTCACCTCTGCTCTTCAGAGGTTAACCATATCAAGCGACCTTGGATAGGGTATATATTTCATTCTAAATTCCCAGTAAGGGCAAGGGGTGCAGCTATCCTCATACATAAGAGTGTTCCATTTGAGTTGTCAAACTCCATTGAAGACCCTAATGGTCGATTTGTAATTATTTCTGGTAACCTATGTGGCGTGCCTGTGGTAATGGCCTGTGTTTACGCACCTACATGGGATGATGATAAATTCATAACAAGCTTTTTCTCCTCACTTCCTAAAGTTGATGACCACTGCTTAATTATTGGCGGCGACTTCAATTTGACTCAAAACCCCTCCCTAGACAAGTCCTCCTCTAATCCTCAGGTGTTATCCAAGTCAGCTAAAGTCCTTGACACATACAAGACCAGTTTAGGTTTATTTGATCCATGGAGAGCTAAATCCCATTCAGACAAAGCTTTCTCTTTTTTCTTGCATGTACATCATTCATATTCATGGATAGATTTTTTTTCTCCTGGATAATTATTTTTTATCAGAGGTCCACTCGTGAGTACCATAGCACTGTTATTTTGGACCATGCTCCTGTGTCTGTAGATATTTGCTTTCCTAGGCATGTTCCATACTCTAGACAGTGGAGACTTAACTCTTCTTTGTTAGCACAGGCTTCCTTTAAAGATTTCCTTCATGCGCAGATCTCCTTGTTCTTTGATACTAATGATTCTCCAGAGATCTCTAGATGCACTTTGTGGGAAACTTTTAAGGCGTTTATGCACGGGCAAATTATATCATATGTTTCATCCCTGAAGAAGGCAGAAAGGGTGGAGTCAGAGACACTCACCAAGGAGATATTTAAAATTGACCATTTGTTTGCCACTGCTCCAACCCCTGCTCTTTACAAAGAACGCCTTCAGCTTCAGTCTAAATTTGATTTATTATCCACAAGTTTTTTATCCACAGAAGCAGTTATTCCTTGCTAAACAACATTTCTTTGAGACTGGGGACAAAGCAGGAAGATTGTTAGCACATCAGGCTCGTGTAGCCATGCTATCCAGACTGATCCCCAAGATCAAATCTACATCAGGTGAAGTTACCTCAGACCCTATCAAGATTAATAAGATATTTTGTTCTTTCTACTTTAACCTCTACTCTTCACAATGCTCTTCAGATGTTTGGGACGTAGACAACCCCCTAGACAAGATTGTTTTTCCTAAAATAAATGAGGATTTGTGTAAGGAGCTGGGAAATCCAATTTCTGCCAGGGAAGTACAGGAGGCGATTATGTCACTTCAGAATGGTAAAACCCCAGGCCCTGATGGTTTCACTGTTGAGTTTTTTTTAAGCTATTCTCTGCTACCATTGCTCCAGCCCTTCAGAGAATGTATAATGAATCCTTTGCCGAGGGCCGCCTACCTCCCACCCTGTCGGAGGCCTCTATTTCTCTCCTGCTTAAGAGTGATAAAGACCCTCTTATGTGCGGTAGCTACAGGCCCATTTCTCTCTTAAATGTTGACCTAAAGATCCTATCAAAAATTCTAGCCCAATGCCTACAGCGGGTCCTATCAAATATAATGTCAACTGACCAGACAGGTTTCATGCTTGGAAGGCACTCATTTCATAACACAAGGAGGCTCAGTAGTGCTCCCAGTTCAACTACCCCAGAAGTGATTATCTCACTAGATGCAGAAAAGGCCTTCAACAGGGTGGAGTGGAACCTCCTTTTTTATGTTTTGCAGAAATTTGGCTTTACCCCAGAATTTATATCTTGGATCAAATTGCTTTATGCCAACCCAGTCACCGCCGTCCACACAAATGGACTCCAGTCTGCCCCGTTTTCCCTCTATCGTGGAACCAGACAGGGCTGCCCTCTTTCCCCCCTCCTATTTGCCATAGTTATTGAGCCCCTAGCCATCTGGTTGCGTCAGGAGGGTGGGTTTGAGTGCATCACCAGAGCTGGTACAGTTCATAAATTATTATTGTATGCTGATGACCTCCTTTTATACAATCAAGCATCCAGCCAGAGCAGGTCATGATATATTTTTTACCATATTAACATGCCATTGTTGTGTGTTATGCCTGATGTAAAGACTCTCGTCTCTGCGAGCCTACCACACA
>JAOPUC010000016.1:15207279-15222175 GCA_027564185.1 Cephalocassis borneensis
GTTTGGCGGAGTACCGGTCAAAAAGTGCTTGATCAGATATGCAGCAGAGTTCGCATTTTAAATGGAAATAAATCGCAATTTTCATTTAATTTAATCGTGGCAGTCAAAATCGCGATTTTTGATTAAATTCGATTAATTGTGCAGCCCTATGGTAGGGTACAACCCGTTAATGTATTCTGTAAATTCATGTAATTTATCCTGACCGTGCACCCAGATGCCGACTATGTCATCTCTGTAGCGCAGCCAAAGCAAGGGTTTAATCGCATAACCATTTTTAGCTAGGTTATCGATCTCACCCATAGCTATATCCACATACAGTACCTGCAGGCGTTCTTGGGGCCCATAGCACCCGTGGTATCCTCTGGATCCTTTATATATATATATATATATGTGTGTGTGTGTGTGTGTGTGTGTGTGTGTGTGCGCGTGTGTGTAGCTATGGGACTGTGTGCACATATGTAAAGTGACAAAGGAAACGGTGTATGTAATAAGGACTGAACTATTGTGTGACAAATGAGAAAGATTTATGGAAACACCAGGACGGAGGAGTGAAAGGAGAAACGCATTTGTGTGAGTGTGACAGAAAACCAATTTGAGCGTCCAGACAGAGTGTGAAGCAGACTCCCCTGAGACAGAGTGCACCGTGACGGACGATGACCTCTTGACCTTCAGTATATTGAAACGTGTGTTTGGATTTGTAGCGTGCGAGTAAGACGGATGAAGCTAATATAGGCCTGGGTGTGGTCAATAAACAAAACATTTCGGGTTTTCGGCCTCCATTTTCAAATCACCAGTTTTCTCAGTATGCAGGACAATTTAAAGGTGCAGTACGTAAATTTGTGTGTGGAAAAAAAAATGCAAATTTTTATATGGCATGTTTTTGGGAAGTGAAACAAACCCACACAGATACTGGAAGAATATGAGAAAGAGGACAGACAGCAACCCGAGCTCATGACTGAATCATGGATGCTGGAGCTGTGGCTGTGAGGTGCAGCGTCAGATATTACTCAGTCATTACATCAATTCAAATAAGCACTAAAGTCAAAATCAACAAAGTCAAACCCTGAGCATTAAACAAACAGGCCAGCAATTAGCTGGTGTGGGATTTACCTTGCGTCTGTCCAGGCTGATTCACAGAGTTCTGTCCCAACTCGCCATTGAGCCACAGCTGCATCCGGATGAAGGGCTCACGACCTTTCTGAGTCAGCTTGCTCCATGGTTTGGGACGAGACAGCATGTCACTGACACTCCCCTGAGACAGTCCTAGTACCTGAATCAGACACAAATGAGAAAAGACATTACTGCACTGTTACTGTTAAACATGGGCGTCCTATTTAGAAAAAAAAAATCCTTACAATTGCTTGTCAGTGAGTGACCATGCATTCAGGTTAGATCAGGAGTGAACAGTTAGTAACATGCAGATCACCAAATGGAAAAATCCGAGAGAAAAGCGCAGCATCCAAGCTTAGCCCAGGTTTAAGGATTAATACACATCCAGTATAAAGGACAAATTAAAAAACAAAATCATAGAAGTGTGTCCAAGACTCTCAGCCTGCTACGCCATTCAAGCAGAGCTAAACATGATGGTGCAAGGTAAAGAGAAAACAAAAAGAAAAATCAAATCAACTCTCCATATCCGGATGATCCACCACCAGTTTACAGGTTAGCTCATGCTTGCTAGTCTGCTCAAACTGTTAAAATAGGAAAGCATTGTTTTGATAAAAGATGATGTGCATGATACCTATGCAAGATTTACCCAAGATCATCCCCTCTACTTTACATAAAAAAGAGGGAGAAATTCTGGCAAAATCCACGTAGATACTGAAAAGCATCACTTCTTCATACTTAGTGTTTGCGCAATCGAGCATTTCAGTTCGCAAACGGAGAGGACTTGCTCCTGAGACTTTCCTCCGATACAAATTCAATAAGACAAAGGCCAATTTTAACACACAAACTCTGAAAACAAGGACCTAAACCTAAACTCATGGCATTATTACATTATGCAGCCCATAGGAAAGTAATTAGGTTTGCAGTGTGACATAATTGAATCCAGTTCAAAGTGGACTGCAGTGTGGCTGGATGAGGGAAGGCAGAGCTGCTGAATCTAATGGACGAGGACAGGAGCCCGAGACGAAGCCGACTCACGTGGGTCTCTGTGGATAACGAAGCCACATGTGAAAGGAAGCAACATGCTTTAGCATCCCTCAAAAAAAAGGCTTTTTTCGTTGATACAAAGTCGCCGTCTGAGGAACGCTTCATTTGTAGAAAGCCTGATGGAATGCTAACATCCCAGCAAAACAGACTGCAAAAATTTCTCTGGGAAATACATCGTCGGGATTGGGATTAAACCGAGATTCTGCTCTGAAAACCACGGGTCAGATTTAATTTAGTGGCGATTGTAGACAGATTTCACTGATCTACAGTAGTGGAGCAGATTTTACAAGCAATGTGAGTAGGAAGAGGGAGTTAGTGGGTGCTAAGATGGTAAGTGGGGATAAGAAAGTTCGGGATGCAGAGACAGTGAGGAGACAGATAGAGAGGGAGACAGGGGCACGCAGACCTTCTCTCCAAACAAGCGCTGGCATACGCCACTCTTGGCTAGCTTCTCTTTGACCAGCTGGGTGAGCTCCACCGTGTCCAGCTCGCGGCATGAGAACAGCTGGCACTGCTCGGGCGCCAACGGGGGCACAGGCGCTCTGGCCGGCCTTGGCACACGGGTGCCGCTGAGCTCTGGATAGGCAGAGCCGGCGTGGTGCCACTCGCTCCAGTACTGAGGGGCATCAAGCAGCCGGGGGGGCGTCTGGCACAGAGACACACAAAGAGGGGAGGGGCCAGCAGTCAGTGAGTACCGTCCAGAACAGGGTAGAAGACTGCCATCATGGGAAAGGAATGTCAGCCGAGGCCATTTTGCTGGCTACACAGTGGACAATACTACTCAACATTACTGTTAACCTTTTTTTTTTTGGGAACTAAATTGGATACATCAGGATGCATTTTTCAATGCTAGATTTTATTCATTATTAGCAAGTTTGCTATCGTTATCTGGAGTGCTCACATATCCTAAACCAATCCCACTCCCAATAACGACATCTCAGTTTTCAATTTCACACTAGTGCATTTAAAATTACGACACAAAAAACTATCTGCGCCATTGTGCAGAACTGTTTTCCTCAAAAGGATCGTTGGCAGGCATTGTGTTTGAGACTCGGCTTCAACATCGCCACTCTGTGCATGTGACATTTACTCAGTCGATTCCTATCTCGTCATTAAGGGCCTTTTCGTACTCACGTCTGTACCAGAACCACTTTAGCCTTGTTTTTGGGAGGATGTTATCATAACAGAGAAATTCCTTCCAACCCTTGATCAATTTGGCTCTTGGACAAAAATAACTGCATGTTTCCAATAGTTTAAATTACTTATACATGAATGAATGAATGCCAGCCTCACTACACACATACATATATATCAAGGTGTTCTCTCTTCTATATGGATCACAAAATTCCTTTCCATGCTACTGTAAAAGATGAAACTTTAACCAGCCATGCTATTTGATGCCCAGACCCCTCGACTCTGGATCAGACTTCACTTAACCCTCTGAGGTCTGAGGGTATTTTCTGGCACTCTAATGATTTTGACATGCTCTAATTTTGTTGTCAATTTCAAGATATCTATTTAAAAAGTATTTTCAGTCATGACTTTTTTGTATTCAGCACAAGTTCAGCTACAATAATATCTATGTACTGTGTTGTCATGATTGTGCTTTGAAAAAAGAAGAAAAAAAAGGAAAAAAACCAAATGAATATGTTGTAAAAAGTAGTTTTAGAACAGTATTGGAATGTGTGAAGAAAAACAAACAAACATGTGACTCATTGTGACAACACTCATTGTGACAAACTATTTTGGTCAAGTGAGGGGATTCTTTTCAGCCTTAGGAATGGCTCAGGCACAAAAACTTAAATCTGCTCCACTAATTTGGAGAATTAACTGGCCATCAAAAATTTTATATCCTATTGTTTTGGGATAAAGGGTTGACAGTGGGAGGGGTATTCAAAAAGAAGAGTAAAAATTTCCATTCTATTCAATGAGAAGAGTGAAAACCTCTCCCACTGCCAACTCTTAATCCCATCAGGTCAAGTGATCAAAATGGTTCCACACAATGTGTAATGTATTTTTACCCCCCAACATTCCAACACAATTCTAAAACTTGACAACAGCTTCATTTATCTGGTATTTGACCCTTTTCAGTGAAATTAACTACTTTACTTAGTTCAGAGCCACAACCAACTCTGTTAAGCAATTACTCTGTCATTTTGCTCCCACTTCAACTCCAAATTTCACTCTCTAAACTCAAAGTAGAGCAAAATGTACTATTCTTGAGGAAAATACTTTTAACTCTGGAAACATTGCTGTCATTTTTCCTGTTTACGCACTACAGTGCACACATATCAACCGATATGCTTCATATGCGTACAAGAAATATTTACCCTTACTCGAGTTGACCTTCAGCTGGATCGAAGTGAAATAAAAGGCACCGCTCATCATCAGTGTCGCGGTTCTCAAGATTGAATTGAATCGCTGTTCTGAATCATCCGAAGTGCATAAAATCCATGTACCATCGTTTCACCTCCAAATAGCCTAAACTATGGCTGACAGATTTTATCCTGTTTACAGTGGGCGTTCCCACTGCAAAAGAGAAACCAATTGAACCCAAAAGAGTGAAAGCGATCATCATGCCATTACCATGTGAACAGTCTATTATGAATGCGTAAGTGGGAACTCAGCACTCCGACTCTGGAGTGACTGAGGAAGGTGACAAGTTTTATGTTTCATCTAATTTAGGTAATTTAAAAACTATAATATTATTTGGCAGTGGGCATATAGGAAAGTGTCAAGTTTCTCTCAGTATGTTTATCATGCTTGTATGATTAAAAACTCAAAAGATATTTATCTAAATACTAAGTACTCATTCTAAACCTGCTGAGCTTCACCAAAGAAGCGCTCAACCCCAAAAGGTTAAAGTAAACCCCAGACTGGTAAGTTTCAAGGAGACCAGAGATTGGTTCTCTGGACCGGACTGCTTCTGGTACCTTAAGTACCAGTTCTGCCATGCAAAGGCAAACTGCAGTATCTGGATATTGTGTCTGTGGCAAAAGACAGTCCAATAACAAAGTGATGCTATTGGACCGTCTTTTGCCACAGACACAAGATGCAGATACTGCAGTTTGCCTTTGCATGGCAGAGTTGCCTCAGGTATGAGAAAACGTATGAACACACCCTCAATCTGTAGCAACAGAGCTACTTTCTCTGAATTTTTTTTAATGAGACTGTGGCTATATGGCAGTGTAGCTAACTGGCCTCTAGTAGTCCAGCATGTGAAAGGTTTGGTATAGAAGGATAAAATGGACCTTAAACATGTTCAAATGGTCCCAAAAAAACAATAACAAAAAAAACCAAGAATCGATACAGAAACAATAGGGCCTTGAACCTCCAGTGCTCGGGCCCTTTAAAAAAAAAAAAGGCTCTCTGATAACCTGTGAACTCACACCCTTCTGATTCCCAGGACAGACACTTACCACTGAACTACTTAAAAAATATATATATTTCTACATGTTATCCAAAAATCTAAAGATAGCAGTAACACTCAAAGCCATTCCTTCTGTCCCTTTGCCATGCACAGGTAAGCAATGTAGGATCTGGGCTACCAGATAGCCTTGTTACAGAATTTTTTAGTCATGCACAAGTATGACCAATGCAAGCTTTTACTTAGTCATGCACAAGTAGCTCATAATCATTGACGCGCTTCCAGTAGCCATGCAAATCGCTAAGAATTGCTCACTTTCCTCCAAACCCAATCGCTACCTCCTGATCAAGTCCAAGAGTGTCCGCTCACCTCTTTGGAGTCCTCCATGCTGTGGTTCTCGTCAGGAAGGCCAGTTCCTCGGCGCTCTTGCTGCAAGTTGTTCCACCACTGCTCCCTCCACTGAACCCTGGAGGCTCCATCCTGGCCTGGAGATGCTGGCCGCTCCTTCTTAATGCTGCTGAAGTCGAGTAAAGGGGACGGAGAGGGCGAGGAGGGTGAGGAGGATGAAGAGGGAAGCAGTGGAGGAGGCTTCTTCAAGCCCAGCACCAGAGGGCTGTATGAGGTCAGGGGGGCGCCCAGTGGCGATGGCGCCAACACTTTAGGTGACAATGCTGAGAGATCGCACTGAGAGAGAGAGGAGGAGATGGACGACGAGGATGACGATGAAGAGGAGGAGGACAAGGAGGCCTGCTGGGCTTCCATCTCACGCCGTGCCTGCTCTAGGATGGAGCGAATGGCCTCATCTGAACCTCCTCCACCTCCACTTGATGAGGATGGAGGTAGGGACGCGTCAGCTGTTTGATGGGGAAACAAAGCACGTTAGGACAACATTTTGGATTTTTAATCGGTTTTGGGGGAATGGGAGATCACGACTTGCCTGCTTTCTGGACCTGCAGCTCACGCTTGGCTTGCTCCAGGATGGACTTGATGGCTTCGTCAGAGCCGCTTTCGGTTGTGCGGATACGGGTGGTGATGTTGCCTAGAAAAAGGAAGAGGACATGGAGGATAAGAGGAGAACAAGGAATGGAAAGATCACTCAGGGTAAACTAAATTATTTAAGTAACAACAACAGAAACATGATTACAATTGTGAACTTATGGAGAACATTTATATTGATTTTTTTTAATGCTAACTGAGGAGCTGCTCCTTTTCTGGGATGTTTCAAAATGTAAGTGCATGTGATAACATCTGAAACGATGGAAGGCATGATCTAGAAGTAACAGCAGACTGTATGTAAAGTGGTACCCAGCCATGCTCAGAGTTCTTTAGAACACTGTTCGCCTTGTACGCCATCTATCCAACAATATACGTTTATCACAGTTTAAAAGCTTTCGCTGTGGCTTCAAATATTAGTTTTGGGACATCAGTGAAAAACCAAACGAGCAAACTGGTATGTTTATTTGACCGAGTAAGGTATTTCTGCAACACCCGCTTGTTAGAAAGGGCTATTTCACGCCACCCAGCCCTCACAAATGGGCCCTCATTAAAAGACCTAAATTATATATTGGGAATCTGGCCTGACGTCAATCAGGCAGCCAATGTGGTAAGCACTGTGCTGGAGGTGCCTGTGATCCATTTGCACACCACAGGAAAGAACTTACTGAAAAACCCACAGAGGATAAAATCCTACATGTTTTGCTGGGCTATTCTTTAGGTAGAGATGCATTCGTGATTATCCTTAAGATTCCACGCCACCTAACATTAAACATCATGCAGTGAGTCAAGAGGACTTTTACTGAAAATCTAATCAGTATTAACTTAAGGCCACAGCTATACCACTTCTCAGAGCGCAAAAGGTCAGGGAAGGTCACCAGAGGACCTGGGCCACACTTAACTATCTAATAAACTTGGAAAAAAAATGGACTAGGGGACACACCTGTCCGCGGGGCGCCTTCCGAGCCGGCTCTCCGCTTCGGGCCTTCCTGAAACATGCGGCTAAGGGCCTGGCCTGGGCTCTCTGTCAAAATAAACGACAGGAAAAAAAATGGACGACAAGATGAAAGAAGGTACGTGTGGTTGAACGGAACGTTGAATGCTAGCACGGCCAGGAGGGTGGAGTGGAGAACGGGTTGGAAATGACTGACAATGGACGTGATTCAAGTTCCATACACACACACAAAAAATAAAAATCTACTGAGGATGTTTGTGTCAGTTCAATGGTTGAGACTAATGCCCTTCAAGGCATACTTGACCACGAGAGACTTCAAATTACATGTTTGGGGTAATGTTATCTTCCAAATAGAATACTCTTAAAGGAAACACATTTCTAAATGCAAACATGAAAAAAATATGACTGTAAAAGCTCAGTTTATAGTTTAGACATCAGACTTTAAAGGAGTGGCCATCACAGTTTTTAAGAGTTCAAACCAAAAGTTAGCAAGACAATTGCTGGCCATTTCTGTTGTCAAGCGAATGCCCAGGTCAGACAGCAGAAAGACGCATGCTGCACAGAAAAGGCGTCTTGCGTCAAATCCTTCATTGTGGTCAGACGTATTGCAAGACGCAGAGTTTTTAAGCGGTTATGACAGGATGCAACCAGTCGGAAGCAGACGCAGCTAGACGCAGGTTGAATCTGCACACAGAAAATCTTTAAAAAAAATATAAAGCCAGGTTGTTGTAAACTATTTGCAGGTGCAGTCTGCGTCTACCTGCGATGCATCGCAGCCATCTCTAAAGACTTGTCTTCCCCTGAATCAGCCTGCGTTTAACTCGAGTGTTGCACGATCACCTGCCTTTATGTGCATCAACCTGCTATTTGCAATGATTGTAAGCAAATCGCAGCTGAAATGTGAACAGATTGCGTCAACCTGCTTTTACTAAAGACCCTCTGCAACACACTGCCATTATCTGCGTCGTTGTGCATCGATGCAAGACCAGGGTTTCATCTACCTGCGATTTTGTTATCGCAGGTAGATGCAAGTAGTTGAAAACTAGCTGCAGCCTGCTATCTGACCTGGGCATTAGTTACGTTACTCCAAGACCTTCTCCAATCAACTGCAACCCAACCCAGCCTCGGTTCCTGACTCAACCTGAAGCACCCAGCACCCAGAACCTTCAAGTATGAAAGCATTTTTGTCACTGGCCTGAGATCAGGGTGGGCACTTTAATTTTGATAAGCAAGAATCCTAGGTCAGTAAAGACTGGCTAAAGGTGGCGTGGATCGAAACTCTCCATCCAGAACTTCCTGTCATCTTCCCTCATGGTCAATACTATTGATCAGTAAAAGGTTCTGGTATCGATTAGTGCGTGGTGAGGACAGGCGGCGGAGCCTGAAGGACGACTGGAAACTTGGTCATGTGAAAATGAGTTGTGATGGAAACGATGTGAAGGATCTAAACTGACAGTTGAATCGATTTGCACAGGAGGAGAAACCAGTTCATCATGGTCTATCGGTACACATAATTGTCTACAATTCAAAGCAGCAATTGTTTGTTAATTAAGTGTATTCAGAACGTTAACTGGAAATGCCAGATTTAATACCCGGGCGATAAAGTACTATCGTGTCAGATCTCTGCATTTTCAGATCATGATATCAACACAGCATGGCATGGCATGGCATGGCATGCCTGGCGCCAATTCGGACTCATCAAATAATGAAAGCTGGCCTGCTGAATAAAGACTTACGGGTACTGAAGAGGACATGCTTCATGTTTTACTGCGTTTGTGCAGCTCAAATTGATCATTAGCGCCATGCTTATGAAGTTTTGTCAGTCATCTAGGTTAGGATCGGATTGGTGGGATGGTTTTCCCACCGGCAGCCACTGTAGGTATTGGATTCATGGATAACCAGATACGGGGTACTCTTACAGAACGGTGAGGAAAGGGTTAAATCACTGCAGTTGAAGGAAGAATGTGATAATGAACGTGTGTGTGTGTGTGTGTGTGTGTGTGTGTGTGTGTGTGTGTGTGTGTGATGCCCCTCCCATAGTGACATAACTACCCACCTTCCTGTCAAACATCATTTACAAAAGGCACCACTTTTGTGACCTCGATGACTGATAAGGCATGATGCTAATAACAGACTAGAGCTACAGAGGAAAAAAAAAAAGTTTAATTTAGGAGAGATCTCACTCACCTCTTTGCCTGCCCTGGATGCTGCGTAGTGCCAAGATGTTCTGCTCATCAGAGAGGAACTGTTTCATCTTATGGAAGGGCTCCTTGCCACGGATGGTGAGCTTGCTCCAGGGTTTGGGGCGTGCCAGGATTTCGCTGACAGACCCCTGCGACAGGCCGAGCACGTAGTGCCCAAAGACTCGCTGCCCGATGTTGTGCTTGATCAGCTGCTCTTTGACCTGGCGTGCAATCTCCGCCGTGTCCATGTCCTCGCCTTCGGAAGCGCTGCCTGCACCCTCGGAGCGGCTGGGTGATGGTGCTGTGCCATTTGTATCAGGGCTGGTGCAGGGCTGACGTGGCGGAGCGGGAGCCAGTGCCAGGGGCGTGTAGTGGGTGTGGCCGAAGTCCTGCAATGCTTTGGAGTAGAAGGTGTGCATGAGCTGGCGCTGCAGCAGTGAGCCCAGTGCCACCTTCCCCGCCAGGGGGAAAGCGGTACCGTAGAGGTCCAGTGCCGGTGAGTAAGCATGTCCGCCATTAGCGCTGCTAGCTGTGGAGGACTCCGCGGGTGGGCCAGCAGAGTTTGGGCCTGCTCCTGAGCGACCCAGGAGTGGAGAAGGGGCGGGAGGGGGTGGAGCCAAGTTGGCAGAGGTGGGAACGTGTGGCGCGGTCTCTTCTTTCACTTTCTGGCTGGCTGACCCTACAAGAAAGGGCAAACACAATGCATTATGGGGGAGTTAACAAAAAAGGGGTCTGACAAAAGACAAAGTGTTCTTTTTCCTTTTTTTGGGGGTATTCATTTACTGTACCAAAGAGAAAAGATTATAAATCTGTATTAATGGATTTTTTTTTTTGCCAAGCCCCCCAGACAAACCGCCCATGCATTTGTAGTTTGCACCTTTCTTGTAAGCAACAGCATGGTAGGACAAAGACTTCTGACAATAATGGCCGCCATGCAAAGTGACACTGCCATCCAGATCCGCTGCCATCAGTGACGAGAGGCAGAATAAGTGCATTAAAAAAAAACAACAACCAATAAATCCAGTCTTTGGCTCAGGCTGTTGAGCAGCACGACTCTGGTGGCCAACCCGGACTTTATGATTGTCCATTCCTGTTCCTGTTCCTCCTACACGGCTGAAGGGATTCAAGCTCATTACCACAAAAACAGTCTCTGCCGATGAAGTCTTCGGGACTCTTTCAGTTCTCACAGTGATTATATTTTGTGTATATAAAAACTAATCAAGCAAGCCACTTTACTGTTGTTAAGTGCACACTATAAAACTTTTTTCAGGAATCACGAGGAAAAACCTGAACATCAGCAAAACTGCACAGTTTTAATAAAGGTTATATGTTAAAAATGGTGAATATTCATTCGATGACCTCATGGGAACAAATTAAATATTCAAACGCCACTGCAGGGCAAATGGAAACTGCACACGGGTACACTTTAGAGCTTAACACAGGTAGACATTTCTCTGAGGTGAATAGTTCGAGGGGAAAATTTAAGAGCTTAAAAAGCACAAAGCAGTTTTTTCATGGATCTCGCGTCATGCTCCACATTCGAGTACGATGAGGTACATCAGAAAACAAAGACTCGATCTACCTGAATGCAAAAGCACCTGTGGAAAGCTCAAGTAAATAACCTTAAAGCATCTCTTTTTGAAGAGTGGACGTTAATCAGAGTAATCAACAAATCCATTTTGTGTCCGTAAATGACCAAAGGGCGCTTTAAATTAGAGGGATGTGATGAGGTTAGGCCATAGCGACCTGCCAATTATGGTAATTTTATGCAAGACTCTGAGCGCTATGTAAATATCCTGTTTATGCAGCCCCAAAGCGAACGCTCTTAACAATTTTTTCCTCATCCACTCATGCATGCAAACCAGCACTGTTAAATGTCAGAGCTTGTAAACCACAACCAGTTTAAAAGATAAAAAAAAATGTAAAAAAAAACCCCAACAACCCACAACCAACCAACGAAAGGGATGACAGAATGTATGATGTACAAAGTGACCGATTACAACCCTATGTATTGGTGCACATTCTCTAATACCAACTTATCAAATAACAAAGCAGGACACGGTAAAGCATATAAAAGGGTATCACTGTATATCTGCGGCTGCCACTTTATTAGGAACACCTGTACACCTACTAATTGTCCAATCAGCCAATCATGTGGCAGCAATGCAATGCATAAAATCATGCAGCAAGCAGATACATATCAAGAGCTTGAGCGTGTAGCGGCTCTGTGGGCGAAAAGACCTTGTTGACTGCTACAGTAACTCAAATGACCACTCTTTACAAATGCATTAAGCAGAAAAGCATCAACAAGTCGAACCACGAAGTGGATATTCTACAACAGCTGAAAACCACATCCAATTGCACTCCTGTCAACCAAAACTAGCAACCTAAGGCGATAGTGGGCATGGCCTAAAGGTTAGAGAAGCAGCCTTGGGGCCAAAGGGTTGCTGGGTGAATTCCCAGGACTGGCAGGAAAATCTATGGCTGAAGTACCCTTAACCACCAACTGCTCCCCAGGTGCTGGGTATATGTGTGCTTGTTGTTGTATGTCACCTGTCATATATCTGCAATGTAATGTACAGTGGGCACATGCTTGATGTGAACATTACCTGATGCTCTTTGGCCTCGATCTGCATGATGTCATGCACTTGCACTACTGTGACATGATTGGATAACTGCATGAATGAGCAGTTTGAACATGTGTTCCTAATAAAGTGGTCAGTGAGAATATGCCTGTGTTTCCAATCGAGACCACACAGGGGAGGAGAGAAGCAGAGACTATAGTCAAAATGTCAACGCACATCTGCTGATGAGCAATTATCAAAAGAGGCATGACTAATGCAGCAAAGTGCTGAAGTGGGCCATTTTCTTTCCGACATGAAAAACAGCTCAAAATAAGTGTCTCCATTTTAACAGCATTAACCTGTTCCACCCTCTTCCCCCCACCACCTCCGAGACATCCTGAAATACCCAAGTAATGGCTCCATGCGCATTATTTTATCCGAGTAATTTCGAAAATCAACCCGTTTGATTGCAGGGGTGCACTCCAAAGGCCCAAATTGAAAACAAAACAAATTTACTGATGTTTAGAAGGAGAAAAAAAAAAACTATATATATGAAAAATAACCGAGGGTTCATGTGTCGTGTGTATCCTTTTTTGAACCTGTGTGGGCTCTTTTGGGCAGACTTACCGCTCAGCTCAGTGTTGGCGATGCGGAGTGAAGCGCTCTCAGACTGAAGACTGCGGTTCTTCTCCAGCAGTAACACTTCCAGAGGCTTAGACGAGTCCTGAGACGGAAGAACAGAGTCAGAGCTTTGAGGACAAAGACGGATGCTACAGTATTACAAACAAATCAAATATCAAGCTACCTTTGTTAAGGAGAGTTGGTTTCATTGTTATTATCTCCCAATAGTGGAAAAATGATCTCAGTGACAAACTATGGCTTGGTTTGATCTACTCTGTGCGTTCGGAGATGCTTTTCTGCTCATCACTGTTGTAAAGAGTAGTTACTGAGTTACCCTACCTTTCCTATCACCTCAGCAGAGTCTGGCTATTATTTACTGTCGCTCGTCTAACCTCTCTCATCAAAAACGTGCTTCCGCATGCATCACTGGATAATTTTTAGCACAACTGCAATACAATGCATTCTAATACATTATTATCCATACAGGACACTTTTTCGATGGGATAAAAAAAAAAAAGTGTTCTATTCCCTTCTAGCGGGTTTCATTCATTTGGTTTGATAGCATGCGATATTGTTAGCATATCGCTTATCCTATGTGTATTACGTCACTCTACCCAATGGAGAACGAGCGCTGACTGCTGGCTGTTGATTAATGTGTGTCTCTTTCAGATGGCCAGTAACAAGAGAGAGAGTTGTGTCACCCCAAGTGTGTGTTTATGTGTGTGCAGCGTAGTATTCACTGAAAAGTGAAAGTAATAATAAAGTGCAACTTGAATTGTTGTGCCTGTCTCCAGTTCCTGGTTGTCCAAACGTAAATGCTATTACAATCAACAACATGTTGCTTCATGGAAGGTATGTTTTATCTGCAATACTGCGTTGGTCATTTGAGAGACAGAGAACAGAAGCTGCTACCCTAGGTGTAGTCTATCTTGATTGGTCAGATGGCAAGAGGTAATACTGGGTAAGAAACAAAGCATGTGTGAAGTAGACAGGCTGCGAGATTCATTGTCGCAATCAACAACTGTGAGATTCCACTGGTCAGATAGCGTCCTGGATATTAAAGATCTTGCTTCAAAGGATAAAATCACAATCTATAAACGCCATGAGGTCCCAAAACCTTTAAAATGATATAATTTTTTTCACAATTAATCTTTTTACCTTACACCATTTCACTATTACACTATTCCTTCCTTGTCATAATGAAGGAACATTGCTGAAACCTAGCACACTAAATGTCTTGTTGCTCTAAATTACATTTCTTTGTCTTCTTCATTTTGGCCTGTGGGTATGCAAACTTTTGCACTCGACTGTATCTCATCTAGAAATATTCAGGTCAGCCACCCCAATATTCAGCCCACACCTGCGTACTTCAGCCAAATTGTGGAAATGAGAACAGGCACAAAAAGGAGCAGATTGCTGTGTAAGAGTGCAGCTTCACATCAGTGACACCGTGAAGCTTTGGTTAATCAATTGGTCTCGTCTTAAATGACTTCAAACAACGCTGAGTTGGATCAGGTGTAGCTCCAGCCTGGTGCTTTGTGGATAGAAATGCATACTCATGTCCTAAGATTTATTAATAAAGCGGGTCAAAAGTTTTACACGACCAAAAAGTGGAATGTTCCTGACTAGCCAAATCAATCACCTGACCTGATCCTAACTGAGCTATGTTTCACTAACTCCAAATGAGACCATACTTGCCAACCCTCCCGATTTCGGCGGGAGGCTCCTGATTTTAGCCTCCGTCTCCCGCCTCCCGATCATGTTTGTTAAAAATTGGATAATCTCAGAGTTTGGGGAAATCCCTACCGCCAAGTTAAAAATACTCCCCATTATGTCCAATCAGAATCGTATGAGAAACACTGCTGACGTCAACTGATTTTTAACCAATCAACGAACAGAATGACAGTCACTTCCGTAATGTAGGATTCACCCAGGCTGTCCGACATTTTTTACAAGCAGTCATTCATCATGGCCACTAAACCCAATACCAAACGGCAAAAATATGAATGCAAATACCAGGTTGCATGGGAGAATGAATTTCCATGGATAAGCAAATGTT
>JAOPUC010000016.1:15322911-15333108 GCA_027564185.1 Cephalocassis borneensis
CTCTCTCTCTCTCACACACACACACACACACACACACACACACACACACACACACACACACACACACACACACACAAAACATAGAAATGCTTTCCAGTACTGCTCAGCCTTTTCTCCCCCAAACACTTCAAACACACAGGTCTCCAACAGCTTGATCGATGATCGGTTAAAGCGTTCCTTCACCACACACAGCTCGTTGTGGTATTGGCTCGGCACTGTGGGAAAAGGTCACTGGAAATAAATTTCTCTCAGGGTGCGTAAGGACCTGGAGTTGTGTGTGCATGCCAAGTCTATCCTGATTGACAGGATTAGAGCAGGAAGCCAGTGTGTATCATTTGCGCAGGTTCCATGTGCTCAGGTTCCATGTGCTCATATGTACACATCTGGATCTCTCTCTCTCTCTCATTGTACAATTTTAACCAACATGTTTTCCAATCTTCAGCTGTCCATTTTCAGGTACCTTACACCCAGTGGAGCATCAGGTTCCTGTTCCTGGCTGACAGGATTCATGTTCCCATCTCCTGCATGTCCTCCTGAAGATCTATTCATTCTGACATGCTTTTCTGCTCACCACGGTTGCACTGAGTGCCTATTTAAGTTGCTGTAGCCTTCCTTAATCAATCTTCTCTGATTAACACAATGTTTCTACCTGCAGAACTACCGGGATTGTTACCTCTGTAAAACTTTGTTTGAGGAGGTTAATGTTTTCGCCTCAGTTTGTTTGTCTGTTCTCAACATAACTCGAAAAGTAGTGAATGGATCTGGATGGAACTTGGAGGAAAGGTGGGCCATGGGCCAAGGAACAATTGATTAGATTCTGATACAAATCTGGATATGTGGCTTAGCAGTGGTAAACACACTATTGAGTTCCCTTCTAGTTACCCAAAGTGTTGGGCAAAATTGTAGAGAGAGAGTGATAGAGAGGGATGAATGGAGAGAGGGACAGAGAGACGGTTGGATGGATGGATGCATAGCGCGAGGGAGGGATGGATGGATAGCAAGAGGGACAGATGGATGGATAGAGGGACCAAGAGATGGATGGATGGATGGATGGATGGATGGATGGACAGAGAGATGGATCCAGATGGGGAAGCCATGACCTAATGGTTAGAGAAGCAGCTCTGCCGGTTCAATTCTCAAGACCAAAGCACCTAACCCCCAACTGCTCTGGGTATGTTGTATGTCACTCTGGAAAAGAACGTCTGCTAAATGCCATTAATGTAATATAAAGTAGTTTTGTTTGTTGCTGTTTTTCACATCATTCTGTGTAAAGACATCTGATGTTTGATGAACGTTAAGCTCTTGACAAGAATGTGTATAATTTCATGCACTCCACAGCTGCCACGTGATTGGCTGAGGAGCTCATTCCCATTGAATTACTGTGCATGTGTACAGGTTATAACACACCGCACTGTAAGCAATAGCATTGCAGAACTCGGTAGTCAGTTAAGTTAATTATCGATAAGCTCTCTGTACAGTGCTGTGTAAAAGTCTCAGACAAATGTAAAGAAATGCTGTCAACCAAAAATGGCTTAAAAATAATGAAATTAAATCTTTCAACATTAAAATAATATTATAAACAGTAATTAGTAAACCATAATAAATGAGACAAAGTCAATATTTGGTGTGAAACGACCCTTTGCATTAAAAAAAAAAATGTAAATAGTAGTCTCAGGTCCAGTGAGTGTAGTTTTATAAGGAAATGAGCGGTAGGTTTTACTGAGCATCTCACAGAACCAGCCACAGTTCTTCTGGACACTTTGTCACACTTGCTTCTTAATTTTGCACCAAAACAATTCATTATGTTTTCTTTTTTACTCTGAAAAGTGCTCTCTTATGTAATATGCTGCTCAGATACAAACTGTTTTTCTGCAACATTTAATTTTGTACTGAGAAAAAAAAGTGAACATTTGGAACTCTAAAATGTTTTTGTACTGATGCAATAATGTAGAAGTCATAAAATAGAAATCTATAACAAAGTTTGTATGGAGAAAAAAAAATGGGGGGACTAAGACTTTTGCACAGTACTGTATGTAGCATCTTCCCATTCTCTAGAGATGCTCACTACATAGGGTGGACTATACAGGGTGGCACTGTAGGACTGCTGTTGAGTGTACAATATTAAAAGATGCTTTCACATATGCAGTATTTACAGTAATTCGCACACATGCTCGCATCAGCTCTATACAATAATTATTCATCATAAATATTCAAAAGTCGGTTCTTTTCCAACTTATTTATTTAAATAGTCATGACCTTTTTAAGATTAGTGGTTTAAAAAAATCCAAAAGCCCTTAAATTGAAGTAGTCTCTCACTATTTCCATTCTCTCTCACACACACACCCCGGGCTCCTGTATCTCCTAAAAGGACTGTGTGTAAATTATGGATGTGCACAGACATGAAAGAAATGGATTTAAGTGATAAATGTAGAGGATGGGTTCGCGTATGAGAGAGAGAGAGAGAGAGAGAGAGAGAGAGAGAGAGAGAGAGAGAGAAGAGGAGAGAATAAGACACATTTTGAAGCGGTGGTGCTAAATTCGAGCCGACATGGCATTACTAATCCCTTGCCGGCCCAAAAACAAACCCGATTCACACAAAGGCTACTATACGTTTGTATTCGCAGGCGCAAAAAAGTAATTGAATAAGAACAAAATAATAAGAATTCATTGAGTGTTGGAGGAAATCTGAGAAACTGGCATGTCTGTCCTGAAGCACAGATGGATTTATATCTGCCATAGAGAGTTAGAAGTGTAATAATGCCTTCCACAGGCACTGCATTCGTCCCCCGTCTTCTCCAAATAACACAGCTACGCACCAAAACACAAAAAGCCAGACACAAATACGACAGACAAATAAACGTGTGGAGCACCTGCACTACTTCTGTTGTGCGTCATCTATTACTGTGAATACATGTCTGGGGGCTTCATGTCTTCTAGTTTAGATACTCTGAGTGTCCTTTTCTTCTATGTTACATTTAATTTAAAATTTTTAAAGAAAACATTTATGAACATGAGAAATTCTCAAATGGGTCAGAAGGTGACTATTCATTTAATATAACCTCACAGCTCAGACTAGTAGTTCTGTCTCTCATGTTAACGAAGGGTTAATATATTAATGCACTCCTTTTAATACGTGGTCATTTCTACAGTAACAGCTCATACACAGGAACTTTTACAGCAGAGGCTCTGTATGATAAACGGATTTTTAAAAAAATGTGCATCTTGAGTGTCAGCACTTTCAGTCAAGGTGATCTGCAAAGTTTCGCAGCAAGAAATCAAGATAGACAAGTTCACACGGTTGGTTTCTCAGTAAAAGGACAAACTTCGTTTTTGAGAGAGAGAGAGAGAGAGAGAGAGAGAGAGAGAGAGAGACAGCAAGAGGCAGAGCAAGAGACAGCAAGACAGAGATAGAGCATGTGAGACAGAGAGACAGAACGTGCAAGACAGAGAGAGCAACAGAGCAAGAGTGACAGAACAGAGAGAGAGCACAAGGCAGAGTGAGAGAGAGAGAGATCCAGACAGAGCACGAGACAGAGAGGGAGAGTGAGTCAAACAGAGAGAGAGAGAGAGAGAGAGAACGAGACAGATCGAGACAAACAAAGAGTGAGTGAGTGAGACAGACAGAGTGAGCATGACAGAGAAACAGAGAGCAAGAAAGAGACAGACACAGAGAGGGAAAGCGAGAGACAGAGAGAGTGCAAGACAAAGTGAGAGAGACAGAGAGCAAGCAAGACAAACAGAGAGAGAGAGACAGAGAGCAAGCGAGACAAGCAGAGAGAGAGAGACAGAGCGCAAGAGAGACACAGACAGAGCGTGAGAGCGAAGGACAGAGACAGAGCGAGGGACAGAGCATGAGACAGACAGAATGCGAGAGAGTGAGAGACAGACAGAGAGCAAGCGAGAGAGACAGTGCGCAAGAGGCAAAGAGAGAGAGCAAGCGAGTGAGCAACACAGCGAGAGAGAGAGACAGAGCAAGAGAGAGAGAGAGACAGACAGAGAGCAAGACAGAGAGAGCAAGCGCGAGAGAGAGAGGAACAGAGAGAGTGCGAGACAGAGTGCAAGAGAGAGCGAGACAGAACAAGAGAGAGCAAGCGTGCGCACGTGAGACAGAGAGCAAGTGAGAGAGAGAGACTGAGAGCAAGAGGCAGACAGAGAGTGAGACAGAGAGCGAGACAGAGAGCGAGAGGCAGACAGAGAGCGAGACAGAGAGCGAGAGGCAGACATAGAGCGAGACAGAGAGCAAGAGGCAGACAGAGAGCGAGACAGAGAGCGAGACAGAGAGCAAAAGGCAGACAGAGCGCGAGGCAGAGAGAGCAAGCGTGCAAGAGAGAGACAGACAGACAGTGAGTGAGAGACAGAGCAAGAGAGAGACAGACAGACATAGAGAGCGTGAGACAGAGTGCAAGAGAGAGCAAGACAGAGCGCGAGAGAGTCAGAGTGTGAGAGAGAGAGCACGCAAGACAGAGAACAAGCAAGAGAGAGACCGAGAGCAAGAGGCAGACAGAGAGCGAGACAGAGAGAGCAAGTGTGCGAGAGAGAGAGACAGGCAGAGAGCGAGCAAGAGACAGAGTGAGAGAGCGTGAGACAGAGCGCAAGAGAGAGATCGCGCGAGAGAGACAGACGGAGCGCGCAAGAGAGACAGAGAGCAAGCAAGAGGGCGCGAGAGACAGAGCGCAAGCAAGAGACAGAGAGCGCGAGAGAGACACAGACAGAGTGTGAGAGCGATAAAGAGACAGAGTGAGAGAGTGCAAGAGACAGAGAGTGCGCGAGAGACAGCGAGAGAGAGCGCCTGAGAGACAGAGAGCATGAGAGAGAGGCAGAGAGCATGTGAGAGAGACAGACAGCACGTGAGAGAGAAAGACAGAGAGCGAGAGCCAGACAGAGTGAGAGACAGAGTGCGTGACAGACAGAGCAAAAGAGAGAGAGAGCAAGAGAGACAGAGCGAAAGACAGACAGAGAGCACGTGAGAGACAGAGTGAGAGAGACAGAGAGCATGCAGGAGAGCGAGACAGAGAGAGACAGAACAAGAGTGAGTGAGAGAGAGCACGCGAGAGAGCACGCACATGAGACAGAGAGAGAGCATGTGAGAGAGACAGAGCATGAACGAGAGCCAGAGAGCGCAAGACAGACAGTGCGAGACAGAGAGGGAGAGAGAGACAGAGAGCAAGACAAAGAGACAGAGTGCGAGCATGAGAGTGAGCAAGATGGAGAGAAACAGAGAGAGAGAGCGGGGCAGATACAGAGAGAGAGAGAGAGAGAGAGAGAGAGAGTGTGAGAGAGACAGAGAGCAAGCAAGACAGAGAGAGAGAGACAGAACAAACAAGACAAACAGGGAGAGAGACAGAGAGCGAGTGAGAGTGAGGGATAGAGACAGAGTGAGGGACCGAGCACGAGAGAGAGTGAGACTGACAGAGCGAGCGAGCGAGAGAACGCGAGACAGAGCAAGAGACAGAGAGCAAGAGCAAAAGAGAGAGAGAGCAAGACAGACAGAGCGAGAGAGCGAGACAGAGAGCAAGAGAGAGACCGAGACAGAGAGCAAGAGGCAGACAGAGAGCGAAAGAGAGAGAGCAAGCGTGCAAGAGAGCGAGACAGAGAGCAAGCGTGCAAGAGAGAGAGAGACAGACACAGAGCAAGCAAGAGACAGAGCGAGACAGAATGCAAGAGAGACACAGAGAGCAAGAGGCAGACAGAGAGTGAGACAGAGAGCGCAAGCACGCGCAAGAGAGACGGAGAACGAGAGACAGAACAAGAGAGAGAGACGGACAGAGCATGCGAGCGAGAGAGACAGAGCAAGCAAGAGAGAGTGCGAGAGAGACAGAGAGCACGAGAGTGAGAGACAGAGCGAGAGAGACAGAGAGAGCGAGAGAGACAAAGGGAGAGAGAGAGAGAGAGAGCAAGAGAGACAGAGAACGCGAGCGAGAGATCGCGCGCGCGCGAGAGAGAGATAGCGCATGCATGAACGAGAGAGCGAGAGAGACAGAGCGCGTGAAAGAGACAGAGAGAGCACGAGAGAGAGGGAGAGAGCGAGAGACAGAGTGCATGAGAGCGAAAGAAAGCGCGCGAGAGAGAGAGAGCACGAGAGACAGACAGAGACACAGAGAGAGCGCGTGAGAGAGAGAGAGTGAGAGACAGAGAGCGAGAGACTGACAGCACGTGCGCGAGAGCAAGACAGAGAGCCAGAGAGAGAGTGCACGTGAGAAAGAGAGCGAGAGAGAGAGAGTGCAAGCGAGAGCATGCGCACGCGCGAGAGAAACAGAGAGCAAGAGACAGAGAGCGCGTGAGAAAGAGCGCAAGCGAGAGCGTGTGGACGCGCGAGAGACATTTTTTCTTCAGATGAATCCTTTTCCATTGCAGCGCTCTGCTTCCTTTCCAAACTAATGACACGCCCACTGATATTATCTTGGTTTGCACTGGAAAAACCAGCTATATTTGGGTTCCAGCTGGGAATCAACTTTTTAGGTTCTAAACCAATCTATTTTTGGGTTTCATGGTGGTTTTGGGTGAGCGAGATAGAGAAAGGAGGAAATGCTGTTGAGGGAACAACTGTTTATCTAGCACATCTTTGGCTTGGATTATTTTTGTATCACCATATGATCAAACATGCGTTATTCTTTACTTGAGGAACTTCCTCCAGTTTTAAATGCATATTTTTTCATTTCAATATCTCTCCATTCAGACCGATTTATTCTCCTGAGCCGGAGCTCGAGCAGGAGTTGAATCAGAATCCTTTATTTATCATCATCATCAAGAAGAAAAAACAGCTTATGTTACGTTACAACTGCACAGAAAGGCACCAGTGTATTTTTCTATTATTCCTTGTCTAAAGTATAGTAAATACAGCATGTTTGAGAAGCCTAACCCCACCCACACGTGCTCTGAGAGCACAATATCCCCCGCTGGCAACTTATGCCATAACTCTGGTAAAATGCGATTGAATTGAACAAAATTACAAGATGCATATTACTGACATATAACAAAGAATCCTGTCAAGTTTCGTGAAATTCCTCCAAAAAATTGTGAGAGGAGTTGATTTCAGAAGGTGAGTACCCTTCCCAGGACAGACGGGCGAACGGACAGATGGACATCACCATGACATAATCCCCCTTTGGGCCTTTCGGCCAGCAAGGGATAAAAATTGAGAGGGAAGTTGATTTGAGAAAGCAAGCACACGTTGATGAAATTGTCAAGTACAAGTCTGTTAATAATCAAGGGCATAACTCTGGTAAAATTTGCCCAAATTAAACAAAATTTCAATATGCGTATAACTATCATATAACAAAGCTTTTTGCCAAGTTTGGTGAAATTACTCCACAAATTGTGAGAGGAGTTGATTGCAGAAAACACACACCCTCATGAAACTATCAAAGTACAAAATTATTTAATCACGGGTCAAAACTTTGGTACAATTTCCACAAACGAAATTAAATCGCATTACCGTCATATAACAAGGCTTTTTGCCAAGCTTCGAAAAATTAATTGAAAAATTGTGAGAGGAGTTGATTTCAGAAGGCAAGCACACCTTCATAAAATTGTGAAAGTACAAAGTTGTTAATCAAGGGCCACAGCTCTGGTAAAATGTGACTGAATTTAACAATATGCATATTACCAACATAGAACAATGCCTTTTGCCAAGTTTGGTGAAATTCCTCCAAAAATTGTGAGAGGAGTTGATTTCAGAAGGAAAACACTCATGAAATTGTCAAAGTATAATTTTGTTAATCAAGGGCTGTAACTCTGGGAAAATGCGACCCAATTTAACGAAATTACAATCTGTGTATTACCGACATATAACAAAGAATCCTGCCAAGCTTCATGAAATTCCTCCAAAAATTGTGAGAGGAGTCGATTTCAGAAGGTGAGCACCCTTCCCAGGACGGACAGACGGACATCCCCATGACATAATCCCCCTCCAGGCCTTTCGGCCAGCGGGGGATAAAAATCAAATCAGGCCCCGAACTTACTCAGACACCTTAGGCTCAAATGTCAAATGACAAGGCTCATCTATCTTTATATCATTTTTGAGATTCGATTTAAATCAAATCGAAATGAAATTACCGCATGACGTTTTTCAAAACTGCGAGGTCTTATTAAATTGAATAGTTTCATTCCGAATCGAGCTGAAGGATGAAACCGCAGCGATACGACATCACTTGGCTCATCATGCATGAGTTCTTTTCCCTGAATGGACTCGATTCAGCACGTCTGTTTAACGCTGATGATTTTCAAACAAACAGAAGTTGACGTGTTGAGCAGTGGGTTTTAATAAAAGCTACAATCCTGTGTGGCTGTAAATCTCGCGCCATCCCATGTGAACAGCGCTCTGAGAATCAGATCCGAGGTTAAAGGTCCAACAGTCACGTTTTTATTTACTACTTTCACAAACCAGTTGTAAAATTTAAATATATAGAAGATAAAACATGATGGTTTACTCGGTGGCTCAGGAACCCCGTGTGGGAAAGCATGGCATGCTCGTCTGACACGCCCCAACACCTCTGCGCTCCGCCCATATGCCATCGTGTCAGGAAAGAAAAATAAATATACCCGAAATCGGTATAGCCAGATAATTTGACAGATCTGCGAGTCAATAAATGAACAAAAACCAAACAAATTAATTCGAAAGACGGTAAAATCAGAATAAACACTAACACTGTTTATTTCCTCCATGATGGACTCATGACGCTGGTGTTAACGTTAGCATTAGTGTACGTTAGCTACTCAATAACGATGGGTTTCCTAAAAGGCTCTTAATGCTAAGAGCATCTTATTTAGGAGACAGAGAGTTCACTGTGCTGCTCGCGCTACCACTTAACAATGATCTTTGTGCTGCGGTGCTTTTGGGAAACTCAGGCCAGGTTTATAAATACAACGCTAAATCTAGTTAGCATGCTAGCTAGTTGACTGCTACATGGCAGGTTCAAATAACTAGCATGCTAGTTGCTTTGGACTATGCTAGTTTGGAACACTAGAATACAACGCAATTCTAGTGTTGTACCTTGTTGATTCTTGGCCCTATGCTAGTTTTCAATGTTGTATCATAAAGCATGATTCTAGCTTTGTACTTTGTCAATTCTTAGCTGTATGCTAGTTTTTTAAACGTTGTATAATACAGTGTGATGCTCGCTTTGTACTTTTCTTCAATTCTTAGCCCTATACTAGTTTTTTTAACGTATTATAATTCTGTGTGATGCTAGCATTGTACTTTGTCGATTCTTAGCCCTATGCTAGTTTATTATTGTTGTATAATACAGCATGATGCTAGCTTTATACTTTTTTCGATTCTTAGCCCTATGCTAGTTTTTTTTTTTTTTTATTGTATAACAGTATGATGCTAGCTTTGTACTTTTTTCTATTCTTTGGCCTATGCAAGTTTTTTTTTTATTGTTGTTTCATATGGCATGATGCTAGCTTTATACTTTTTTTTAATTCTTAGCTGTATGCTAGTTCTTTTTTATTATTGTATAATAGTGTGATGCTAGCTTTATACTTTTTTTGATTCTTAACCATATGCTAGTTTTTTTTAACATTGTGTAACACAGCGTGATGCTAGCTTTGTACTTTTTTTTTATTCCTAGTCCTATGCTAGTTCTTTTTTATTGTTGTTTCATATAGCATGATGCTAAATTTATACTTTTTTCAATTCTTAGCTGTATGCTACTTGAACATTGCATAGCATAGCGTGATGCTAGTTTTGTACTTTTTTCTATTCTTAGCCCTATGCTAATTTTATAATGTTGTAAAATACTGTGTGATGCTAGCTTTGTACTTTGTCGATTCTTTGCCCTATGGTAGTTTAGCTTTGTACCTTTTAGATTAGCCCTATGCTAGTTCTTTTTTATTGTTGAATAGTACAGCGTGATGCTAGCTTTGTACCTTTTTTTATTCTACGCCTATGCTAGTTTTTTTATTGTTGTATAACACAGCATGATGCTAGCTTTGTACCTTTTTGATTCTTAGCCCTAAGAATACTTTTTTTTTTCAATTCTTAGCCGTATGCTAGTTGAACATTGTATAACACAGCGTGAAGCTAGCTTTGTACTTTTTTCTAATCTTAGCCCTGTGCTAGTTTTTTATTGTTGTATAATACAGTGTGATGCTAGCTTTGTGCCTTTTTGATGAGCCCTAAAACTTGTGCCAAATCAAACATGCGAATCAAACTTGCAGTTGATTCGCTGTGGCGACCCCGGAAGGGAAAAGCCG
>JAOPUC010000016.1:15640552-15650667 GCA_027564185.1 Cephalocassis borneensis
CCAAATTCAAAATGAGCATATATTTTTCAAAAAACAATAAACACTCTCAGTTTCAACATTTGATATGTTGCCTTTGTACCATTTTTCAATGAAATATAGGGTTTCCATGAATTGCAAAATATCACATTCTGTTTTTATTTCATTTATGCAGTGTCCCAACTTTTTGGGAATTGGGTTTGCGTGTGTTATATAGATTATATAAAATAAAACACACACACACACACACACACACACACACACAGGGTTTCTCAAAATTATTTTAACACTAATGGATTATTTTTCTTCTACAGATAAACGTACGCCCTGTCAATCATCTTGCACATATGATGCATGTTTTGTTTTTAAGTGCTAAAATAATTCCACTCCGGTGATCCGGAGCTTGGTTCAGTCAATGGGTGCTCCAGTGGTTGTTCATGCAACCAGCATGCCCATCCAGCTGGTCAAGATGGGGCCGCAGGATGACCCGAAAGCCTTCCTTGAATTGTTAAAGTGTGTTGTGGAGGCAAGCTCATGGTCAACCTCATAGTGGGTGGCTCGCCTATTGGCACTCCTGGTGGGGGAAGCACAGCTTCACACTCATTTCACTATACAAGAATGAGTACCTCGCTGCAATTTCTCTCTTACACTCATTTTAATCTCTCTGCATAAGAATGAGCACCTTGCTGTACCTTGATATTTGCGAGCCATTTTTCCCTTCTACATTTCAAAATCTCTCTAGTCCCCCCAATGGTTAATTACTTTTGGCAAATAAAAAAATCTGATGTCTTTGTTTCATTCACAATGATTTGCACATCCAAAAACACAGCAAAACCTTCCCATACCAATCAACCAGAATCAAAATCAAGTTTATACTCACATGGTGATTGGTGCCAAGATAGAAGAATTTAGCAAAGACAAAAGTAGCTACATAGAATAAGAAGATACAAATTTGAAAAGTGGACAAATTTAAGGGGCATGTGCATGAGTTGTTGAAGTCCAAGCTGTATAGTATGTCCCTGAAGGTGCAAAAACAGGTCACATGATGAAGAAAAGTCATGATATGAATGTATGAGAGGAAGAGAATACATGCAATGGGTTAAATAAATAGCCAAGCTGTGCGGTGTGTCAGAATGTGCAATACAAGTTCACAAAATGAAGATGTATGACATGACCTTGAAATGTGCAAAATTGCAGTTCAGAGACAAAGTGCATTCACATTACAGACTGGAAGTGTGAGGTTAGAGTCAGTGGGGGACTCTGACCTTATTGATGAGGCCAGCTGCAATGGGGAAATTTATGGCATGAGGTTGTAATGGATTGCAGCTTCCTACCAGAGGGAAGTGATTCAAAAAATTTGTACCCAGGGTGAGAGGGGTTGGCCACAATCCTTTCTGCTCTCCTCAGGGTCCTGGACTCATACAGGTCTTGAACAGATGGAAGATTGCAGCCAATCATCCTCTCAGCAGAGCAAATGATGCACTGCAGTCTGCCCTTGTCCCTGACAGTGGCAGCAGTGTACCAGATGATGATGGAGGAGGTGAGGATAGACTCAATGATGGGGGCGTAAAAGTGCACCATCATTGTCTTTGGCAGATCAAACTTCAACTGCTGCAGGAAGTACATCCTCTGCTATGCTTTCTTGGTGAGAGAGCAGATATTTGTCTCCCACTTACAGTCCTGAGTGATTATAGTGCCCAGGAAGCAAAAATACTCCACTGAGGTTACTGGGAAGTCAAAGAGGGAGATGGGGGAGGGTGTGGCAGAGCTTTGCAGAGTTATCGAAGTCTATAATCATCTCCACTGTCTTTAGAGCATTAAGCTCCAAGTTGTTTTGCCTGCACCAGGACACCAGATTGTCAATCTACCCACTTGTAGGCAGACTCATCCTCAGTAACAACTAATTTGTCTGAATGAAGCACTACAAGCATGCCTTGTCATGATAACGTAGTTACCATTGCTATGGGGGGGGGTCACATGATGGTGCAAAGCTTCTATAGACCAGCAAAAGAGAGGAGTAGGGTGAGCAGTGGCTCATTATCATTTTAAGGAACAGGCAGTCAAATTGGATGTTTTGAATTGGGTTGTTTAGATACAGTGTGAAGGGTGCTGTTTTTTTGTTTGTTTGTTTTTTAATCCTTGTGGTATTTTAACCAAAGCATATCACAGACATTTCATTAAGACCTCAGGGAACTGTTTCAACTTGTGGAAATCACCTTTTAATAAGTTTCATTTCTGATTTGACATTGAACTGTGAGAGCATTATTTGTGATAGTCTCCCAGTTCAAACAGTGATATAGGTGCTGCTAATCCTTAAACTCACATTCTGACTAGTTCTGGACTTCAGTTCCTCCAGATCAATGACATCATCTTCCTCATCAGCCTCCTCCTACAAACAGACACAGTTTAGTATTGTTGGGTGGAGATAGTGTTCAGCTCTACCACAGTACACAATACAATAGTTAAAATTAATAGTGAATGTGCAGTACAGACTTTCAGCTTTAATTTGGGAGTATTTGCATTCAAATTGGGTGAATTGTTTTAGAAACAGCACTTAAAATGTGGTCCCACCCTTTTTAAGGGACCAAAAATAATTGGACAATGTCCCAAGAAAAATCAGGAACTTAAGAAGCTGCAGTAAAGGCCTGGCAGGGCTACGTACACCAGGGAAGAAACCCAGCGTCAGGTGATGTCTATTGGTTCCAGACTTTAGGCAGTCACTGACTGCAAATGATTAACCAAGTACTAAAAACTAAAATTTAAAAAAAAAAAAAAAAAAAAAAAAAAAAATCACAAGCAGCAATCTATGGGGGACAATCACTCCTTGCAAATAGCACCCCCAGTGACAAGCCAAGTTACATAGAACCTTAAAGAAATCATACATGAACATACTTCTTAAGTTTTATGATGATAGCCTAGTGCTAGTTATACTGGGAAATAAACCACTCATATTTCTCATACATGCTACAACCAGGACCTCTCTCTCTCTCTCATATTCATATTGTGATATCACGAGAGGTTGACTGGCTCTCAGCAGGACCCTTCAATTAGTGCAAGGACACAAAGGTTAGAATAAATCAAGATTTTTAATGTGATGCCAGGAGATTAAACAGAAAAGGTATCTCAAATTCCAATGCTCAAATGAGGATTGATTTCCAAAAGTCAAACTCAAATAATGTTTCTGGCTTTAGAATAACAAAATTATAGGCAGGTTTCCTTCAGTCCAATATCCTTTTCACAGAACAAGCAAAAATCTTCTGCTTTACTTGGAGTCCAGTCATCAATCCCTGTAGTCCTCAGCTCAGTGGCAGTCCAGTAGTAGGCATTTCATAGCACAGGTAAGTATTTCGGTGCAAAATCCCTCTGGTAAGAATTCCAGATAAGCATTTCCATGAATACTCCACCCAGCAGGATCCACTCAGCAAAGAGAGTCCATGAACCTCTCTCCTCCATATTCACACAGTTTTTGAGCTCTCACAAAGCCCTCTTGCTCATTAGGCCCTCAGTGGCCACAGGTGTGTTGCCGTGTTGTGTGCTGGGGGTGAAATTCCCAACTCCACCACCAGATGGAGTTATAGCTGCTTGTTGTTGGAGCCATCTACGTGGGATATAGCGCCCCTCCAAGACGCAGCCTCTCAGGATGTCACACATCCCCCCCCCCCTCCTCATCGGGCTGAAGGTCATGAAGAGGGCATCTCGCCGGGACAGGGCATCTGCATCGCCATGGCGCCTGCCAGCCCTGTGGACAACAGAGAAGTTAAACGCTTGCAAGATTAAAAACCATCTGGTAACCCTACTGTTTGTCTCCTTGTTCTTGGCCATCCCACTGCAGAGGGGCGTGGTCAGAGATCACCGTGAAACGCCGGCCCAGGAGACAATATCGTAGGGATTCCAGGGCCCAGGTAATGGCGAGACACTCCTTTTCAACTGTTGAATAGTTCTCTCTTGGGAGTAGTTTTCTGCTTAGGTATAGGATGGGATGTTCCTCACCTTCATGCACTTGAGCGAGTACAGCCCCCAGCCCCACCTCTGAAGCATCTGTCTGAACCACGAACTCCCTCTTGAAGTCTGGTGCCACCAGAACCGGACTGGAACAGAGGGCCTGCTTCAGGTTGATGAAGGCTGCCTCCGCCGCGGGATTCCACTTCACCATTCTTGAGTGCCGTTTGGTTGTCAGATCTGTTAGGGGTGCAGCAATGGAGGCAAAATTGGCTATAAAACGCTGGTAGTAGCTGGCTAGGCCCAAAAATGGCCTCACCTGCTTCTTTGTGAGGGGTTGCGGCCAGTCCTGTATAACCCGCAGCTTCGCTTTCTGTGGCTTGACCAGTCCCCGGCCAACGGTGTACCCCAGGTAATTGGTTTCACTGAAGGCCAGCCTGCAATTTTTCAGGTTTGCCATGAGACCTGCATCTCTGAGGGAATCAAGCGCAGCTTGTACACAGGGTAAATGACTTTCCCAATCCGGACTTTGAATGACTACATCTAAAAATGCAGCTGCATACCTCTTGTGGGGAGCAAGGACCCGATCCATTAAGCGCTGGAATGTGGCCGGCGCTCCATGCAGCCCAAATGGGAGACGTGTGTATTGGTAGAGACCTTCTGGTGTGGCAAAGGCCATCTTCTCCTTCGACGCTGGGGTCAGGGGCACCTGCCAGTAGCCTTTTGTAAGGTCCAAAGTGGTGAGGAACCGGGCATGTCCTAAGGAGTCTACCAAGTCATCAACACGGGGCATAGGATATGAATCAAACTCTGACACCTCATTCAATTTGCGATAAATCATTGCAGAATCTCACTGACCCGTCTGGTTTGGGAACCAGGACGATGGGGCCCAAGTGCCCAGGCACTTTTGGACTCTTAGATGACTCCCAGCTCTAGCAACTTCCTCACCTCCTCCTGGATAGCCACCTTGCGAGCCTCCGGCACACGATAGGGATACTGGGTCACCGTTCGGCCAGGGACGGTGCGGATCTCCTGTTGGACCACCTCTGTGTGCCCGGGGAGTGAGGAGAAGACGTCTCTGTTGCGGTCCACCAGCTCTAGGGTCATCTGCTGCTGATGTGTGGATAGGCCTGGCCCCACCTGAACCTCCTCTCTGGCGGGTTCTTTGGACTCTGTTGGGGGCAAACAGCTGAACAACACCTCCCTGGCGTGCCATTTTTTCCAAGAGGTTAACATGATATATCTGCTCAGGTTTACTTTTATCAGGTTGTCTCACCTTATAATTCACCTCTCCTACCCACTTGATGACCTCATATGGTCCTTGCCAGGTTGCCAGGAACTTGCATTCCACGGTCAGCACCAGGACCAGCACTCTGTCCCCCGGCTTAAACTCTCTCGGCTCGGCAGGTCAGTTGTAGGAGGCCTGCTGTTGCCGTTGAGCAGTCTCCATGTGTTCACGCACTATCGGGTAGACGGCCCTCATTCTCTCCTTCATGGCCCCAACATGCTCGATCAGGGTCTGCTGTCTGCAGGGTTGCTCCTCCCAAGCCTCCTTGGCAATGTCCAGCAGCCCTCTGGGACTGTAAGAAAGCAATAGTTAAAAAGGTGAAAAGCCAGTAGAAGATTGGGGTACCTCTCGTACTGCAAACAGCAGGTATGACAGCAGCTGGTCCCAATTCCACCCATCCTCTTCCATCACCTTCCTCGGCATGGACTTCAGAGTCCGGTTGAACCGTTCGTCCAACCCGTCTGTCTGGGGGTGGTAGACAGATGTTCGCAACTGTTTGATTTTCAACAGGGCACACAGTTCTTTCATCACTCAGGAAATGAATGGAGTGCCTTGGTCTGTCAATATTTCTTTTGGAATCTCCAGACTGGTGGAGAGGAGGAACAGCTCTTTGGCTATCTGTTTGGAGGTAGCCTTCCTCAGGTGGATGGCCTCAGGGTACCGGGTCACATAATCTAGGATGACCAGGATGTACTTATGCCCACGGGAGCTTTTTGGCAAAGGACCAACTATATCCAGTCCAATCCTCTCAAAAGGAGTTTCAATAATTGGTAAGGGGATGAGCGGGTTACGGTATGGGGGCTTAGGCACCACCTTCTGGCATTCTGGGCAACTACGACAGTAATTCTCTGTTTCCTTGTGCACTCCAGGCCAGAAGAAATGCTGTAAGAGCCTTTCTTTTGTCTTCTCTACACCTAGGTGGGCCCCCAGTGGATGTGTGTGTGCCAGATTGAGCACAGTCGCCCGGTGCGGCTGTGGTACAAGGAGCTGTTCATGCACTGTCATTTTTCTTCACCACCTGATACATTAGGCCACGTATAACTGCAAAATGGGGGTATGTAGGGCTTGCTCTATCCCCTAGCAGTACACCCTCTAGCACCTGCACATTTCTTAAGGCACTTGCAAGTGTGGAATCCTGCAACTGGGCAGTACCATACTGGCCTGTGAGAGGGGGAAGCTCCTCGATGCCTGGGGCGTCTTCCTCATTGGAGCTCGGAGAGCTTTTCAGGGCCACATTCTCTTCTCCAGTGTCTGGGCCAGTCTCTGTGTCAGCCTGGGTGCCTGTCATCCCTGCGAGGGCAAAAGCGGGGATGAGGGGTTGTGCGGGTTGCACTTGGGTGTTTGCAGGAGGAGTCTTACCTCTCTGACTGCGGGGTACCCAAGCTGGCCTCTGCTGGGTCTCTCTCCACAGCAGGTGGAGGGCAATCTCGCCCAATCAGAACAGGAAGGGAATCAACCACTCCCACCCTCGTGTGTATAGTCCCCCTGGTGGTCGTCACTTTTAGTTCAATGGTGGGATAATCTTTGGTGTCTCCATGGACGCAGGAAACTGGGAGAACTTTGTCAGTGGTCAGACACGATGGATCCACCAGGTCCTTATGCACCAAGGTGACCCGACTACCCGAATCTAACAATGCTTCGACATCACGGCAATTCACCGTCACTGGGCAGGTGGGGGGGGTCGATCTGGGGGCCTGTCTGCAGCCCCGACAAGTGATGCGAACAGCTGGGTGGATGGTGAGCTGGCGGACCCTGCAGTGGGCATAGGCTCATCCACCGGGTTCCCACACTGCCAAGACATGTGTTCCATACCCCCACACCGGAAGCATTGTCGGGTGTCACTATCACGGGGAATTCTAACCGGACCCGGCGGGCTTCTGGCTCCCCCTGGAGCATAGCCAGGTCCTGCTGTGGCTGGTCTGGTCACCTTGGCATTTTTGGGGCAGCCTCCCCCTGTCGGCAGCGGGGGCGCAGTCCTGGGGTCCTTCCTGGAAGCACGGAGCATTTCTGTTGTGGCCTGGTACTTTTCCACAGCTTCAACAGTCAGTTCAGCTGTGGTTAAGGCTTGTTGGCTGATGAAGCGCTTTGCCTCATATGGCAGGGCTCGAATATAGTGATCCACGACCATGGCCTCCACTACTGCAGCCGATGTGGTTTTTTCAGGTTCTAGCCATCTCCTCACGATTCTGGAAAGTTCGTGCATCTGCGCATGGGGAGCCTGGTCTGCTTGAAAGGTCCAGTTGTGGAAGCATTGAGCCATCCCGAACTTGGTGAGCCCATGTCTGCTGAGGATCTCTGTCTTCAGAGCATCATAGTTTGTAGTCTTGTCAGGGGGTAGGTCTCGGACAGTGTTCAGTGATTCTCCCATTAAGAATGGGGCTAACAGTCCAACCCACTGTGCCTTGGGCCATCCTTCCCTCGTGGCCGTGGCTTCAAAGGTGTGCAAGTATGCCTCAACATCATCTGTGGCCCCCATTTTGGAGATAAAGTTACTTGCCTTTTTTGGGCCAACACTCCAAACAGCCATCCTCTTCTGTAGCTGCAACTCCTCTGCCTTCAGTTGGTTGGCCTTCCTTTGCTCCTCCAGGAGGGCCGCACTCGCCTGAATTTGGGCTTGCTGGCCTGCAACAAGGGCCTTCAAAATTTCCTCCATCTTGTTATGGGGAGGGGCTATGGCTAACTGTGAGAATTGCATAATCGAATGTTCAGTGTCCTCCTCGTACCTGCACTATTATTGATGATTGAAGTGCCCGCATCCTCCATCATATGTGATCTCATGAGAGGTTGACTGGCTCTCAGCGGGACCCTTCAATTAGTGCAAGGACACAAAGGTTAAAATAAATCAAGATTTTTAATGTTATGCCAGGAGATTAAACAGAAAAGGTATCTCAAAGTCGCATAGCACTTCCATGTCCGCTGGATTTATATCCGTGAATATAGTTCTGCGGATGTTGAGACTGATGGACGCGACAAAGACGAACAGATACACACTGTTTTAAAACACGAAAACACCGTTCTGTCGGGACAGAGAGGAGCTGCTGCGTGTGTGCGCGCCGCCATGTTTCTTTTTTAATGGGGCACGTTGTCTGTTGCCATGACGGTGAATGGGGCACGTTGTGAATGAATGAATGAACCCTTTGTCACTTTGTCGCAAGTACCAGCGAAATTGGCTGTCAATCCGTCCGTACATACACACATGCATACAATTGACACAGGGGGAGTAGACATGACAGGAAGACAGGGATGAAAAATACAGAGTAACATGAGGGGAGGGGAGGCGAAAAAAGCAATCCCCACACTATGCTCCTGTGGGGAGTACAGTGTGGGAACATTAAAAAAAAACATCTCAGCACATAAGCACAAAATAACACCGTACTTTACAACATGAAAACTCGGGACTCGAGGGGGAAGGGGGTGAGGGAGGGGGCAATCATGGGAGGGGAGGGGGAGGGGCAGAAGTATAGGTAACCCAGTGCAAACAAGCACTTCGGTCCTGCAGCCGATGACTGCGCTTACCCACTTGTCACACTGGGGGTAAAAGTGGCGACCGTGGGAAGAGGGGGAAGGAATACAAGAGGGTCTCACTGCAGTGATCTTCGGGGGGAGCTGTCCCAGCAATGGCCTTGGCCAAGGCCAGTGCTGCCTGAGGGAGCCGAAAGCAGATAAGATTGGGATTGTTTGGTCTTGGGGCAAGTAGATGCATTCTTTTACATGACGACTACTCTGTCCATTCTGGTCTCCAAATCGATCCATTTTCCTTTGCAAAGCCAAAAGCTTCTCCATGATGTTATCCATGTTGTGGTTCAAGTTCAGCTCTGCCCACCACTTCAATCATGTCGGGCAGCTTTATGGGGCTTTGGACAGCTGTCACCGTTTCCTGATTTCCTTGATAAACCAGGGCAATGCCTAATCCAATCAGCAAAAGTCCTGTAATCATGGTTCCGAATAGTTAGATGTCTTTAATGTCCTCCACAGAAAGAACCGCCAGGCACATGACCCACCACCTCTCCCACACGTCCATCGTGTAGCCAGCTGCGAATGTTCTGGCAGGACAGGCCGGTTCCCCCGAACCCAGGCTTCTTGTTGAGAAATTGTCATTTGTGTGAAGAGACCAGTTTATCAGTTCCATGATTTTTTAGTTTGGAGAGCAGTGCGGAGAGAATCTCTCAAAAGTATAGACAGTAGACAGACACGAGACAGAGAAGCAAAAGCAGGGAAGATAAGGGAAGGAGAGGCAGAGAAATGCGACTGCCTTCCGTGAGAGCACAGAGAAGAATGAGGTTGTTGAAACAGTGCCACGGTGAATGTATGTCATAATTAAAGCTAAAGGCGGAGCAGCGAAATATTAGTGTGATTATTTATTTATTTTTGGGTGGGGCTGAGAACCTTTAAAAGGAAAAATAAGAGCAAGGCAAGAAAACAAAACTCTTACAGGGAGGACTAAATGGAGGGATTGAGTGGTGAACACGGTGATGGATGTGGGGTGGATGATGTGCTGCTGGTATTAAACTGGTGTAAATGGTGTAAAAGTGGAATGAAGTGGAAACTGAAACACAAAGTTTTACACTTTTTTTTTTTTTGTCTTCCTTCCTTCTGTTGTGTGTGTGTGTGTGTGTGTGTGTGTGTGTGTGTGTGTAAAACAGCCATGTACAGAGGTTTTATTCCTGGACCTTTTCCACAACTACAGTCAGACTCTGACTCCAGTGCTGCTGGACATGGTACACTCGCTACAGGGTGAGACACCCCCCCCCCACACACACACACCATGCCACCACTTCTGTGTCTTAATTTGAAATCTCTCTCTCTCTCTCTCTCTCTCTCTCTCTCTCTCACTCTCTCTCTCTCTCTCTCTCTCACTCAGAAGGAAGGAAGACAAAAAAAAAAAAAAAAAAGTGTAAAAATTTTTTTTTAA
>JAOPUC010000016.1:15942005-15952160 GCA_027564185.1 Cephalocassis borneensis
ACTCTAAATTGACCGTAGGTGTGAATGTGAGTGTGAATGGTTGTCTGTGTCTATGTGTCAGCCCTGTGATGACTTGGCGACTTGTCCAGGGTGTACCCGCCTTTCGCCCGTAGTCAGCTGGGATAGGCTCCAGCTTGCTTGTGACCCTGTAGAACAGGATAAAGCGTCTAGAGATAATGAGTATTATTATTATTGAGCTGGTGGAGGACCATCTGGCAGCTGTTCCAGTGGTAGGCGGACATCCAGCTTCTTTTCTTTCTCTCTTGTACTGTGTTCCCTTTCTCTTCTTCCTCCCCTCCCTCCTGTCCTGTCCCTGTACTGCAGAAGCAGGGGCTGATTCTCCTGCAGCCAGCTCCCCGAGCCTGTGGTTCCCCTTGCCCCTCTTCCTCTGATGTTTCTGTGTCTTCCCTGCAAGTGAGTGTTCCTCACACCAGCAGTGCAGATGTGAGGACTGGGCTGGTGTGCTGGTGCTGCAGGGGGCCTGGACACTTCCCGGACCAGTGCCAGGTGATTGAGGCGGGGACAGTGGTCCGGGTCCCTGACGTGCCAGAAGCTGTTCCCAATGGAGTGGGAATGTACCTCATACTGGTGAGTATTCAAGGGGGTACACTTCAGGTGGTAGTGGATTCAGGTTATAATCAGACCTCCATCCATCAAAGCCTGGTTTAATGTGGGGCACTGGGGAATGCACCTTTCATGAAGGTTAAGTGTGTGCACAGTGATGTACACAAATAGCCACTAACGCCGGTTACTATTCATTTCCGGAGAGAAAAGCATACTGTAGAGATGGCAGTTAGCCCGAGCCTCACCCATCCGCTATTTTTGGGAACTGATTGGCCAGGATTTAAAACATTTAATGAAACTGATCATAGTGGGTGGGTCCTGCAGTAGTACGTCATGGGGGAATCCCACCGCAATGTTGGCTGAGGAGGTGGTCTTGGGCACATCTGTGTCAGCTCCACATCATGATGACACAGAGTGGGGAGAGCCCTTACGCCTCTCTGGGAAACCCCTTAGGGGATTTAACATTGGAGCAGACATGTGACGAGTCTTTGAGACATGCTTTTGACCAAGTGATGGCAAAATCCTCTAGCCTAACATTGCACTTTCCTTCCTGTACTTTTCTATTATTAAGGATAGGCTCTATCGAGTGATGCAGGACATTCAATTAAAAGAAAGGGTAAAAGTTATTGGTTCCAAAGAGTTGTAAAGAACTTTTTATTCCATGAGGCTCATTGTAATCCTATGGCTGGACATTTGGGGCGGGATAAAATACTTAATCGTCTCATGGCCCATATGTATTAACCAGGGATTTGCATGGATGTCTGCACATTGTGTGCGGCATGTCGCAAATGCCAGCTGGTGAATCCAGTGGCCACACCAAAAGCGCCATTGTGCCCCCTCCCATTGATTGAGATCCCCTTCAAAAGAATTGGCATGGATCTCATCAGTCAATTAGATCGATCTGCACGCAGGTATCACCGTGTTAGTCATAGTGAATTTTGCAATTCAATATCTGGAAGCAGTGCCTCTCCGCAATATCTCAGCACGCAATGTTCTGGAGGCACTCTTGTGTGTTATCTCCTGAGTTGTGATTCCGAAAGAAATCCTGACTGATCAAGGCACTACTTTCATGTCACGCACACTGTGCAAATTGTACGAATTATTGGGGATTAAATCGATTCATACGAGTGTTTATCATCTGAAAACGGCCGGGCTGGTTGAATGATTTAACCAGATACTTTAAAATATGATTCGTAAGTTTGTTCACAGGGATGCTAAAAATTGGGACAGGTGGCTAGATTCTTTGTTTGCAGTGTGTGAGGTCCCACAAGCCTCCACTGGGTTTTCCCCATTTGAATTGCTGTATGGGCACAACCCCGCAGTGTCCTAGGCACCATAGAGAGAAAAGGTTCCTGTGGCTCTGGCGATGATGGTTCCAGAGCAGATGGAGCTGGAACTGGAGGGAAGTCTAAAATGCAGCCCAATTCACCCTGGTCCCCTGTGGAGACCATGTCTCACCATCCCAGAGAGCACAGGTCTCTAGGTTGCAGGAAGAGTTCTCCGATGTGTTCTCACCCCTCCCTAGGCACACTGACCTCATAAAACACCACACTGAGACTCCTGGGGATGGTGGTGCACAGCCGCCTGTATCGGCACCTCAAGTACAAAAAAAAATCTGGTTCGGGACAAACTCCAAGCTATGCTGAAGAAGATGGGGGTGATTGAGTCACACAGTGACCTGGAGCAGCCTGGTCATTTTGGTTCCCAAGACTGACGGGTCAGTTCGGTTCTGTGTAGATTATAGAAAAGTCAACATGGTGTCTAAATTTGACACATATCTGATGCCTTGCATTTATGAACTGCTTGATCGGTTAGGTGTGGCTCACTTTTATTTGACACCATATTTAACAAAGGGGACATTGGCAGATCCCCTTGACTCCATTATCCCAAGAAAAAAAAACACCTTTTCCAGTCCATTCAGTTCACACCAATTTGTCACCCTTCCTTTTGGGTTGTTTGGAGCCCCTGCAATGTTTCAACATCTCATGGACCGAATTCTCCGTCCACACAATGCATGTGTGGCGGCCTACTTAGATGATGTAATCATTTATAGTAATGATTGGGAACGGCATCTACAACATCTCAGGGTGATCCTGGGGTCTCTGAGGTGTGCGGGGCTCATGGGTGAGTGGAAGTACAGTATCTGGGGTTCTACTTGGGTCATGGGCAGGTGCATTCCCAAATCGATAAGATTGCAGCCTGCCCAAGACCTAAGACTAAAAAGGGGGTGAGGCAGTTCCTGGGGCTGGCTGGCTATTATAGGCTGATCATGCCTAATTTTTTGGATGTCACCAGCCTGCTGACTGACCTCACTAAAAAAGGGAGCACCAGATCTGATCCCAAACGGTGGAGGAAGCACACTCTGCTGTACATCAGCTGCAAGCTCTCCATGTGAGAGATGAAGTACAGCACCATCGAGAAGGAGTGCTTGACCATCATGTGGGCAGTCCTCACTCTGTTACTCCCTGCTGGGATGCCCTTTCACCCTCTGTTCAGATCATGCCCTGCTCCAGTGGCTCCACCTCATGAAGGGTGCCAACACCTGGATCACCCGTTGGTATCTGGCTCTGCAACCTTTTAAGTTTTGAAGTAGTCCACAGGCCGGGGGCACAGATGGTGGTAGCGGACTACCTTTCCCGGGGGGATGTCAGCTGCAGGCGGATGGCTCCGTGGTGTGAGTCGGGCGGTGGGGGTATGCGACAGCGGGGGTGTGGTCAAGTGCCAGTTTGTGAATGGAGAGTGAGGCTGGGGAAAGTGGAAGCACCTGTTGTGAATGTGCTGTCCTGTGTGTGTGTGTGTGTGTGTGTGTGTGTGTATCATGAGAGGGAGCAGATAAAAGGGGAGAGGGGCAGAGAATGAGGATCTCTTCCCCTGGCTGAAGTCATGCCCGTGCATTGGGACAGTGAAGTTTCGTCAAGGCCGCTGAAAAATGTATTTTGTTTTGATTACCAGTTGAAAATAAAATCCAAACGTGAACTTGATCTCGTCTTCCTGTTTCAGTGTCCACTGTACTAAGGAGACTTCATGCGTCATTCCTGAAACTTTCTCCTAATCTCCTTGGGGTTTTGGTGAGTACAATCTGATGCTGTGTTGTGGAGTGGCTGTAGCGACATCAGCTGATCCTGACTCTAAACAATGAAGCTGCCACATTGCTGAACCATAGCAGTATGTTGTTCCAATGAAAGTAGTCCAAACACCAAAAAAGTTATCAAAACTCCTCTAAACCACATGAAGGGCACACTTTGGGGGACAATATTCTGCTCTCTTTTTTTTGCACAAAGTTTTAACTGGCATTTGTGGATGTAACACTGTTTTGTAGTGCTGACAAAGGTTGACCAAAGTAATCATGAGCCCTTGTGGTTATATCCGCTATAGACCTCTTGCACGTGACCTCACACATCATGTGATTTCTCCTCCCGGGGGACAACCAGACACCAACTTTCTTGTAAGCAAGGCTTAATCTGTCTGAAACATGGTTCATTTTTGTACTGTTTTTGGTTGCTTCAATCATTCAAATGGAGAAAAATATAAAAGGTATTATTGTTTCCCTGGAACTTTGTCTTGATTGTGGCTTAAGAACTTGACTTGGGCATTTTTTTTAGAAAGGAAATACCTCTGATCTGGAGGAAGAGATCTGGAATCCCTTTTCAGTGAATCCCTTTCTTTCAGTCCAGCTTCGATAGCTCACAGCAATGACACTATGTGAGAGCAGCTCTTCCCAAGGCCTGCCAGACAGTTGCATTGTGCAGCCACAATCTTGCCATTTCTTTGACTAAAAATCCACAGAACTAAAGGGTTTTTTTTGTGATTATTTTGAGTGGTTAACCTGGAATAGAATATTGGTTATATTCAGTTATGTGACTTTTGCTTGAGAGTTTACTTTGGGGTAATGAAGTAGTGGTCAGGCAAACTGATTTGGCTGCCATTATACAAAAAGCTAGTGAAAGTCGTTGATTTTTTTTTTGCAGTTTAGAGGCCAATGTGCAGTCAAGATACCTTCAGAAAGTTGCTTTTTGCAATAGGACAGATCCTTACATGTTAACAAAGAAGGATTTTTTTCTGAGTTGGAAAATTATCCATCCACTGAGTTACCTGACATCTCTGATGTCTGGTGCTGCAGACAGCATTCTACATGGACAAACAGATGAAAATCTGGGAGAGAATGGAGGCATACAACTTTTTATATGTAGCTGGGTTAAATATCTGGGGATCAAGACACTACAAGATAAATCCTGTATAATTTTTGCCCATGTAAGTAGGCATTTTGGGGCTTTTTGTACGAATCTTTGCAGTGGTCTCCAGGATGCTCAAGTTTTAGTATCTGGTGAAAACAAACTACAGCCAGTTGATTCTCAAGCCTCCCTGCTCTTCTCTTCCAGCAAACAATAAAGTTTTATTATTATTGTTCTTGTTTAAAAAACAGAGAAAATGCAGTGAAGGTACATTCCAACATTTATGTAGGTAATGCTTGGCCACAAATCTACATTATCACTCCATTCGTTTCAAGGGATTTTGTACGGGTCGTAAACACAATTCTAATTTCCACGTATATCTAATTTCCTTTGCTTCTTTCTGATGAAGATTATCCAAGTAATCTGGTAGTAAAGCTTTTTTAGCTTTTGTTTTCCTTGAACTACAGACATCAATATCGCTTGTCTTCAGCATGTAAACAAAGTTCGCTTATCCCCCAGGACAAGGATAAGCAGTGGCTGCTAACATAAGTGTGACATCAGTGCAAAGGGTCTATAGATTAATGACCTGTTCTTGATGCAGTGCCGTCTGAGGGATCTGAGATCACGGGTCTTCAGCTTAGGCTTATGTCCTTGCCCTTTATGCACCAAAATTCCTCCATATTCCTTGGATCATTAAATGATATGCATCATAGGGGGTGAAATATCGAAATCCTTTTGTATCTTTCTTTGAGAAACATTATTTTTAAACATTTCAATTATTTTCTCATGCATTTGTTGACATACTGGAAATCCTTGGCTCATCTTTGCTCCTCAAAACTAGGCCTTTCCTGGATACTGATTTTGTACCAAATCACGATTACAATTACATGTTGACATCACCTGTTTAAAAATCTCATTTATTTATTTAATTGTTTTATCTTATTTCTAGCCGTAAATTGCCCTGTCCCAACTTTGTTGGGTTTTTTTTTTTTTTTTGGAAAGCGTTGCAGGCCTGAAACATAGGAATTGATGTATATTAACAAATGAAATGAAGTTGACCAGACCAAACATGAAATATATTGGATTCATACTGTCTTCAATGAAATACAAATCAAAGTAAATTTAGAAATCCCCACTTTTTACTTTATTTGCATTTTCTATACCATCACAACTTTTTTTCTGATTTGGGGTTGTAGATATGAAAGAGACTGTCAGCTCTCCCAAACATCAGGAGGTCTGATTCTTATATTATTGCTGTCAGTAAGACACAACTTTTTAAATGTTGATTTATCTGGATATCCAATTTGCACCAACATGTTGCATTTATGTACAGTGCTGCAGTTGGAAATGGTGCTTCAAGGTGGTGGTTTTGTTTTTGTTTTTTGTAGGTGTGCTGTGTGAGTACATATGTGCAGTACTCTGTGATATCCTTCACTTACAAAGAGATCCACTAGCTCTGTGTTTGATTCTGCAAAACTACGATACAGAGCTTCTTTCTTCTGAGGACTTTTCCTCACCCCATTCCTCTATTTCTGTCTTCCGTATGTATTACATTAAATGGCTTTCACAACTGCATCCAGAAAAACAGGTAAGGCTTTTCTTTGTACTGTTATAAATTATTTGAACATCATGAATGTATGATGACATGTAATAGTCCCCTCTGAAAGTATTTTTTTAAATTGCTTTTGCTTTGTACTGAAGACATTTTGGTTTGATCAGCTTTCATTTCCTGATATTTGCATTTAGAGGTATTAAATAACTTGGAACATGGCACCTTTTTGTTTGAACCCACTTTTTTAATTGATCAAAAATATTGGAACATATGACTGACAAGTGTTTCTTGTTGCCCAGATGGGTCCTGCTAGATTGGTTGATTGTTTTTAAACAAGTAATACCTCCATTCAATTAATAACTGCCAGTGGGGCAGCCATGGTCTAAAAGTTGCAGACACAGGTTTAGGCCTGAAAGACGATTCCCTGTGGATGGGGAGAATGAATGAACAGTGCTTTCATCTCCCTGTATATCCATGCCTGAAGTGCCCTTGAGCAATGCAACTGACTCCCTACACTGCTCTGGGTATTTGTGTGAGTGCTCGTTGGTGTGTTGACAGCTTCGGATGGGTTAAATGCAGACCCTAATTTCACCTTTGGGTAAATGCAAAATACAAAAAAAAAAAACCAAAAAGCAAACCCCAGCCTCAGTACTCTTGGTAGGTGCTACGTGTATGAATTCATCACACACTGAACAAATAGGGGGCAGTTGGGGTGTATTGTCAGAAACAAGGAAATTCCCCTCTCTTCCCCAAATCACTAGTAAATCACATATAATTATCTCTGACCTACTGAATATAGCCTAAAGATATTTTTTTATTCTGCTGCTGGGTTATTACTGGGTTCACACAATCTAACTTTACATTTATTTGAAAAAGGCTAACTAGTAACTAACAGCAGGGCAAGAATACACAAAATTCAACCAGACTGCTGAAACTGAGAGCCAGTCAGGATATGATATGAAAATATAAAAATGACCCAAAATACAAAAAATTGTATTCTCTATTCCCTTACCTAATGCATGAAAAATTAATCTCATGGACATAGCTGTGTCTTGCAGAGATTTATGCTATTTAGATCAGATTCTTGCTCCTACTCTCCTTGTGTAACAGACACTGTACACACACTTTCTGACTATTCAGTTCATTCTTGGGGTCCTCATTTATATTAATAATGGACCCTTTTTTCCACAAGTTTTTTTACATTTTTATTTTAAATATTTAAAAACTTTGAAACTGGAAAGGAGACTAGGCCCAGTCTGGAGGTGGGGGGAATGGTTATGTTCATGACACTTCTTAATTATTCATGTATTATGTTGGGGAATACTGAGAATTCAGGGTTTTTTTCTGGTTTTGGTCCTCTTGCTATTTTCATATCTGTCCAAAAAAAGCATCTTGAAGTGAAAGTATAGGAGCATCATGTTTCTCTCACATACAGTACCAGTCAAAGGTTTTAACATGCTTTCTAATTCAGTGTTGTTGTTTTTTTTATCCCCTACTGGCCCAAAGGGGGAATTATGTCGTGGCGATGTCTGTCCGTCCTAGAAAGGGTGCTCACCTTCTGAAATCAACTCCTCTCAATTTTTGAAGGAATTTCATGAAACTTGTCAGGATTCTTTGTTATATGTAGGTAATTTGCATATTGTAATTTTGTTAAATTTAGTCACATTTTACCAGAGTTACAGCCCTTGATTAACGAAATTATAATTTGCCAATTTCATGAGTGTGTTTTCCTTTTGAAATCAACTCCTCTCACAATTGTTGGAGGAATTTCACCAAACCTGGTAAAAATGTATATATACTACAGACATTATTGTATGTCGGTAGTATGTATATGGCAATTTTGTTAAATTGGGTCGCATTTTACCAGAGTTATGGCCCTTAATTGACAAAATTATACTTGAAAAGTTTCATGAGTGTGTTTTCTTTCTGAAATTGACTCCTCACAATTTTTGGAGGAGTTTCATGAAACTTGGCAAAAGGCATTGTTGTATGTCAGTAGTACGCGTATTGTTTTGTTCAATTCAGTCGCATTTGTTGTGGCCCTTGATTTAACAACCTTCTACTTTCATAATTTCATGAAGGTGTGTTTTGCCTTCTGACATCAACTTCTCTCAATTTTTGGATGAATTTCTCCAAGCTTGGCAAAAGGCCTTGTTATATGATAGTAATACGCATCTTGCAATTTAATTTTGTTTGTGAAAAATTTACCAGAGTTTTGACTCTTGATTAAATAACTTGTACTTTAACAATTTCACGAGGGTGTACGTTCTTTTGAAATCAGCTCCTCTCACAATTTGTGGAGGAATTTCACCAAACTTGGCAAAAAGATTTGTTATATGATAATGTGCATATTCAAATTTTGTTTAATTTGGGCAACTTTTACCAGAGTTATGCCCTTGATTTATTAACAAGCTTTGGCAATTTCATCAAGGTGTGCTTACTTTCTGAAATAAAATTTCCTTACAATTTTTATCCCCCATTGGCCAAAAGGCCCGAAGGGGGATTATGTCGTGGTGATGTCCTGTCCATCCATTCGTCCCATGAAGGGTACTCACCTTCTGAAATCAATTCCTCAGAATTTTTGAGGAATTTCACAAAACTTGACAGGATTCTTTGTTATATGTCGCTAATACGCATATTGCAATTTCATTCAATTCGGTCACATTTTACCAGAGTTGTGGCATAGTTGCCAGCAAGGGATATTGTGCTCTCGAAGCACTCTTGTCTTGTCTTTTATTTTTATTAATTTAAAAAACACTTCATGTTTTAAGGTAATGATGGACTGCTATTTCTGTTCGCTAGTTGAGCAGTTCTTTACATAGTATGACTTACATTACATTACAGGCATTTAGCAGACGCTCTTATCCATAACATACATGTTCAACCATTCTTACCTAATCTGCATGTCTTTTGAAGTGAGAGGAAACCCACACAGACACAGGGAGAACATGCAAACTCCACACGTAAAGGCCCCATTTGGCTGTGAGGTTCAAACCCGGAACCTTCTTGCTGTAAGGTGACCGTGCTAACCACTACACTACGCTACCATCAAACAGTAAATAATAAAAATAACAAAAAACAAATTCAGTCGCATTTGTTGTGGCCCTTGATTTAACAACTTTGTACTTTCATAATTTCATGAAGGTGTGTTTGCCTTCTGACATCAACTTCTCTCAATTTTTGGATGAATTTCTCCAAGCTTGGCAAAAGGCCTTGTTATAAGATGGTAATAAGCATATTGCAATTTAATTTTGCTTGTGAAAAATTTACCAGAGTTTTGACTATTGATTAAATAACTTGTACTTTGACTATTTCATGAGGATGTACGTTCTTCTGAAATCAGCTCCTCTCACAATTTGTGGAGGAATTTTTTAATGCATGAAAAATTTGTGAATGTGATTGATTCTGAACACAGCCACATCCTTGATTATTAAAGGGTGTGCACAATTATGCAGCCAGGTTTTGGGATGGTTTTTATTTGCATTTCATGGAGTTGTGTTAAACAAAAAAGGGTTTAAAAAAACAAATGTGCCATATAGTTCTTGAATAGCGCCGCATACTGCATTTTTATTATTTACTGTTTGATGGTCTTGAACACATTAAAAAGACAAGAAATTCCACGGACTGGCTTTTGACGACATACCTGTTAATTAAAACACATTCTCTGTGACTACTTCATGAAGCATGTTAAAATAATGACAAGAGTGTGCAAAGCTGTCAAGGTAAATGGTGGGTAATTTGAAGAATCTAAAATATTAAACTTTTTTTAAAACCCTTTTTTGTTTACCACATCTTCTTCTCCTTTCGGCTTTTCCCTTCAGGGGTCGCCACAGCGAATCAACTGCCTCCATCTAACCCTGTCTTCTG
>JAOPUC010000016.1:17885772-17896445 GCA_027564185.1 Cephalocassis borneensis
TGGGATAGGCTCCAGCTTGCCTGCGACCCTGTAGAAGGATAAAGCGGCTAGAGATAATGAGATGAGATGAGATGAGGCATACACTTTCCATCAGTAGGATACATAAACATGTACAGGGTTTTGTGGGATGTTAATTATATAATATACCCTATTAAAGGGAAATAGTTTTATTGCTAATATAAATTTAAAACAAGATAATGGGATATGACATTTTGTATAATGGACTTGTTACAGCTGCAGATGCAGAAGAGGAAATGAGCCGAGTGCAGGAACTCCTATCTGCTGTATGCAAACCAGCAGTGAGTGTTTTTGCACTTATGTAGATGACAGCCTACTAATCAGATTTCAGATGCTATAGTTCTATTATAATCCTTCATCCTCGCTTTCTGTCTGTCCCTTTCAGGTGGGCAGTGTCACGTCACATTCTGCAGTTCTCTCCTGGCGTCCTCCACTCCCTGTACTGTCAGAAGCAGATACACACTTACACTCACACCCTGCCTTGCCGCTCAGCTACGAGCTGGCCTTGTCTCAGAGTGGCACAGAGGGAGATTTCAAACTTGTGTACCAGTGAGTATCTCTTGCTTCCACAATACAGGATTACACACAAATACGAAGTAGAAGTTTTAAGTACTTAAAACTTAAATGCTTGTGCACACCTGACCATCACATCCATATGTTCTCGCTGAACATCCCATTCCAGATTCAGTCCCCCTTTCTGTTATAATAACTTCCACTCTTCTGGGAAGACTTTCCCCTTGATTTAACTCCCTTATTCCAGCTCATATTAACTGCCACTGTGTGTGTGAATGCTATGGGGACATCCTCATATCACAGTAAAGGCGTTTGTTTGTTTGTTTGTTTTTTCCTTTGGTCCTCGTTTTAAAATTAGCATTAAAATTTTGTTCATATGTGCTGACAAAGTGGTTCAAAAGTTTGCTTTTTTTGCTCATGGCAGAAACCCTGTCTTTCTCTTAGCACAGACACAGTGCAAAAACGTTCCATTTCTTACAACCAGGTTTTTTATTATTCGTTATTAATGTCATTCCACTTTGGCATAAATGAGGTATATTTAAACACACCAGGAGTGAGTAACTGAAATAAAGAAGGTGAAAATAATGAATTATGTTGTGAACTGTGAATAAAGGAAAAGGACATTACTCATATAATTAATTAAATTAACACTCCATTATCATTTTCATTATACTGTACAATTAATGAAATCAGTCACCAAATTAATTGTAGCAAATTATGTCAACCAGCTGCTTATAAATAAGTTAAGTCTAATCGCGTCTCATTTGGAAAATGTTACTTGTCACTTGGCTTCTGAAAAAAGAAACGACAGGAACAGATATGAACAGATTGGATATCGCAGTAGCATGTCTTTGTAGAGGTGTGCTCTTATTAATGTATTCATTTAAATCCAACCCCTTCTTACAATGACGCTGCTCTGTGCTGATGTTCACAAAAATCCCAAAAATAGACATAACACTGCAATATGCCTTATTTTATACTTGTATCATAATGACAAGAATATGGCCTAAGCCTTCATTTGTTAAGCAGATGTTTTTGTCCAGATTCCTTGCATCCTTTGTAATGTTGAATGTTTTTCCAGAGGGAAAGACACTACATGTACATTGGGAGAGCTCAGACCTGCTACACACTATTACGCCAGGTGAGACATGTACATCCTCATGATTTATTATTTTCAATTTCATAGAAAGCCGTAATTCAGAGCTGGGTTCTGAGTTAACCCTCTGGGGTCTGAGGGCATTTTCTGGCACTCTAATGAATTTGGCATGCTCTGATTTTGTTGTCAATTTCAACAAATCTAAGCAGTATTTTCAAAGTCAGATGACTTTTTTTGTATTCAGCACAAGTTCAGCTACAGTAACATGTATGTCATGATTGTACTTTTAAAAAATAACAGATAAATGAAGATGTTGTAAAAAGCAGTTTTAGAACTGTTTGAATGTGTGAAAAAACATTTCCCATTGTGACGAACCGTTTTGATCACTTGAGGTGATTCTGTTCAGTCTTAGGAATGTATCAAGTACAAAAACTTAAATCTGCTCCATTGATTTTGCAAAAATGTATGTCCTGTTGGTTTGGGATAAAGGGTTGGCAGTGGGAGGGGTATTCAGTGAGAAGAGTAAAAAATTCCATTCAGTGAGAAGAGTGGTATTTGACTCTATTCAGTGTGTGTCTTAAAAGTAACTATTGTACTGTTTTACTCAATTCAGAGCCACAACTACATCTGTTACTCAGTTACACAATTACTCTGTAATTTTGTTCCAACTCTAAATTTTACTCTCTAAACTCAAAATAGAGCAAAATGAACTATTTTTGAGGAAAATACTTTTAACTCTGGAAAAATTGCTCAGTCGTTTTTACAGTGCACGCGTATCAACCGATATGCTCATAATAAATAAAATAAATATTTACATTTGCTCATGTCGATCTCCAGCTGGATCGAGTCAAAGTTAAAAAAAAAAGGCACCGCTCATCATCCGTGTCACAGTTCTCAAGATTGAATTGAATCGCTGTCCTGAATCATACGAAGTGCTTCCTGAACATCAAATCCGCGTGCCATCTCGCAGCAAGTTTTACCTCCAAACAGATAGCCAAAACTGTGGCTGATGTATTTTATCCTGTTTACGGTGGGCGTTCCCAGCGTGAAAGAGAAAGCAATCGAAACTGAAAGAGTGAAAGTGATTTCACATGGTAATGCCATGATGTAGTCTTTTATGAATGCATAAGTGAGCACACAGCACTCCGACTCAGGTTTGACTGAGGAAGGTGACAAGTTTTACGTTTCATCTAATTTAGGTAATTTAAAAAATATCATTTTTTGCAGTGGGCACATAGAAAAGTGTAAAGTATAAAGTTTCTGTGAATGTTTATCATGCTTGTATGATAACTTGCAAAGCTATTTCTCTAAATATATGACCTACTCATTCTAAACCTGCCAAGCTTCGCCAGTGAAGCTCTCGACCCCAGAGAATTAGTCCTCAGCAGCGCTGTGCCAAAACGCAAGCGAATATAATGTGAATGAAAAATTCCTATTGTAAGCTCCACATTTCCATCCTTGCATCACTATAGTGTTCTGGTTGTAAACTTGCATGTGATTTTGGTGGTTCTTCCTGTGTCTCTCTTCACAGCCCGCCCCCGAGTCCTTCCGGCACAGTGACTGTGACTTCAGGCCACGCCCAATACCAGTCTGTGCCTGTCTATGAGATGAAGTTTCCTGACCTCTGTGTCTACTGAGTCTGAAGCTCAACTGTATCACAGTCACTCACCTTTAACCTTTGCCCTTTACAAGTTCACAACCACTCACCCTTGATCTTTATTACATCCATGCACCTTTACATGCTTTGTGTTCACCTTTAAGCAGACCAGCACTGTAACCTTTGACCCTGAAAATGTACTTAATCCCAAGGATGAATTTATCATTTGCTTCTAAGCAGTTAGTGAAATTCAGACCAAGAAATCTGACCTGAGCACTGTAGATCTCTGCAGCCCGTAACGCAATAACGAATTATCCCAGTTACTATCAGCAGCTATGTAATCATTGTCATTATACACTAATCATGTAGGGTAGGGGATGGTGATGGTGTGTGTGTGTGTGTTCAGCTGCATTGGGTCAGAGGTCTTTGTCTCATTGTGAATCACAGACTTGAAAAAATGTTTACATGACTTAATTCCTCTGAAACGTGCCCTTGAGACTCGGTACTCCTGTATGACATGATGTTAGCATGCAGGAATCTCCTCTCTCTGAATGTATGACTGTTTGTTTGAGCCACAGTAGAACGTGACTGAGTGAATGTTCACCGCAATCCCTGCACTTGCCACAAGTTGCTTTGAGCACCTCAGATTCAGGGATGTGAACTGATACCACAAAGTTTCATATAGATCAGTGGTTTCTAGACTATACGAACTTCCAGTCTTTCTTTATTTGTCCCAATTCCTAACACGCTTGAGCCAGCCACTTGATTACTGAGCCCTGAAATGTGGACTGGCTGAATGTATCTATTTGAAATGTCCTGAAACACATCAGTGCATTTTATTATATATAATTTTATGATGTATGAATACAGTTTGTTGCATTTTTGGCTGGATGTGCACTTTATAGATGCAAATAAGAGCACAAACTGTGATTGTGACAGTCTCATCACTAAAGAGCCCCAAACAGGCATGCTCAGAATGGCTATTTCTATATTATATCAAATCCAGAGCTTGTGGAAAAACATCCTGAAAAATTTGGACCATGGTTTTTCCGCACATTTTTGCAGCTTGTATTGTAATGTTGGATATGTTAGACTGCAAGACACTTCTATATTCTTATAGATATACTTGTAATATTAGGATCAAAGGTTCAAAATATCAAGCAAGGTTCTTAGAGACTTTATTCTTCTAGCTAAGCAAATACATAAGAGTAGAATGTTGAAGCTTCAAATGTGACTGTTAAAAGCTTAAACACTATGCTGTAAATCTCTGAAATCATATGCTGTAAATGTATTCCTTGGTGAGCTGCCTTTTTTTTTTTTTTTTTTAAATCATCGAATGCTTTTAATCTGCAGCTATTATCTCACACTACTTTTGTGTAATAGGGTTTAGGAGATTTAGACAGAGTTTCTAGGGGCAGCACTTGATGTTCTCAGTGGTGTCAGAGTAGTCTAATCCAGATCATCTGAAATCTTACTGTTCTGTTGGATTGATTTGCAAATGAGCCATGTGTGTAAATGAGCAGTGTTATGAAAGCTGTTCGCATCCAAATTAGACTGAAAATTGGCCAGGAAAGCTGTTTACGTTGGCTGAATTTGTAGCGTAAAAAGATTGAGGATGGTTTCATCAAAGATTGTTCAAGAAGTCATTGCACATTAAACCCAATTATAATGAATTATGTTTGATCCTACTACAACGAACGAACAACATTGTAATGGTCCCCATTTATTGGACACTTCGAAATGTTTAGAAGAATAACTTGCAGGTGAATTAAATTGGCATGAAGTAGAACAAACATTTCCAACTACAAGTCCAGCACTTGGTTTGTTGGTGTTTTGTTCATGTGAAGATTTTGTTGCGTAGGATTTTGGACAGGATTTTTGAAGGTGATGTGGTTGCAGCCTCACTGTGACATGAACTGGAATTGATGTAATCTTTGTCTTTGGGTAAGATTTTCTGTGAATCCCATATTCATAAACACTATTAAACCCAAATAAAGGTCCAGTAAAATGTTTTATACCACGGCACTGTTGAAATCTCAAATTTGATTTGTCAGGTTAGATTTATCTGGTCGATTTGATTTTCTATAACGGCATCTCTGACAGTAGTGTCAACTGTAATTCAGATCACAAGTATATGTTCATGCTTTAGTTCTAATAAGTTAGTGTTTCTATAGTAACCACTCGTAACTTGCATATAATGGACAATTCGCATCATCTAAGACTACCAGTAGCAGGATTAAATTACTGTAATTATTAAAAATGGTGTATCATCACTGATATGGTAAAACATTCTGTAAGCAGACATTTAGTTCATGTTTATGGAACGAGTCTCCAGTGTAACGGTCAGTACATTTTCTTCCATAGGAGAATCTTGAGCCTGGAGGAGTTTACAATTTCTAGTTTCTTGCTAATATGACAAGCTGCCCCCCTCTCTCCCCCCATTTTTTTCTCATTAACTTCAAGAGACAGTTGAAATTCTTGAACACGTTATGGTATACATAGGAGGAATAACACTTCAGGGTATGCAGTTATTGGAAAATGTATTCTTCCAAATTCTTTGATTATTTACTTACTTTACTTGTTTATTTGATTGATGATTTTATTAAAACGCTATTTTGTGAGATATTAGAAACACATTGTAGATATTTTAGGTTGGAAGTTTATATTCACATGCACTGATTTATCCTTGTCTTGTTCATATTTTGGGAGAACAGCGAAACAGAAGCGTGTAAAATGCATATATTCTTGCTCCGTCCTACAAAATAATGTATATATTTAGGATTAAGAATTAATTATAGTAATTTACTGGAACTGTGCTATGAAACATTTATTTAAAAAACTGTATCTTACAAAGAATTATTACCAAAGAGTTTCATTTAGCGTGATAATGATACATAAGTGAATATGGGCTTCACAGACCATGTTGTGGATGGTTTATGATGGTGTAGTGACTCACTGGCCTTTTCGTGTATTTTGGTTCTCAGTCCACTGGACACCATGCACAGCATATTTGGTGTTTTTTCCTTTATTAATGCAGACAAGATTATTTGACACCCCCCCCCCCCCCACACACACACACACACACGCGCACACACCTACCCACACACCCTCCTGTACTGAACACAGTTCACTTGTTCTGCCCATTTATTCATCCATCCATCAACAAATTATATTCTTCTTCTGGATGATCTTTCACTTTAGATTTTAATCATCACATGGTTTATTACTTGCTAAATGTCAGGTGCAAATATTACCATATATTAAAAATACAGGCAAATTTGTGCAACATTTGCGAATCATAGGTCAATAATTCAAAGCGTGACATTTTTTTTCTTTTGCGTGATCACAAGAGAAAAATGGGAATCTTTCTAGTGGTGCAAGACTATGTAAGTTCTTCTCTGGACATACAGTGCCCTCCATGATTATCGGCACCCTTTGTAAAGATGAGTAAGGATGGTTAGAAAAAGTCTGCCTTTTGGTGAAATAGCTTCATCTTGCATGTAAAAAAAAAAATCAGAAAAATACAACCTTTTAATTGCAATACATTTTTTCAGAGGAAAAACAAATCCCTCATCAAGAAATAATAATTTTCAACAAAAACAAGCAGCTATTATTGGCACCCCTGCATTTAATACTTTGTACAACCTCCCTTTGCCAGTAAAACAGCACCGAGTCTTCTATAGCATTTTGTAAGGTTGGCGATACAGAACAGGGTATTTGAGACTATTCCTCTTTACACAGTCTCTCTAGATCATCCAGGATCCTAGGCCCTCTCTTGTGCATGCTCCATTTTTTCTTTTTTCTTTTTTTTTTCCATCAGACCACAGAACATAGTTGTAGTAGTGTTTCACAAACTTCAGGCACTTGCATTTGTAGTTAACTGTCAGAAAAGGCTTTTTTTCTGGCAAACCTTCAGAATAATCTGTTGGTGTGGAGGTGACGTCTGATGGTGGTTTTGGAGACTTGGAAAACCCTAAGATTTTACTTTTTTTTGTAATTTACTATTTGTAATCCTTGGGGATTTTTTTTTGGCCTCTCACCCTCCTCTTCACTGTACATGGGGAAAAATAAACTTGGGTTCTCTTCCAGGTAAGTTTGTAACAGTTCCAGTTGGTGTCCACTTTTTTTTTTATTATTGCCCTAACAGTAGAAAGGGGCATTTTCAGGCGAGTAGCTATTTATTTTATAACCATTCCCTGACTTATGAAGGCCCACACACTTCTCCCTCATTTGGTTTGTGTGCCTCTTTTATCTTTCCCATATTAATAGGTGACCTAAGGGAGTTTGGCCTCTGTGTGACCTCATATTTGTTCCCCAATTAATTAGGAAGTCATGGATTACAACTTGAAATTTCCTACACACTCCAACTTGAATTTTTTTTTTATAATTTCAGTAGGAAACATGCTTTGATTACATAGTGTTCAGTCATTTCCAAGGGTGCCAATAATAGTGGTATATTTGTTTTTGTTAAATAATAATTTCTTCATGAGGAATTTGATTTTCTTTATAAATACATTTATTTCAGTTAAAGGTTGGATTTTTTTTTTCTTTTTACATTTTTTTCCCAGTGTAAGATGAAGCTAATTCCCCAAAATGTGGATTTTTCTGAACCCAATTTTACTCATCTTTACAAGGGGTGCCAATAATCATGGGAGGGCACTGGACATATAAAACTATAATACTGTTTTAAATACTGTTATTTCATTTTTAAATACATTTTACATCCTTTGGTTTTGGGAATTTAAACAAGATTTTAATGCAACCCAATTTAATACATCTGGATTTTTGTTGTTGTTGTTGTTGTTGTTTTAATATTGACAAATACAAAAATGAACAAAAACAAAATCGCTATACCAAACTTTTTTCGAAATGCAAACAAGTAAAATCATGAACAGTAAAGGATGCATGACAGCATATATAATTTTGCATTGTGTATTTCACGCATTTTCACCTTTCACACTGGATTTACACACCCTTCTGACCTATCGACATTTCTCTGTATTAATAATTTATGTTGGAGTGAAAACATAAACTCACCAGTTTTTCACGCCAACATGACAAATTATTAATACAGAGAAATGTTGATAGGTATGGTAATGAGAACCGTCATACATATCGACAGGCTGAGTGGTACAATGTGGAAACTGTAGCTATGACTTTGTGCATGTAGGGAAAAGTCATGAGGTGAAAAGTGCAGACATGCCAGAGGCTGTTATTGATCTGATTCTCCAGTTGAGTGAATGAAGTGATTTGTTGACCAGGTTAGTCTTTGACAGAAAGCCCACAGTCTTACTTTGCAGGAAAAGGTGAGCGGACAGGAAATGAGCTTATGGTCATTAGACACCACTGACCTTTTTGGGGTAACATTCTGCATTACAGGCTATTGCTTAACTTTTATTCTGCTTTATGAGTGACTAGAAAGAGTCCTTTAATTATACACAGATGTTTGTATTTATATGTTATAGTCTGTATTAATGATCTATTTTGTAAACTTAGTGCAATATATTTTGTCTTGATAGGAAATGTGTATTTTTCATGTGTAACAAAGCTGTGGGTGTGTTGAGGTTGACTCACTCTTGCATGCTGGTCTTTTATATTATTATAATCATTAGGCAGTGGGGGAAAAGTGTAATTCTATTGCCTCTAAGAAATCCTACTCTTATAATTGTAGTGGCAAGAACATTGCTGTTATCTTGAACAGTATAACAACTGTTGAGCCAACAGTGTATTATTGTCTTTTTGGGTTTTGGGGGGTCCCCCCGTTTTACTGGTACTTGAAGCGTTGCTTAGCAGTAGTACTGTTTTAACATGTCTTTGGGAAGCCGTGCTTATATGTGCACTTTTATATTGTTACTTACATCACTGAGTCCTTGACGGCATTGAACAGTCAATGGGACCACTGAATGACCACACAGTGTTTATCCTGATAGGCAACCTTGAATGTTCAGTCTGTTGACCTGTGTGCGTGTGTCTATGTGCATGTGATATGATGAGCAATGCAGCATTCAGTATGCGCAATCATAATCACCAGCTATGGGGCTCACATTTCAATATAAATGTTTATTCATTAAAAAAAAAAAAAAATTTAAGACGCTATAGACTTTGCCAAATTTCTGTCTAGCAGTGGACTTGATGCTCAACCACTTTCCTGTGCGCAGCAAGATCAAACAATATTAATAAAGATTTTATATTCAAAGCAGTACAAGCTATCAAGTGTGATTTTTTTATTTTATTTTATTAAAAACTCTGTAGGAGAACGTCTGTCAGTTATTTTGGATGAAAAAATGCATTTAAAATGAATGTTCATTTTTATATATGAGGGTTTCAAACTTTTAGTTCTGTCCTATTGTTTATCTTCTACTTGATTAATTGCCTTGCCTGGGATGGAGTCCACTAGGGGGCGAGGTATTGTTTTTTGTGGGGCTTCTTTGTTTGTTTCTTTGTCTCTTTTGTTAGCAACATTACAGGAAAACTGCAGGACAAATCTTCATGAAACTTTCAGGATAGATGGGCATTGGTCTCAAATTGAACCTCCAACATTTTGAGGGTCATCCAGTCATGGTCAAGGTGACCAAAAATGTCAAAATCCTGTGCTTTTTTTTCCCCCTGTGATATCTTCCTTCATATTAATCATATTTACTTTGAACCAATTACAAAATGTTCATATTTCAATTCTGCTTCCATTGATATGCTACATGATAGGGTGTATCTCATAGTTTTCTTAGTGGTTGGGGGGGATCAAAGTCATTGCTAAAATTTGCATATTTTCTATTATAACTCAGAGATGTTCATCATTATCAACATATAGGAAGTCTCATGGGCTTTCATTTGGCACCGTGACCTTTGACCTTTTGTGTGTCTGGTAATAATCTAGCGTCTAGATCAGTGATTCTCAAACTGGTACGCGGGCTCCATTCTAGTGGTACGCCAAAGAATCACTTAATTAAATATAAATAAATAAATAAAACATGAAATACTATCCATAATATCCGAATAGATGAAAATATCTTATCAACCGATGACAAGAAAATGAAACAAGATACAAATTAAGTTAATAATTTAAAAAAGTTTGCAAGTGCTTCTGGGTAGCCATACGTAGCGTATGTACGCATTCCCACCGGTTCCGCTGACAGACGGTCATCCGCCATTGGTAGACTAGGCTGTGATGGGACAAGGTGGAGGTGGCTTTGCTAATTATGACGAGTACGACAAAATTACTGACCACCGATATGTCCTACTGGATCGTTTATTCTTCTTTATTCTTCTTTAGCATGAGGCTCACACCAGATACTGAAAGCAAAGGTTCACCTACTTTTGCCACTCACAGATATGTAATATTGGATCATTTTCCTCAGTAAATAAATGACCAAGCATAATATTTTTGTCTCATTTGTTTAACTGGGTTCTCTTTATCTACTTTTAGGACTTTTGTGAAAATCTGATGATGTT
>JAOPUC010000016.1:19108991-19120815 GCA_027564185.1 Cephalocassis borneensis
ACCCCTCCATGATTTCTAAGTGGAAGAACTTGCAATATCAAAGGGTGATCAAATACTTATTGACCTCACTGTATATACTTCTGTTTGCTTGATTTTGCCAACATTGATCTTTATTTTAGAAAACTGACTATATAAATTCATAAATTTGTCCAAGATAACGTAGCCGGTAGTGGCAATGGTCCGTTTTGTTCGCCCCCCATCATGGCGGCTGGGGGGCGTTCCCCAGAATGCCGTGACATCAGTGAAAACTATCTATACAGACTTTTATTTTCTCTAATCTTTAGCTTTTCAGCTTCACTAAAGTTATTAGCTCGTGCATGCGCGCGCACACACACACACACACACACACACACACACACGTGTTCTGGTCAGGAGAGACTTCACCTGTTCGCTTTTCTCCACTACGGCATCATTGAAACAGACACACACACACACAACATGAATTGACAACAGGTGTGATCATTTTGTCACTCACCATCCCTGGCCCTGCTCTTGATTCACAAACCAACATCTGACCACGCCCCCACTGCTATATACCCCCACTACCTGACTCAGGCAAGGAAACTGTCTGGCCGGCAGCAGACTCCCCCCAACAGGGCAGGAAATCCGCCACCTCCATCTGTTTCCCTGGCCTGTGGACAACGTCGAATTTGAAAGGCTGGAGGGTTGGATACCAATGGGTGATCTGCACATTGGCATCCTTCATGTGGTGGAGCCACTGGAGCGGGGCGTGATCCGAGCAGAGGGTGAAAGGGCGCCCCAGCAGGTAGTATTGAAGGGTGGGGACCACCCACTTGGTGGCCAGGCACTCTTTCTTGATAGTGCTGTACTTACTTTCTCACATCAAGAGCTTGTGGCTGATGTACAGCACTGGACATTCCTCACCCTCCACCTCCTGGGACAGAACGGCCCCCAGCCTCTGTCTGACATGTTGGTCTGCAAAATAAAAGGGAGAGAGAAGTTAGGGGAGTGTAAAAGTGGCCCCCTGCACAGTGCAGTGTTTACCTTGGTGAAGGCCTGTTGGTACTGCTCCATCCACTGGACCGGATCTGGTGCTCTTTTTTTAGTGAGATCAGTGAGTGGGCTGGTGACATCAAAATAATGAGGTATGAATCTGTGATAGTAGGTTCCCAGACCCGGGAACTGTCTCATTCCCTTTTTGGTCTTGGGTCTCGGGCAGGTCACAATCACTGCAGTCTAGTCAATTTGGGGACACACCTGCCCATGACCCAAGTGGAAATCCAGATACTGTACTTCCACCCACCCAATTGGACACTTTTTTGGGTTAGCTGTGATGCCTGCATGCCTCAGTGACTTCAGGACAGCCCAAAGGTGTTCTAGGTACCGCAGCCAATCATTGCTATATATAACAATGTTGTCTAAGTAGGCTATGGCATAGGCGGCATGGGGCGGAGGATTTTGTCCATGAGCAGGACATAGTATAGCAGACGTAGAACATAGCGGGAGCACCAAATAACCTGAAAGGATGAGTGATGAACTGGTGTAAGCCAAATGGTGTGGAAAAGGCCGTTTTCTCTCGGGATAGAGGAGTCAAGGGGATCCGTCAATATCCCTTTGTCAAATCCAGTGTCGAGTAAAACCAAGCAGTGCCTAATCAATCGAGAAACTTACCAAAGTGAGGCATTAGATATGGGTCAAATTTAGACACTATGTTGACTTTTCTATAGTCTACACAGAACCAGACTGACCCGTCAGTCTTGGGGACCAGGGCCACCGGGCTGCTCCAATCACTGTGGGACTGCTCAGTTAATCCCATTTCGAGCATGGCTTTGGGTTCGTCCCAAATTGCCACTTTCTTGTCTTCAAGCAAGCAGTATGGGTGGCTATGCACTACCACCCCTGGGGGTGTCTCAGTGTGATGTTCTATGAGGTGAGTGCAGATGGGAAGGGGCGAGAACACGTCTGAAAACTCTGCTTGCAACCTGACAACTTCCATAAGTTGGGCCGGTGAGAGGTGGTCTCCACAAGGGACTGGATTGGCTTGAGTAGTTACTTTCGTTTGTACCTCTGGTGTGAGCTCTGCCCTCTCCGGAACTACCGACACCAATGCCACAGGGACCCCCTTGTTCCAATGTTTTAACAGGTTGAGGTGGAATGTTTGTGGTGCCCCGCCCCATCTGTTTGCCTCACTTCACAGTCGATGTCCCTGATTCGCTGTGTGAATTCAAAGGCCCCTTGTCACTTGGCGATCAATTTTGAGCTCGAAGTGGGCAATAATATGAATACTTTATCTACCGGTGTGAACTCTTGAAGGTGCGCGCCCCTGTTGTACAGCAGGGCTTGACGTTCTTGTGCCTACCATAAATTCTCCTGGGTTAAGTGATTGTGTGGAGCTTTGCAAGCAAGTTGAGAACATACTGAATTTCGTGCTTATGATTTGAATGTCCCTCCTCCCAATTTTTCTGTAGCATGTTCAAAATGCCATTAGCTTAAGCCTGTATTATAATTCGATTGTGGAGAATCCCATGGAGGCTTGCGGGACCTCTCCATACTGCGAATAACAGGGGCTTGAGCTGTCTATCCCAATTACATGCAACCTCACTCACAAACTTCCAAATTAAGATTTGAAGTGTTTGTTTGAATCGTTCTACCAAACCATCTGTGGGTGATAAATGCTGGTGCAGATGGTTTTAATCCCCAATAACTCAGATTGTGTCATGTGCGTGACATGAATGTAGTGCCTTGGTCAGTCAGGATTTCTTTGGTAATCCTGACTCAGGAGATAATTTTAAACAGTTTTTTTCCACATTGCATATGTAAATGTTACACAGTGGGACTGCTTCCAGATATTGCATTGCATAGTCCACTAGGACTAAAATAAAGTGATATCCTTGTGCCAACCAATCTAATGGCCCGACGAGGTCTGTGCCAATTCTTTCAAAGGGGGTCTTGATTGGAGGGAGAGGGCACAAGGGCGGTTTGAGAGTGGCTGCTGGATTCACCAGCTGGCATTCGTGGCAAGCCGCACACCACCAACAGACATCCCCATAATTCCCTGGCCAATAGAACCGGGCCATTATTCAGGCTAGTGTCTTATCTTGACCAAAGTGTCCAGCCATCAGATTAAAGTGAGCTGTATGGAATACGAGTTCCCTGTGGCTCTTTGGGATCAATAATTGAGCTCTTTGTTCACAGGTTTGAGTGTCCTGGGTCACTTGGTACAACCTGTCCTTAATAATTGCAAAGTACGGGAAGGAGGATTTTGCATTTGGCTGTAGAGTTTCGATTACTCTCATTGATTACTCTCACTTGGTTAAAGGCATGACACAGAGTCTCGTGTCACATTTGTTCTAATGGGAACTCTGCAAGGGAATCCCCAAGAGAGAGAGGGGGGCGGGCCACTCCTCATATCGCTCTGACACGGTGCTGACGTGGACGGATCTGAGATGGCTTCCACAGTCAGTGCCACACTGGAATCCTCCCGTAATGTGTTACTGCAGGACCCATGACATGCTCCATTAAATCTTTAAGCCCCGGCCAGTCTGTCCCCAGAATTCATGGGTGGGTGAGGCGCGGGCTATCCGCCACCACTACACTATGCTTTTTGCCCTGAAATGGAATGTGGACTAGTGGATATTCATGAACATCCCCATGTACACACAAAACTTTCACCACTTGTGCTCTCCCCAGTGCCTCATCTTGAACCAGGCTTTGGTGGCTTGAGGTCTGATTACAGCCAGAATCCACCAACATGTGATATATATCCCCTCGAATACTTACTGGTATGTGATACACTCCGGCCTGATAGAGGGTGGTCTCTGGTGCGTCGGGGATCCGGACCACAGCTCCCATCTCCATCGCAGAGTACTGGCCCTGGACATGCCCGGGTTCCCTGCAGCACCAGCATACTTGCCCAGGCTTCACCTCTGCACTGGTGATTTGGGGATCACTCACCTGGGAGGGGAGACAGACACAAAAGGGAAAGAAGGGAAGGGGACACCACAGGCGTGACAAGCAGGCTGTGGGGGGCAGGCCTCCATTTCTGTGGTGGGGGAACAGGGCAGGGACGGGAAGAGGTGGGGGGGGAGAAGAGAAAGAAGAGGTAGGATGTCTGGCTCCTGCTGGAACTGCTGCTAAATGTTCCTCTACCAACTCAATTGCTCAATCCAGCGATGGCACTTGACCCACTCTGCTGTCCCTTCTGGCAGCTGCATGATGAACTGCTCCAGCACCACCACACTGATGATCCCCTCTGCGTTGTGGTCTTTTGCTTTTGGCTGAAACCAAACAGCTGGCCAACTTCCTCCAGTGTCAGCATGTGGAAGTGCTGACAGTGTTGGTTCTGGGGAGTGGCCGACGCTGCAGGATGGCTTGCTTCTAGTCAGCGCAGTTGAGCTGACTGTCAATGGGGAGCTGTTGCATGGTGAGCTGGGCTTCTCCGGACAGCAGTGGTAGTAGACGAGCCATACATTGTTCAACCAGATACCCCCACATCTCAGCCGCTTGCTCAAATAGAGCAATGAAGGCTTCCAGGTTGTCATGCGGCCCCACCCCAAATTCATGAATGTGACATGGGATGGGTCCACAGTGGTGGCAGTCGAGGATCCCACCAACATGAGAAGGTGCCAGAACGCCTGGCAATCTTCCTGCTGGGCCAGCAGAAAGGCTTCAAAGCACTTTTTTTGCTCCTTTCAGAGGGCTATCAGCACTTTGTGCTGGCTCTGTTGGGCAGCAGCGAGGGCATGGATGAGTTCCTTGAGTGGGGAGGACTTCATAGGTTGTTCCCTTCAGTATCCTAGGTATTCAGCATCACTGTAGTACGTCCCTGGGTAGGTGGAATACTGAAGTGCAGACAGCCAGAGGATGATGTCAATACAGACTTTATTTTCTCTAATCTTTAGCTTTTCAGCTAAATTCATTAGTTGACACCCCCACCACACACATGTGTGCGAGCGCACGCACACACACACACACACACACACACACACACACACACACACGTGCTCTGGTCGGGAGATACTTCACCTGTTTGCTCCCTCCCTCCTTTTCTCTGCTTTGTCAACACTGAAACAAACACACACAACATTAATTGACAACAGGTGTGATCATTTTGCAACTCACCTTCCCTGGCCCCACCCTCAATTCACAAACTGACCCTTGACCATGCTCCTGCTGCGGCTATAATATTATATTATAGTATTATAGCCTGTTGGCTATAATACTCTGTTTGAACTAACTTGCTACTTTGGTACAAACTAGGCAGTACTGGTACTGTGTTGTGGCATCTCTTCTGGTAAAGGCAGTGGTTTCACTCCCACTCCCAGCAGAGGGGTATTGTGAACCATTGGCGTTATAGTTAGCTCAGGAGGTTTCTGCTTGAGCTAACTTAATATATATTTGTTGCAACTCTTGTTGGTAACCTGCTGATGTAATGTGCTCACTCCCTCTCCCAGTATTTGTTATTATTCCTGGTGTTTTGTATTTTGCTGGCTGCCACTTTGTTGAGCAGCCATTATTGTGTGGCCTGTATGGCTTCTCTGCAGCCAGAAGATGGCCATGACATGTCTCTTGTGCCTTGGCCTTGAGCATATGAGGGAGGGTCTCTCAGAAGATCCCTGCATGAACTGCAGCTTCATGCCTTGGGCAGTGAGGGCTGCTAGACTGGCTGAAGTGGAACAGCTGTTGGGGCATGGTCCATCACCAGAACAGTTGGCCCAGTGATCAAATCCAGCCCAATCTGGCCAGTCAAAGTGCGGGCTACTGAGACTGAGGGCGCCTCCTCCAGGAAGAAGGCCAAGGAATCCAAACTTGCCTCCAAAGTGAACCAGCTGACTGAGGAGCTTAATCAGATGAAATCCCTCTTCCTAGCCTTCCAGTCTGGAGCCGGTGCAGGGGATGTAGAGGTTTCTGCTCCTCCTGAGGCCATGCTGGCTCAGGACAATGAGGTACTCTCAATGGCGGCTTTGGCCACTGAGTTTGAATATGGGGCAGATGAGTTCTCCCAAAATACAGCCTCCTGTGCCTCTGAGGTGAGCTCACATTCTTCGGCCCGCAGTTCTGGGGCTGGTTCAGAGGATAGCTCTATGGGAGCCATCATTCCTTTGGCCCTGGCCCGTTTGCAGCTGGATGCTCCACAAGTTCAGCCAGCTCCTACCAGTGCTGCTTTTTTTCCCCCGACGTAGTCTAACCCCTGCTACCTTTACTGTGCCTCCATCAGATGAATACTTAAGGGAGTTGCATGCATGCTGGAGGGATTCTAGAGCCCTCTCTCATTCAACATCTGATGGCCAAACCCTGGCAGCCATGCAGGATGCAGCCAAGTTTAGCTTGGGCCGCATGCCAGCGATTGAGCGGACTATAGCTGCTCTCATTGTCTCTCCTGATGAAAAACTGAGGCCAGATGCAAGGTGTCCTCACCCCCAGTGTCAGGTTATGCATGAGCTGGTCTCCAAGGCCTATGATGCAGTGGCATGCATGGGGCGCATAGGTAACTCATTATCACACCTAATGCTCACTTTTTCAGCATCCCTGCAGGAGGCCACTCTGGATGATTCCGTACACAATTTTAGTGATGCATCTCTGCATATTTTTGCACTTATGTCCAGAGTGGTGGGATGGTTGATTTCCACCCTTGTCCAGGCTTGCCACCAGGTTTAGCTGGCATGGGTGTCCCTCACTGAGACATGCAGGAGGACCCTCCACAGTGTTCTGGTGGAACCTGGTGAGCTGTTTGGGTCTGCTGCCTTACAGGCACTCGAGTACATGGTTTAAGCCAGGCAAACTAGACAGCAGTTTTCTGGGTTTCATAGGAGTGTGCCTCCTCTCAGCAGGCCTAGGGGTTCCTTAGCTGCCACCCAGCACTGCTCTCACCCACCAACTTACCCCAGTGGTTACCCTAGGTAGTGCCCAGCTCAGCAGCCTGTTCAGCTGGTGGCCCAGGACTTTCAGGCCCCTGGGTGCCTGCCCTCTAGAAGACCTCAGGCCTTGGCTGCTACCCATCATCCCCCTAGGACAGGGGTGTCGGACAGTGAGGTTTTGGGGCCAGTCGTTGGCTGTTTTTCCCAGCAGCAGCTCAGTTACTGGGCTACTTCCACCACAGATCCCTGAGTGATTTCAACCTTAACCCATGGGTACAAACTTCAGTTCCAATGCCGGCCCCCAACCTGTGGCTGGGTCAAGATATCCATCATACATGACCTGTCAAAAGTCCTAGCCTTGAATCAGGAGTTTTCTGTACTCCTGGACAAGGGTGCCATCAAGCCAGTAGATCCCCTGTCAGTACCCCCCAGTTGTATTCGGCCTACTTCCACATAAAAAAGAAAGATGGTGGACTCCACCCTGTCCTTGATGAAAGGGGACTCAACAGGTTCCTGAAAATCATGAAGTTCCATATGCTCAGTATTGCAGAGGTTCTGCATACTGTTGCCAGAGGGGAGTGGTTACATCAGTTGACCTGAAGGATGCCTACTTTCATGTGTCCTTTGTGCCACACCACAGGGCAGTTCCTGTGGTTTGCTTTTCAGGGCCATCATTTTCAGTTCCGCGTGCTCCTGTTTAGCCTCTCACTCTCCCCATGGGTGTTCATCAGGTGTGTGGCAGCAGTCCTCTCACTACTATAGTCACAGGGCATGAAGGTCCTGCCTTACCTGGATGACTGGCTCATCTGTGCGCTGTCCCGGTCTCAGGTGTCCCAGGACATGGCGCTTCTTCTCACACAGCCCAGCTGGGTCTCAGGGTAAATCTCAAAAAGAGTTGTCTGGTCCTACACAGAGCATAATTTTCCTGGGGGTGGCTCTGAACATGACCACCATGAAAGCTTGTTTGCCACCTCAGTGGCTGGACAACATTCTCTGCCTCCTTCCCCTCTTCCGAGAGGGCAGATGGTTACCCTATATCCAGTGTATGTGTCTTCTGGGCAAATTGACAGCTGCCGCAACTGTGGTCCCCTTAGGCTTGCTGTTGCTGCCTCCCCTTCAGAGGTGGCTGAACAGTTTCCACTTGGATCCCAAGTGGCACCGGCACAGGAAACTTGAGGTGTCACAGCATTCCCTCCTTGCTCTAGCTCTGTGGAGAGAAAGGTCATTTCTGCTCCAGGGTGTACCCATGGGTTCCTTTCCATCCTGTCGGGAGACCATTGTTATGGATGCTTCACTTTCAGGATGGGGTGCAGTGTGACAGAACCAGACAGCTCAGGGGCTGTGATCTGCTCAGGACAGCACAGCACAGAGCATATCAGTGTACTGGAGCAATGGGCTGTGCACATGGCACTCAGTCACTTTTTACCATTTCTGAGACGGAGGCATGTGTTTGCACAGTCAAACAACATCTCAGCTGTCATTCAAATAAACCACCAGGGGAGCACCAGGTCTGCACGGTTGTTCCAGGTGTCTCAGGACCTCCTGATGTGGGTGCCCCCCTGCCTAGCCAACCTGAGGGTGATTGTATTTGCCCGGGGAGCAGAACCAGGCTGCAGACTTCCTCTCCCATTGCAAACCTTCTAGGCAAGGATGAAGGGAGGGAGTGGTGGCTTCATCCAGAAGTGGTGCTCAACATCTAGGACATCTTTGGTGAAGCAGAGGTTGATCTCTTTGCCACAGTGGAATCAACCCATTACCCCCTCTGGTTCTCCTGGATAGAGGAGACCAGCCTTCTGGCCTAGGATGCTCTTGCCCACAATTGGACAAAGGGTCTCCTTTATACATTTCCACCAATCTCTCTGATTCTTCCAATACTGCAGAGGGTTCTCCAGCAGGGCCGCAGACTGCTGCTGGCAGCCCCCTTCTAGCCAGGGAAGACATGGTTTCCTGTGCTGCACAGGGTCTGTCGCAGCTCACCATGGCACCTTCACAAAAGGAAGGATCTCCTGTCTCAATTGGGGGCCAGATTTGGCATCCCAGTCCCTGCCACCTACAGCTATGGGTCTAGCAGCTGCAGGGCCCGACCCGCTGCTAAACAATTATATAGACACCATCTGCAATACTGTGCTTAATGCCAGGGCACCCTTTACCCGGGTCCAGTACAAGAACAGGTGGCAGCTGTTCTCTGCATGGTGTTCCAGCAGGGATGAGTACTCACTGCACTGTTCAGTTCCCACAACTCTGGAATTCCTTCAGTCACCCTTAGAGGATGGTTGGTTCCTGTGTGGTGGAGATGGTGAGGGTATATGTGGCAGCCATTTTGTTTTGATATGCTCAAGTCTCTAACAAAATGGTGGGGTGCCATAGACTTGTGTCCCTCTTTCTGAAGGGAACTTTGAGACTATGTCCCCCACAAGCGCTGAGAGTTCCAGCATGGGATCTGCCCCTGGTGCTGGATGTTCTATGTTTACTTCCCTTTGAGCCTCTGGCTCAGGCGGAACTGAAATGGATGTCTGCAAAGACTGCTTTTTCTTCGCCATCACTTCAGCAAAGCGTGTTGGTGAGCTACATGCCTTGTCTGAGTGAGTCATGTTTGAGGTGTAACTCTGCTGGCTCAGGGCTCATTCTGTGGCCAAATTCAGCATTTCTTCCCAAGGTTCTGTCATGTTCAAACTTTAACCAACTGATCCATCTGGCACAATTTAACCCCCCAGAAGGTGAAGGGGAGGATAACCTGAGATTGCTGTGCCCCATGCAGGCTTTAAGAATGTATGTAAATGCAACCATGAGTATGCGGCAGTCTGAACAGCTGTTTGGTCAGGTATGGTGATCCTAAGAAAGGCTTTGCTCTCTCCAAACAGCAACTGCCTCACTGGATTGTGGATGTCATCACCCACACATAAAACAGGTGGTCATCCCCTGCCATCCAGGGTGAGGTGCCACTCTACTCAGGCTGTCTCCACATCATGGGCGGCCTTGCAAAGCGTGCCCCTGGAGGCCATATGTGCTGCAGCATCATGGGCATATCCTACACTGTAAAAAACTGAATTTGAGCAGAAAATTCCTGAATACTAGTGAAATTATCTTGCTGCATAGACAGATATTTTTACTTGATAAGACGTCTTAGAATAATTTGGTTGCAATCTAGAACTAAGTTTAATAATCTCAGAATTGGTGTCTTGTATTTTTCTAATGGGAAATGCAAGATCGTTTCAATTATTTTCAAGATATTTTCACTTGCTAAGATATAATTTTTTTGCAGTGTAGCACCTTCTGCAGATTCTATCGGGTAAATGTTGCCACTCCCACCTACTGAGTGTGGTCCTATTGCCTGGGTCTGCTGCTTCCTCTCAATGAGGGTTGTGTTGGGATTCCTCATGACTTTGTCATGGGTCATCCAGTGCTTATACACCGCCTCTGGCAGTCAGGAAGGATGAAATAGAACAAAAGTTATGTATGTAACTACAGTTCTGGATGACCGCCAAAGCGTGCTGTCACATAGACTCCTTGTGATTTTGTGAAAAGATTCTGCAAGAATAGATCTTCTGATGTCACAGGAACATAAGTTCGCCAGGGTCATAGGTGTCTTTGTTGATATTGGTACTTGAACCCGTGCATGTGCAAGATGGAGACATTCAGTGCTTACGCACTGCCTCTGACAGTCATTCAGGATTCATAGAACCATAGTTACATACATAACTTTCATTTTAGGCATTACTCTTCATGTCTTTGGTCGAACAATCTGCTTGTTTTTTGTTGGTTTGTCCCCCCCCCCCCCCCCCAAAGTCAGGCCTTTTGTGATCCTGAGGTCATAGCATGTTGCCATTTCCATACGTCATGGCAAAGCCATGAACATGAAGTGAGCTCATATCTTGGCCAATCCTTGGTCAGTTTACATGAAACTTGCTGTGTGTGAATAAATCCAAGCCTTTGGCAAAATGACATTAATTTTCCATGGCAACTATACCCTGCTGGTTTGCTTGGCCCCCTCATTGCTGCTCACAGCTATATTTTTCTGAATGTTATAAATTTTAATGGCAAAATACTAAGTCCATAGGATCTTTGTAAAATGTACAATTTTGGATAATAAATGTTCTGAGTTTGAGTCTTTTTCTTACTTTCTATATTGGCAGCATTCTAGTGAGCCATTTGAAATTGTGCTGCTTGTTATATAAATAATGTGTTGTACAGTAACACTAAAGACCCTTTCTTGTGATTTGCTAGATGCAATCAGGGACGTATTGGAAGAGTTTGTGAATGTAGCAAAGATGATGTCAGGGCAGAGGATCTGAATGCAAACTGCCGCATGGACAATAGCACAGAGATCTGTAGCAAAAACGGAGACTGTATCTGTGGAACGTGTGAATGCAAGAAACGAGACAACCCAGAAGAGTGGTATGATGGGAAGTACTGTGAATGTGACAACTTCAACTGCGACCGATCCAACAACAAACTGTGCGGAGGTGAGACTGCACTTGAATTCTATCATGTATTTTAACATCTGTATTGAATCAGCCATATTAATATAGTTGTCCTTTGTCCATTAAATATGTAATTTCATCCATTCATGTGAGCAGTGATATTTCACCTTTGGTGAGCACAAAGAGCCATATGCCAGTCACTGGTGGGTTCAGTTTAATTTACTGCCAATTGCCATCACTGCAGAGGCATAGTACATGGCTGAGAAAACCCATTTGTAATAGAACTTTATGGTCCAGAGTGCCTGTTTGTGCTCGAATAAGCCGCTTGTCAGCCATTCTGTTGACACTCTGCAATGCTCCTTCCCAGGCTCAGCCCCATCCCAGGCTGAAATCCCATATGATTCTCCTGTGAGATTTGGGAACAACTGGATGACAAGAAATGCACTAAAATCAAAATAAACACTTGCTGCAGTTTTCCAAATTTTCCAATCAAATATAAGATACAGTGTGGGCGGCACGGTGGTGTAGTGGTTAGCGCTGTCGCCTCACAGCAAGAAGGTCCTGGGTTCGAGCCCCGGGGCCGGC
>JAOPUC010000016.1:19205241-19215254 GCA_027564185.1 Cephalocassis borneensis
TGCCCTTCCTGACACAACCCTCTGTATTTATCCGGGCTTGGGACCGGCACAAGAAGACACTGGCTTGTATCCCCTTGTGGCTACATTATCATATTCCAGGAAAATGAAAAATAAGGTCTGATAACATTGATGTATGATACTTTTTTTTTTTTTTTACACTCGCCTGTATTATCTAAGTTAAATTATCAAGTCTTCATTAGGTAATGGATTTACCTAAAAATGAAAAAAAATATATAACAGGTTGATGCAACCTTTTGTTTTCCCATCTCAAATTTTAGGACTATTCTCAGATATGTATTACATTTATTTTGGTTAGTTGCGGATCGTTGCCTCATTGTTAAGTATGTAAAATCCTTGAAATAACATTGAGAATAAAACACATGACACATGCATGCCATTGCCATTTTGTTTTTGATTCGGACAAGTTAGCAAGCTCCTCTCTGATTGGATGCTTTTCTGGAGTCATTAGTGCCTTAAACAGGTGCAGAACAAAATCTACAACACATTGACTTTTGTATGAATCTGGTTTTCCTTAGACTTGTATGAAATTTTATTTGATTAGTTCTTAAATACACCTACTGGTGCACCTGAACACCTCATCAGTGATGTAACCTGGGGTCCCCAGGTGTTTCAGGTCTTTCAACATCAGGCACCCTCACCCAGGCAATCCCACCTTGGTTGATCAGGCCACAGTGTGTGTTCAGGTGGCATTCACTTGTCCCCATGGACCTTCTCTCTTTATCCAGAGCCATCTTGAGGCTTTCTCAGCTGCTTTGGTGATGTTCTTGATGGCTCAGCTCCTTGCTCCTCCTGTGATGCCCAGTACATTGAATGCTTTGTGGAGTGAGTGGCCCATAAATCCTCTGCAGCCTACTTCAATGGGCATACACCTGACCTTCCAGCCCTGCTCTCAACAGTCTGCCACCAGATATTCATATTTGGTCTTCTTCCTTTCATGGGCCTCCTCCAGGTGGTCCTCCCATGGCACCATCAGCTCCATGATAACATTCTTGGTGCTGTCTGAGACCAGAAGGATATCTGCCCTCAGGGTGGAGCCAACAATGTGCTGTGGAAACCTCAGCTGCTTCTCCAGGTCCACTGGCAACTGCCAGTCCTGGGCCATAGCCAGGATCCTGCTGCCACCCTCTTGTGTCCAGCCCTTGGCTGCTCTCCTGCCTTGACAAATGCAACTGCTTGTGGTATGATGTGCACTTGGCTGCAGCTGCTGATCCCATTGCTAATGGCTTCTGTGATGGGTTCCAGCACCTGGTTATGGCACTAGGTGTATCGACCCTGGCTGAAGGCTGTCAGGCAGGAGCTTAGTATGTGTTCCAATGTCCCTTTTCTTGAGCACAGTGACTAGTTTGGGGTCTCCACCTTGCCCCAGGTGAAGAGATTTGCTGGGCTAGGCAGGACATCATACACTGCCTGAATCAGGAAGGTGATGCAGTGTGGCTCAGCCTGCCAGAGGTCCAACCAGGTGACTTTCCAGTCCATGGCTTGCTCCCACTGCATCCATGCCTCCTTTTGCCTTAAGCCAGTGGCTCTGCTTGATCTTCCTTCCTCCACTGCAGCCCTCATTTCCTCCTGAATCTGCCTCCACCTCTCCTTCCCCTTGCCCTCCTTGTGCCGAGGTGTTGGGAACAATCCCAAGTCCGCTCTACCATGTGCCACCATGTCCACCAGATCTTTATGGCGCAACTGGGATTCTGCATCCAGCACCACAACCTGGGCATTCCACTTCCTCCCAGTCCTCACCACCACTCCTGCCTGGGCCACCTTTGGATCTCTTGAGTCCCTGTACATCATCACCTCCCTTGCCCATGTAACCTTGAACTCCTCTTCCAAGGACCTCAGGGGAAACTGGAGCTTTGTGGTGTTACCATAGAGGGTGATGTTACTGAGACTTCTGGGCAATCCCAACCATCTCTGGAGACAGGTACTAACCTTCCTCTCCAAGGTCTCCACAGTGGATATGGGGACCTTGTAGACAAGGAGTGGCCAGAGTATCCTTGGCAAGAATACCATGCTGGTATGTCCAAGCTTTAAACTTGCCTGGTAGCTCAGATTTGTCAATGGATCTTAGCCAGCTGTCCAGTTCATGGCATGTTGACTGAACAGATGTGTAGTCCTTGAGACTACTGTCAAACACCTTGCCCAAACTCTTCACAGATTTCTCCATGAGTGTTGTTATTAATGTCCCCTCGATCTTGAATTGGAACCTTTTGGTGACCTTTCCCTTTGTCACCACTCGTGATCTGGACTTGGCTGGTTTGAAGCTTATCTGAGCCCACTTGATTAGCTTCTCTAGCCCTTGGAGGATCCATCTGCATCTTGGCACAGACTCCGTGTTAACTGTCAAGCCATCAATGAAAGCCCTGATTGGTGGCTGTCAGATCCCTGCCTGGATCCTGGGGCCTTGATACTCTGGCTCAGCTGACTTCATAATCATGTTCATTGCCAAGGCAAACAGGGCTACTGAGATGGTACAACCTGTGATTATTCCTACCTCCAGCTTGTGCACCTGCTGAGGCTCTTAACCTGAACTGGTTGTAATAGTCCAGGATCAAATCTGCAACATGGTGTGGCACATGATGTTTGGTCATAGTGGTCTGAACCAGTTTGTAGGGGATGGAGCAATATGCATTGGCTAGGTCTAGCCAAAACATAGTGAGGTCTTTCTGGTTCTTGTGGGCTTCCTGGATGAGTTCAGTCACCACTCCAGTGTGTTCTAGACACCCCGGCACTCCAGTGACCCCTCCCTTTTGCACCATGTCTATGTAGTTGTTATTGCAGAGGAAGTCTGACAGCTGTTTTGCTACTATACTGAAGAAGCTTTTCCCTTCCATGCTCAGCAGTGATATCAACCTAAACTGGTTGATTGCCCTTGAATCCTCCTCCTTAGGGATCCAGATGCCTTCCACAAATCTCCACTGCTGTGCCACCTTCCCTCTCCTCCAGATGACTCTCAGGATCTTCCAGAGTCACTTAAGTAGCAAAGGGCAATACTTGTAGACCTTGTATGGGACTCCACTTGGACCAGGGGCTGAGCTAGATCTTGCTTTCTTCACTACTTCCTGGAATTCCTTTAGCAGTGGTTCCATGATGTTGAAGTTTTTGGTGGGTGATGGAGGGTCTACAAGGATGACACACTGACCCAGCTCCATCTACCTGTTAGGGTCACTGTAGGTGTTCTGCATGTGCTCATCTAGCTCCTCCTTTAAGCAGACCAGGTTGCCACCACGCTTATGCCCCAGCAACATTTTTGTGAAGCCACAAGGATTCGCGATTGATGAAGTATGCTTCCCAGCCCTCTCCTTTCAGCACCTTCAGTGACATTCTGCTCTGCACAGAGTCATCATCCTTTTCCTCAAGATGGCCTGCAGCTATGCCAGAGTAGGGCGCTGCTCCTCGTTGGCCTCTTTGTACTGCCTCTTAAGGGACTTCAGCTCCTGCCGGATCTTGTGGATTTTAGCTGCCCTTTGGTTCCTGGTGTAGGTTGTCTGAGCTGGTCTCTTCTCCTCTGCACCGAACTTCTCCTGAGCAAGACTGGCGATGATGGTTGTCATTGCTTGCAACCTTCGAACCACAGCTCCCTTTACCGATGCTTCCAGGACCTTGTTGATGTCCTTGTCGAACTGCTCCCAGACTGTTGTCTTGCAGGTGTGTGGCCACGTGATCCAAACCTTGCCCTGGGAAAGACTTGGGAGGAGTGATTGTACCAAATGGAGGCTCTGGGGTCTGTGGGGTTCTTCCTGGCCCAGCTTCTCCTGTGTCTCATCAGATGTGACATCTGTGTGCTGTGGTACATGACTTTCCTCCAAGCATTTCATCATGGCCTGGGGGATCTTGAGGCCTTGATTATTCTTGAAGATTTTCCCACATCTGCATGCTGCAGTTGTAGTCATTATTCCATTGCCATTGGTCATTGCCATTTGGTCCATCAGATTGGGGTTCTCATTCTCCCTCCCTCTCGGGCTCCCCTGGGGGTATCTATCCATGATTTGATCTGTAGCTTGTTGGTGGGTTCCTCCTCTCAGAGGAAGCGATTTGGGCTGCCAACCATCCCTGCCCCAATTGCTGCCTTACCACACCATCAACTGTCTCTCCAGCTGTCACCAGCCTGTTCCTGGTCATCAGCCAATCTACTTCTGGATGTCACTGGTCTTGCCAGACTTTGTAGTTCTTAAATACACCTACTGGTGTACCTGAAGACATCATTAGTGATGTAAACTGGGGTCCTCAGGTGTTTCGGGTCTTTCAACATCAGGGAACCTCTCCCAGGTTGATCAGGCCAAGGTGTGTGTTTAGGTGGCATTCATTTGTCCCCATGGACCTTCTTTCATTATTCAGAGCCATCTTGTGGCTTTCTCAGCTGTTTCGGTGATGTTCTTGATGGCTCTGCTCCTTGCTCCTCCTGTGATGCCCAGTACACTGAGTGCTTTGTGGAGTGAGTGGCCCACAAATCCTCTACAGCCTACTTCAATGGGCATACATCTTGCCTTCCAGCCCTGCTTTCGACAGTCTGCCACCATATGTTCATATTTTGTCTTCTTCCTTTCATGGGCCTCCCCCAGGTGGTCTTCCCATGGCACTGTCAGCTCCATAATGATAACGTTCTTGGTACTGTCTGAGACCAGAAGGATATCTGGCCTCAGGGTGGAGCCAACAGTGTGCTGCAGAAATCTCAGCTGCTTCTCCTGGTCCACTGACAACTGCCAGTCCTGGTCTGTAGCCAGGATCCCTGCTGCCACCCTCTTGTGTCCAGCCCTTGGCTGCTCTCCTGCCTTGACAAATGCAACCGCTCGTGTTATGTTATGCACCCGGCTGCAGCTGCTGATCCCCTTGCTGATGGCTTCTGCAGTGGGTTTCAGCACCTGGTTATGGTGTCAGGTGCATCGACCCTGGCCGAGTGCTGTCGGGCAGGAGCTCAGGATGTGTTCCAATGTCCCTTTTTCTGAGCACAGTGAGCAGTTCGGGGTCTCCACCTTGCCCCAGGTGAAGAAGTTTGCCGGGCTAGGCAGGACATCATACACTGCCCGAACTAGGAAGGTCATTTGGTGTGGCTCAGCCTGCCAAAGGTCCGACCAGGTGACTTTCCAGGCCATGGCTTGCTCCCACTGCATCCATGCCCCCTGTTGCCTTAATCCAGTGGCTCTGCTTGATCTTCTTTCCTCCACTGCAACACTCACTTCCTCCTGAATCTGTCTCCATCTCTCCTTCCTCTTGCCCTCCTTGTGCTGAGGTGTTGGGAACAATCCCAAACCCGCACTGCCATGCACCGTCACGCCCACCAGATCTTTATGGCACAACCGAGACTCTGCATCCAGTACTGCAACCTGGGCACTCCACTTCCTCCCAGTCCTCACCACCACTCCTGCCTGGGCCACCTTTGGGTCTCTTGAGTCCCTGTACATCAGCACCTCCCTTGCCCATGTAAGCTTGAACTCCTCTTCCAAGGACTTCGGGGCAACCGGAGCTTTGTGGTGTTACCATAGAGGGCGATGTTGCTGAGACTTCTAGGCAATCCCAACCATCTCCGGAGACAGGTACTAACCTTCCTCTCCAAGGTCTCCACAGTGGATATGAGGACCTCGTAGACAAGGAGCAGCCAGAGAATCCTTGGCAAGATACCATGCTGGTATATCCAAGCTTTAAACTTGCCTGGTAGTCCAGATTTGTCAATGGATCTTAGCCAGCTGTCCAGTTCATGGCAGGTTGACTGAACAGATGTGGAATCCTTGAGACTGCTGTCGAACACCTTGCCCAAACTCTTCACAGGCTTCTCCATGATTGTTGGTATTAATGTCCCCTCGATCTTAAATTGGAACCTTTCGGTGACCTTTTCCTTCACCATTAGTGATCTGGACTTGGCTGGATTGAAGCTCATCCAAGCCCACTTGATTAGCTTCTCTAGCCCTTGGAGGATCCATCTGCATCCTGGCACAGACTCTTGGTGACTGTCAGGTCATCCATGAAAGCCCTGATTGGTGGCTGTCGGATCCCTGACTGGGTCCTGGGGTCTTGAAGCTCTGGCTCACTTCACAATCCTGTTCATTGTCAAGGCAAACAAGGCTACTGAGATGGTACATCCTGTAATCATTCCAACCTCCAGCTTGTGCCACTCAGACATTATTGCACCTACTGAGGCTCTTAACCTGAACTGGTTGTAATAGTCCAGGATCAAATCTGTAACGTGATGTGGCACATGATGTCTGGACCAGTTTGTGGGGGATGGAGCTATACGCATTGGCTAGATCTAGCCACAACACTGTGAGGTCTTTCTTGTTCTCACAAGCTTCCTGGATGAGTTGAGTCACCATTCCAGTGTGTTCTAGACACTCCGCCGACCCCTCCTTTTTGCACCGACATGTCTGTGTAGTTGCTATTGCAGAGGAAGTCCAACAGCCACTTTGCCACTATACTGAAGAAGATTTTCCCTTCCACACTCGGCAGTGAAATCAACCTGAACTGGTCGACTATCCTCGAATCCTCCTCCTTAGGGATCCAGACCTCTTCCGCAAATCTCTACTGCTGCGCCACATTTCTGATTTAGAAATCTCCTTCCTGATTGGAGGAGAGCCTCCAGATGACTCTCAGGATCTTCCAGAGTCACTTAAGTAGCAAAGGGCAGTACTTCTATACCTTGTATGGGACTCTCCTTGGACCAGGAGCTGAGCCAGATCTTGCTTTCCTCACTACCTCCTGGACTTCCTTCAGCAGTGGTTTCTTGATGTCAAAGTTTTTGGTGGGTGGCGGAGGGTCCACAGGGATGTCGCACCGGCCCAGTTCCATCTGCCTGTTAGGGTCACTGTAGGTGTTCCGCATATGCTCATCTAGCTCCTCCTTCAAGCAGACCAGGTTGCTGCCACGCTTCTGCCCCAGGAGCATTTTTGTGAAGCCAAAAGGATTTGCGATGAATGAAGCACGCCTCCTGGCCCTCTCCTTTCGGCACCTTCGGTGCCATTCTGCTCTGTGCAGAGTCATCAGCCTCTTTCTCAAGATGGCCTGCAACTCTGCTAGAGGAGGGTGCTGCTGCTCATTGGCCTCTTTGTGCTGCCTCTTAAGGGACTTCAGCTCCTGCCAGATATTGTGGATTTTAGTTGTCCTTTGGTTCCTGGTGTAGGTTGTTTTGAGCTGGTCTGCACTGAATCTCTCCTGACTGAGACTGGTGATGATAGTAATCATCACTTGCAACCTTCGATCCCCATCTCCCTTCACCGATGCTTCCAGGACCTTATTGACGTCCTCGTCGAACTGCTCCCAGACTGTTGTCTTGCAGGCCTGTGGCCACTTGATATGAACCTTGCCCTGGGAAAGACTTGGAAGGAGTGGTTGTGCCACACAGAGGCTCTGGGCTCTGTGGGGGTTTTCCTGGCCCGGCTCCTCCTGTGTCTCCTCAGATGTGACATCTGTGCGCCGTGGTATGTGACTTTCCTCCAAGCACTTCATCTTGGCCTGGTGGATTATGAGGCCTCGATTATTCTTGCAGATTTTCCCACATCTGCATGCTGCATTCGTAGTTATTCCATTGCCATTGGTCGTTGCCGTTTGGTCCATCAGATTGGGGTCTAAAATCTAAAAATATTGCATTTAACTCTTTTTAGGAATTACATCCATTTTTACCCCCTACTCCCCAATACTGTCTTCATTTGCTGACTGTGTGTGGGTCTTTTCTACTTTCAGTTTTGTCTTCAGGAAGTGAAAAGCAGCTCAATTAAGTTGACTGATTTTCAGCCATTTGAGAACATTCTTTGCCATAAGAAGTTCTTTGGGTTGCTTCTGCCGTACGTTTTGGATCATTTGCCATCTGTACTGTGAAGTGCTGTCCTATCAGGTTTGCAGCATGTGACTGAATCTGACAAACTAATACCTCTGTTTGCTTCAGAATTCATCCTGCTGTTTCTATCAGCAGTCACATCAATAAACACCAGTGCGTCACTTAAATTGGCAGTTGTATGTCCACCATGTGGTTGTCTTTGGATCATGAGCCCTTCCTTTCGTTCTCCATGCTCCACTTCTCTTCCCATCAATGTGGTACAAGTTAATCATGGTTTCATATGCCCAAAGAATCTTGTTTCATAACTGGGCAGGCTTTCTACCCAGGTCAAAATTCATGATTGTCAGGCTTCTTCACATCTTGCATTGTAGACAAATGGCAAGGCACTGGAGAATATAGTGGAGGGAGATATTTGCACTGCATGCAGTGGATGTTTAGCCTTAAACCTGATTTTAAGAACTTGTTTTGGTAATTAGTGTGGCCACCTTTATTATTTTCTTATTCCTAATGTTGGAAAAAGTGAACAGGAATATTTGTCACATGAAGCAGCTGCTCTTTGTAGCTCTCCTAAACGATAAGTCTGTCATTGGTGATCACGAGCAAGTTTGAATAACCATATAATAATGGAAACTGTGTTTTTGTATATTTCTCTTCTGATTCAGTGACCATGAAGGTGGTAATGTCAGTGCCCACACCAGTCACCTGGTGGGTAGTGCCCTGTCTGACCCTTATCTTGCCTTCAGCGCAGCTATGAATGGCTTGGCCGGACCCCTGCATGGACTCGCTAACCAGGTACAAGCCTGAGTAAAACCCTGTTACTCCAGAAATGTTTAGAATGATTTGATTATTCATTTTGTGTAGGGGGGGATGTGGGTGGGGTTTTTTGTTTGTTTGATTTTTGTTTTTTCTCCCCTCCCACAAATAGTCTCCCTAATTTAGTTCTGGCTAATTCCCAACCACCAGTCAGGTCTCATCATATGACCGCTACCAATCTGGGAGGGTGACTTGCTCCCACTGCGAAACATAAAGCCAGCCACCCGCATCTTTCCAAACTGCTGCTCATACTGCTTCATAGGGTGGCTTCTGCTTGCATGAGCTCACAGATGCCCATGTTTGGCTTGTGTCGTTGTGATTGATAGGGGAGTGAGAGCATGGCTAATTTTGCTCTCTTGGGGATTTAGCAACGGATAGCTGGGATTCATACTCTTGGCCCCCAGACAATAGGGGAGCCAATTATTATATTTTATTATTTATTTTTAATTTTGAGAATACATGTGTAGTGTGTCAGGTCCCCCAATAAACCTGTTTAAGTGTATATTCTTTAGTGCTATGCATAGCTTAGCAGTTTTCACAAAAGGAGGCATTTGAGAGCAGGCACTGCAAAATGCACCTTTTATAAGGTTAAACAGATTTTATCATGTCTAGAGTTTTAGTCCAAATATACAAGAGTGAAATCTCAAAGGAATGCTTTTTCATTGTGAAAGCATTAGACCAGTTTAGACAATTTAAAAAAAAAGTCACATGGGCTTTTTATTCAATGGGCAACTTTATTCAAATTAGCATTTGAATAAAGTCCAAAATATGCTGCTATATCTACATGAATATGAAACATGAAAAGCCTCGTATATCTGATGCTTTTTGTCTTTTTCCTGCAGGAGGTGCTTGTGTGGCTAACAGCCCTCCAGAAGGAGCTTGGTGGTGAAGTGTCTGATGAAAAGATGAGAGATTACATCTGGAATACACTAAAATCTGGCAGGGTGAGAATTTCAGGAGCACAACACTAATTAATTTACATTTTGGCACTTTTTAAATTCTAATTTACTTGTGTTTACATGTCTTTTTAGAAAAATCCATATCCAAACACCGGGTTCTTTTTGTGTGGCACATTCTTTTTCCACTTAATGTGAAGCTCGATTTTTGGTCTCCTCTGACTTTATCTGTACATGGTTTTGATGATGACCTGTTTACTTGAACAGCATGTCCATCAACCAATCAGCTTTCAGCAGGCATTTGATGGCCTGCTATATTGTAATGAAACTAGCGTTTACTTGTGGGACCCACTAGTAAAAGAAACTAAAGTGCAGCTTTGTTTTTCCTCCAATTCTTGGGATGAAACCATAAAAATATGCCGATTGGAGCCCTGCCCACTCATCATATCATCTCATCTCATTATCTCTAGCTGCTTTATCCTGTTCTACAGGGTCACAGGCAAGCTGGAGCCTATCCCAGCTGA
>JAOPUC010000016.1:19962056-19978008 GCA_027564185.1 Cephalocassis borneensis
CAAAAATTTCAGTGTCTAGATGTGCAAAGCTGGTAGAGACATACCACAAAAGACTTGCAGCTGTAATTGCAGCAAAAAGTGGCTCTACAAAGTATTGATGCAGGGGGGCTGAATACTAATGCAAACCACATGTTTCAGATTTTTATTTGTTTAAAATTTTGAAGACCATTTATCATTTTCATTTCACTTCACAATTATGTGCTAGTCTGTGTTGGTCTATCACATAAAATCTCAATAAAAAACTTTTAAGTTTGTGGTTGTAAGGTGGATAAATGTGAAAAAGTTCAAGGTGTATGAATACTTTTTCAAGGCACTGTAATATGGATGAAGTCCGACAGCGCACAGTTCAACATCCGGGCTGCAGATGTGCTCCTTCATGGTGATGTGAGCTGGGTTACATCACCGGTTGTTCACAAGGATGGCAAGCCCTCCCCCTTTGTGCTTACCACTCTTGGCACAGTCTCTGTCCGCACGCACTGTGTGGAAGCCCTTGACTGTAGCATTGTTGTCGGGAACATCCCAGTGCAGCCATGTCTCCACAAAACACATTAAACTACACTCTTGATACTCCGTCTGACTCTGGGCCAGTGCCATCAGCTCATCCACTTTATTCCCGAGGGACTTCACATTCCCCATGATGATAGAGGGGAGACATGGCTTATAAGATTTTTCAATAAGCTTCTGTTGTCTCAAAGCCACCCTCTTCCTCCATAGTTCTCATTTCCTCTGCATCCTCTGTGTGTTTTTCACCAAATTACCACAGGGATCTCCTCAGTTCTTGTCGCTAGAGCAGCCGGCTTCAGTTTGATTAGCTGATCCCTGGTGTAAACAATGCGGGCAGCATGAAGTTGTTGCATCACTGTGCTGAAAAAAGTTTTGCGACAGTGAGCAAAAACATCAAAACTCATGGTGGCTTGATTACAGTGTTATAGTTTCGAGAAAAATAGCAAAAAAAGTGAAAATAATACAAATAGGAAAAATAGGGGGAAAAATAGAGAAAGGGATCAGGAGCGTTCATCACAGGCTGCACGCAAGTTGGAGCATGCACACTTGGTGTGGTGCATGCACACACCAATTACTTGGTATATGGTGATGTCATCAATGTAGGCCACTGCATAGGCAGTGTGGGGTCAGAGGATCTTGTCCATGAGCTGCTAGAAGGTGGCGGGAGCCCCAAATAACCCAAAAAGACGCACACCAATTTGGTGTAATCTGAACAGTGTGGAAAAGGTCACTTTCTCTTGGCATAGAGGAGTCAAGGGGATCTGCCAGTATCCCTTTGTCAAATCCAGTGTTGAATAAAAGTGAGCAGCACCTAATCGATTGAGCATCTCATCAAAGTGAGGCATTGGGTACGCATCAAATTTGGACAATACAGCCCCCAGTGACCCACACTAACAGAATGACTCAACGACACCTTAGATGAGCTTTTCATCCAAGAGAGGATAAATACCTCTCCCTACTAGTCAGACAGTACTGAAGAAGCCTTTCAGATGAGAGGTGAAACATCTTCAAGAATCTTCAAGCAAGTCCAGCTGCTCTCTTTTACCACCCACAGTTACTATGACCTGGATGACTGAGAATCTTCACAGACATGTAAACAACATGTTGACTTTTCTGTCATCCATGCAGAATTGGACCGACCTGTCATTCTTGGGAACCAGGACAAGTGGGCTGCTCCAGTCACTGTGGGACTCCTCAATTATGCCCAATTCAAGCATGGCCTTGAGTTTGTCCTGAGCCACCTTTTTCTTGTGTTCGGGTAAGTGGTAGGGGTGACTACGCACCACCACCCCTGGGGGCATCTCAATGTGGTGTTCTATGAGGTGGGTGTGGCCAAGAAGGGGCAAGAACATGTTGGAAAATTCCTTTTGCAACCTGGAAATCTCTGCGAGTTGGGCCGGTGAGAGGTGGTCTCAACAGGAGACCAGAGTGGTTTGAATCATTACTTTTTTTTAACTCCAGCCCCAGCTCTGCCTTCTCTGGAACTACCAATGCCAATGCCATAGGGACCCCCTTGTTCCAATGTTTCAGCAAGTTTAGGTGGTATATTTGCAGTGCCCCTCCCCTATCCATTCACCTCACCTCATAGTCGACATCCCTGATTCACTGTGTGACCTCAAAGGGCCCTTGCCACTTGGTGACTAATTTGGAGCTTGAAATGGGCAACAATACGAGCACTTTTTCTCCCAGGGTGAACTCTCTAAGTCTTGGGCTCCTGTTGGGCAGGTGTGCTTGACGTTCTTGTGCTTGGCGTGAATTCTCCTGAGTTAAGTGCATGAGGGTGTGGAGCTTTGCGTACAGGTTGAGAACAGACTGAATTTCATTTTTACTCATTGAAGGTTCCTCCTCCAAATTTTCCTTCAGCATGTCCAAAATACCACGAGGCTTACGCCCATATAACAATTCAAATGGGGAGAATCCCATGGAGGCTTGCAGGACCTCTCATACTGAAAATAACAGGGGCTCAAGCCATTTATCCCAATTATGTGCATCCTCACTTACAAACTTTTGAATTAAATTTTTAAGTGTTTGATTGAATCATTCCTCTAAGCCATTTGTTTGTGGGTGGTAAATGCTGGTGCAGATGGATTTAATTCCTACACCCGCTTCACAGGTGCACGGCTCAACACAGGAGAGCCGGTTCCTTAGGCTAGGACTCTGCTGTCTATCTTCATCTTAACAACAAAAGACACTCATTTCAGGATTGCAACGTACGCACTTGAGCCATAGAGGATAGTTGGTATGAGCAAGGAGTTAAAGAAGCCATTTTTGTCAACCTGGAACGGCCATCACTGAACAGAGGTGGTGGTCTAAGACACCATTTATCAGCCACCTACAATGCAGTCCTTGGCACACTTCCCAGACAACTGAATGCACACCAAAACCCAGCTGTTTTCAGTGACTCACAAGAGGACAGAGAGAACCAACAATCCATTGATCACCCCAACGACTCTCTAGGCCATTCACACCCAGACCCCAGTGACCCACACCAACAGGATGACTCAATGACACCTTAGGATTGCTTTTCATCCATGAGAGGATAAATATCTGATACTCCCTATTAGTCAGACAGAACTGAAAAAGCCTTTCGGATGAGAGGTAAAACATCTTCAAGAATCTTCAAGCAAGTCCAGTTGCTCTCTTTTACTACCCACAGTTTACTATGACCTGGATGACTGAGAATCTTCACAGGCAAACCTTCACAAAACATTTCCTGTAGCTGCTTACATGAAGGAAGAGGGCAATGTCATGATGTAAGCATGTCTAGACCAAATTCCATGTTCATTCATTGATTGGTTGATTGAATTCCTGTCATTCGTGAAGCTGATGAAATGATCAGAAAAATCTTTTGAAAGATACCCAAATTCATCCTGTCTCCATGGCAACACTGCTCAACATAACAAAAAAATACCTTCACAGTGTAAAATCAGGAGCGCCGTGACTTAATTTACAGCAAGTCTGATGTGAATCTGATGAAGTGTCTAGGAGCAGAAATAGTGAAAAAGCAACTCTTTCTGTTGCCAAATGGTGGCACTTATACCAGGATGTCATGCTGGGTATAAGACATCATCGTAAGCATCATAACCAAAAACTTGTTAAATTTGGGCCATAGCAAGCAATGCATGGAAAACTTGAGGCACTTCCTGTTTGCCTGGCGAAGCATATAAATTCATTGTCACCATTTCAGTGCCTTATAGGATATCAAAAATCTTTTCTCAATTTAACATCAGCAACATCTTGACACCCTCTGAAGAATCACCACCGTGGTGGAGGGGTTTGGGTTTTCTGGTGATCCTGGTAGTTGAGTTGTCAGGGGCATTAGCCCCTGGTAGGGTCTCCCAAGGCAAACTGATTCCAGGGGAGGGGCCAGACTAAGAGCGATTCAAGACCCTGATGAAACGGCAAAAAAGGAGCTGCAGCACCTCGCCCAGTAGTGGGAAACCGGGGCCTCCTCCTGGAGCCAGACCTGGGAGGCAAGCTTGTTGGTGAGTGCCTGGTGGCCAGGCCTTGGCCCATGGAGCCCAACTGGGCACAGCCAAAATAAATTACGTGGAGCTGCCGCCGTGCGGGCTCACCACCCGCAAGGACAGACACTAGGGTCAGGTGCATTGTGAGCTGGGTGGCAGGCAAAGGTGGGAGCTTGGGTGTGCTGATCCTAAGCAGTGCTGACTAGTGATTAGGATGTGGAATGTTGCTTTTCTGGCGGGGAAGGAACCAGAGCTGATGTGGGAGCTATATCTACCAACGAGATATAGTTTGACTTGCCTCCACATATAGCATTGGTTCTGGAACCAAACTCCTGGAGAGGGGGTGGACTCTCTCCTTTTCCAGAGTTGCCCGGGGTGAGAGGTGCCAGGCTGGTGTGGGGATACTCACAAGCCCCCGGCTGAGTGCTGCTGTGTTGAAGTTCTCCTGTGAGAACGAGAGGGTCACCTCTATGCAACTGCAAGTTGCTGAGATGAAATCTGTGACTGTTTTGTGCTCATGCACCAAAAAGGAGTGCAGAAGATTCAGCCGCCTTGGAGTTTCTGGGTGATGTCCTGGAAGCGGTGCCAACTGGGGTCTCCATAATTCTCTTGGAGGACTTCAACGCTCACGTGGGCAATGATGAAAAAAGCTGGAGGGGGGTGGTTTGGGAGGAATGGCCTGCCTGATCTAAACCAGAGCGGTGTTTTGTTGTTTGACTTCTGTCCTCATCATGGATTGGCCATATCAAACACCATGTTCGAGCATAAAGTGGTTTATAAGTGTGCCTGGTCCCAGAACACCTTAGGCCAAAGATTGATGATTGACTTTGTGGCCAGTTCTGCGGCTATATGCATTGAAGAGAGGAGCAGAGCTGTCAACTGATCACCACCTGATGGTGAGTTGGATCAGATAGCAGGGGAGGCTGCCGGACAGACCTGGCAAACCCAAGCGTGTAGTGAGTGTGAACTGGGAACATCTGGCCCCCTGTTTGAGAGGTCTTCAATTCCTACCTTTGGACGAGCTTTTTGTGCACCTCAGTTGAGGTTGGGGACATGGAATCCGAATGGACCATGTTCAAAGCCTTTATTGTAGAGGCGGCTGGTAGGAGCTTCACCCATATCTCTGACCAAGGTTGCAGAGGCGGTCAAGAAATTCCTTGATTGCAAGGCTCCAGGGATGGATGAGATTTGCCCTGAGATGCTGAAGGCTCTGGAAATTGTTGGGCTGTCCTGGCTGACACACCTCTTCAGTGTCACGTGGAGGTCGGGTACAGTGCCTGTGGAGTGGCAGACTGGGGTGGTGGTTCCTCTTTTCATAAAGGGATACCAGAGTGTGTGCTCCAATTATAGGGGTATTACACTGCTCAGCCTTCCCTTGGAAAGTTTATTCCATGGTGCTGGAAAGGAGGCTCCGACTGATTGCCGAACCTCAGATTCAGGAGGAGCAATATGGATTCTGTCCTAGCTGTGGAACACTGGACCAGCTTTTTACCCTGGCAGGGTTGTTGGGGGTTCATGGGAGTATGACCAGCCAGTCTACATGTATTTTTGTAGATTTTGGAAAAGGCTTACAACCGTGTCCCCCAGGGGCTCTTGTGGGGGGCACTGCGGGAGTATAGGGTATTGGGGCTGTTGCTACGCACTTTCCTGTCCTTGTACAACCAGAGTATGAGCTGTGTCAGAATTCTCAGCATAAAGTCAAACATGTTTCCAGTGCGTGTTGGACTCCACCAAGGCTGCCCCTTGTCGTCGATCCTGTTTTGTGATATTCATGGATGGGATCTCAAGGCGCAGCCGGGATGAGGAGGGTGGCTGATTTGGGAACCTCAGAATTGCATCTCTGCTTTTTGCAGATGATGTGATTCTGTTGGCTTCTTCAGAGCATGACCTTCAACAAGCATTGGGACGGTTTGCAGCCGAGATTGAAGCGGCTGGAATGAGAGTCAGCACCTCCAAGTCTGAGGCCAGGGTTCTCTGCCGGAAAACGGTGGAGCGTTCCCTCCAGGTTGGGAGTGAGTTGCTGCTCCAAGTGAAGGAGCTCAAGTATCTTGGGGTCTTGTTCATGAGTGATGGAACAATGGAGCCTGAGATGGACAGGCAGATTGGGGTGGCGTCAGCAGTAATGCGGGCATTGTACCGGTCCATCGTGGTGAAGAGGGAGCTGAGCCGGAAGGCAAAGCTTTCGATTTACCAGTCAGTCTACGTTCCAACCCTCACCTATGGTAATGAGCTTTGGGTAGTGACCGAAAGGATAAGATCGTGGATACAGGCAGCTGAAATGAGCTTTCTGCAGAGAGTGGCTGGGTTCACCCTTAGGGTGAGGAGCTCAGACATCCAGAGGGATCTCGGATTAGAGCTGTTGCTCCTTCATGTCGAAAGGAATCAGCTGAGGTGCTTTGGGCATCTGATTAGGATACCTCCCTGGACACCTTCCTTTGGAGGTTTTCCAGGCATGTCCAACTGGGAGGAGACCTCAGGGTAGACCCAGAACATGCTGGAGAGATTATATATCTTATCTGGTCTGGGAGTACCTTGGGATCCTCCCCAGGAGGAACTGGAACGTGTTGCTGGGGAGAGGGACATCTGGAAGACCCTGTTTAGCCTGCTGCCACCGCGGCCTGACTTTGGGCAAGCAAAAGAAAATGGATGGAACATCTTGACATCCTGCCTACCAAATCTGACATGAATCCAATAAACTGCCTAGGAGGAATATTTCAAAATGTAACACTTGTCAAAATGCATAAAATCCAAAATAACTCACTATTTTTTGGGTGTGGCTAAAGCAACGTATATTACAAATGTGTTCATCTTGGGGGCACCCAGAGGTGTACCAAATGTAGTATTTGTACATGAAAATGTATGCCAGGCACAAGACTGAATTACAAATGGTGGTGCTATTGAGTCACTGGGCTACACTCAGGGCCAGAGCTCTGTCCCTGATTAACTATCACAAGTATTGTTGTGTGTGTGTACTGAATTTCATGAGTTTTTGCCCATGGGAACCACCTAGGATATGGTCAAGTCTTGAGGGGGGAAATCCTTACAAGTTAAATAGGGTCTTTGGGTTTATGGTGCTCAGGCCCTAATAACCTAGTTGCATAAGTGTGATTTTTATTTTATTTTTTTTCTTGACGGCTTGTTGATTTTTCATCAGATTGTTGAAGCTGTGGTCTGCATCTAGTTTACAGATCATGTACAGGATCTTACTGTTGAAAGGTATTGATCGGATAAGGGTTCAAAAGAATTTCTAAAACATTAGATATACCATGGAACTCTGTGAAGGCTGTCAACAAATGGAGAAAATTGGGCACCAAATTAAAATGACTAAGGACGGACTGTCTCCAAAATTGATGAAAGGACAAGATGAAAACTTGTCAAGGAGACTGCCACGAGACCTTTAACAACATTAAATGAGCTGCAGGAATATCTGCCATTAACTGATCATGCCCTGCATGTGACAATGATCTCTTTTATTCCCATGTCAGGGCTATGGGGTAGGATGGCTGGACAAAAGCCTTCTCATACAAAAAAAAGCCCACCTGAATTTTGCCAAAACAAACATACAATCATCCTAAACTGAAACCTGCTAGCGTCTTATGGAACCAAGGTAGAACCTTTTCGAGCACAATCCTAAAAGCTGTGTTTGGCGCAAAAACAAGATACCTTATCCCCCAACAAACACCATACCCACAGTGAAGCATAATAGTGACGGCATCATGCTACAGGGCTGTTTGATTCTGTTAGGTCTGGGGTTTTGGTCAGGATGGTACAAATCATGAATAACTCCAAAGACCAGTCTGTTTTGGCACAAAACCAGCAGGTCTCTGATAGACAGCTGAAGATATGGGGGGGGAAATTCACCTTCCAGCACAAGAACCCAAAGCGTAAATCAAAGTCAGAAAAGGAATAGCTTCAGAAGAAGAATGCCAGCATTTTAGAATGGTCCATCAGAGCCAAATCCTTTCAAAAACCTTTGGTCTGACTTGGAGGACTGCACAGGAGATCCTGTCACAATTAGATAGAACTTGCATTTTTGCAAGGAACTGTGGAATCGGATTGTTAATTCAAGATGTGCCAAGTTGATAGACTCTTATTTAAAAAGAAAAAAAAAGCATGCTGTATTACAAGAAAAAGGACCTTTATCAAAGTATTAATTATAAGTGGTGTGCACACTTATGCAATGAGGATTCATGTTGTCCCCCCCCCCCTCTCCTAAACTATTTACTTATTTATTTTTACTTGAATTTTATTGGTTGTTTGTATCACATTTAAACATGAAAAAAGATCTGACATTATTTATCTTGGTTTTATTTTTTGTATCACAAAAACCTGGAATTTTAAAAAAGGAGTCTGTCGACTTTTTAAATCCATTATAAAGTTCCTCTGTTGTATAACCTAGCTGTAGCCTAGTTAAAACGTATTGTGTATTATGCCAACAAAAAGCAGGATTTTTAAATACAAGTATTTATATTTATGTAGCTTTAATTAGCTTTTAGCTTTTGTCTGTAACACATTTGAACTTCTGCTGCCCCAACTAGTTGTTGGGGATGCTTACACTTCACATTTGTTGGATTTCAACAGCCAGTGGGAAAAGATTGCAGCAGTTTGTTTGTGAGTGCATTGAACATGGAATCACCCGTCTGGGTAGTTTAAAGTGAGGCAGTTTCAAATCAGCTTTCATATTGGTCTACTTTGTTGATTTATCCCCTTGAGATTTGTGTTTCATTTGTTTGCAGATGACCTCTTGTGCTGCGTGTACCTGTGTCTGAATCAGCTTGGCCCTGCCTATCAGGGGCTAGAGCTAGGCATAGGGGAAACAGTACTGATGAAGGCTGTTGCCCAGGCAACTGGTGAGCAGAAGGAACATGTACAAGGCCATCTTGGATCAAGGCTAAGAAGCATTGTTATTTTAACAAGCTAATTGCTCTTTCAGCCTTTTTGATGCTATGATTGCTTGACTGCCCAAACCCAATTTCACTTCACATCTTGTTTATTATTTTTCCCAGGGCGTCAGCTGGACAAAATCAAGATGGAGGCCCAGGAAAAAGGTGACCTAGGATTGGTAGCTGAGAGTTCCCGTAGCAACCAGAGAATGATGTTTACACCAGCAAATCTGACTGCAGTGGGCGTGTTCAGCAAACTGAAGGAGATTAGCAACATGAGTGGAAATTCTGTGAGTACAGTCATGATTTAGAGCGGAGTTATTCAAACTGTCTGGTGTGACCTCCTAGTGAGATGTAAGGGGGTGAAATGGAAAATACTAAAAAATATATATATTTAAATTTTAATCACATCTACCAGCCTTGCATTTTGGCTTGACATGTTAACGTCTGAGTACACTGGAACAAACTGTCACTTAAAAAAAAAGAGAACATTTCCTCCTCCCTCCCTCTATAATAAACATAGCAGGTGAGCCAAACAACACATGAATCTGGAATGACTGACACTTGTGTCGGTGTTTTGAACTCCATAATATTAACTCTCATACTCTGGAAGCCCTGCCCCATTCCTCCATCTCACATTAGTAATTTCTGGTGCTTGAAAGATGTACATAGATGCAGAGCCTTCATTTTCTATGCAGGTAAATGGAGAATGTTTCAAGTTTGTTAATGTGAAGAAAAATCAATGTGTTCTTGGCTGATATTTGGGCATGTGTATAGTTAACAACAATTAACTATATTTATTAGGAGGCTGAAAATGGTAAAAAAAAAAAATACACTAGTTTAAACAGAAAAAAGGCTGAAAGTGGTGTGTGTTGTCCCCCTCCTCCCCCCATATAACTGACTTTGAAGGAGATATGCAGAACCTTTATTTTTAAATACATTTCTGAGTGAATAGTATCTCCATACTTGACTCCTTGTATGCTGCATAAATGGGGATAAAAAAATTTTTTTGAGAGTTAAAATTGACCGCAAAGTTGGCATTTGAGCTGCCCCACTGAGCCAGCCAGCCCTGAGTGCGTGACGTCACAGCGGTAACCGGTTTTAAGGCCAAGGCCTTTCACAGCTTAGACCAAAGTCAACTTATGCAACATACATGTACATGCATGCATTTTCACTGACGAAATGTAAAAGGCTAATTAAATAATCAGATGAACTGAGACAATCACATTCTGAAGCAAATTAAATAATCTTATCTTTAATTTAAACACAATACAAGTTACATGTATTAATCTAAATGCAGGTAAACATTTTTTTTTTATACAAATGAGAGTTGGAGCTTACTCATGTGTTCTCGCTTCTTGAAGGCCGATCTTGTGGCAGATTGTTTTTGAAACAATCCGACTTTCAGTTGTTCGTTCAGTTCTCCGTTCATTCACTTCTTCCACGTAAGGGTGAGATGGCAGCAATCTCCAGTTTAGAAATAAGACCTGCTGCTCCACTCATTCACTTTTCTTCATACTGAGTACTCTACCATTACTGCTGGGCTCAGGCAGTTACTAAAACATGGGACGGAACGGGATGTCACTGCTTTTAGCAACAACTGCAGGGAGGTCACTGCCCGAGCGATATGTCCCGTTCCGGGTTTTAGCAACAACTCACTTTCCTTTTAAAATAAATAAAACTTTTTCTTGTAGTTTTATTTAATTGTTGATACTGCACCCTCTTTCAACACGGGCTTATAGTCAATGCTCCTCAACAGATCAGAGGTCTCATACGAGTCTTCAGTAAAATGTGCAGAGGAGAAACCAATTCATAGGCGCCCAATGTGCCCGTGAACTTAAACGTGTCCAAATCTTTGCAGTTTGAACATTTGTGGGCCATGAATGCAACGTAAATCCATCTTCTGTCATGTTGCTGTACCAGCCAAAAACACATCAATGTGGCATGGCGATAAATTAGCTCAAAATGGAGGATCAGAGTTGCAGTCAGCTGTGTTTTTAGTATAGTGGAAGTGGCGATGAGACCGATAGACATCCTGCTGTGACGTTACGGACGTCAACGTCATTCACTCAGACTATCTATATAAATCACTTTAATCATAAAAATTACATCATTAGATTTATTGTTGGTGCTTAAAACTATTCCTGTGCCATTCTTGAGGTCTCAAGGCATTTATAAACGAAAGTGAGGCCATGGGTCTGCGTATATGCTTTAAGTACACTTTTTGAGTATCTATACTTGAGTATTTTTTTTTAAACTTCTGACTTTAACTTCGCTACATTTGAAAGGCAAATATCATACCTTTTACTCCACTACATTTCTGTCAAGGTCCTCGTTACTATGATGCAGCTTTGAAAGTGGATGTTTTTTTCTTTTCTGTTCCAAAACGTGATTGTTTTTTTTCCGCAGGTGACACTAAGACAGCCTGTCAGTAATCACTAGGGTCACATCATGTCCATAGACTGTATAAAATCAAGATCAGTGATTTCTCAGCAGTATTATTTGAACACGATCAGTTGATGGCAGAATGGAAGGAGGCGGTTTTTCTGGGGAATGCACACACTCATAGCCCATGAACCTATGTTTCAGTTTTCTGACAGGAATAGAGAGTCATTTCATTTTAAATGTTTGCTTTGTTTGCCTAAAACGAATCACATCACGGCCTACAAATACTCGCCGTCCAACCTGCGGAAGCATACTGAGGTATATACATGTTTTATTCCAAGAGAAAGCTTGTAACAAAGTTGTCTGTCCTTTTAGAGCTAGCGATAACATTGCAGTAGCCATGCGGTCTGGTTAGTCAAATGACTTTCTATGAATTTGCCCGCCAAGTTGTCATAACCTTGTCCACGGCTAACGTTCACGCATAGCTAGTTAACTTGGACACTGTTAGCATGTAAAAATGGAGGTACGCCAAGATGAATATGTTTTAGCATAATCTTGCCAAATAAACAGAATGTAGAAATCTTTATTTTCTAGTAGCGTTAGCTACCCAATATGATTTCGAGTTTGAAAAGAGTTTGCTAGCATGTCAGGTGGAGCTTCACTGACTAGCTAGCTTGACGTTAAACCATCATGATGGCACAGCATGCGTTCATTTTGTAAATTCACATTTCTGTCTTTGGTAACAATATTCAGTATTGTAAGCGTTGTGACAATAATACAACGCGTTGACAGAAAATTTTCTTTTAATACTTAAGTATTTTTAAAAGCGAGTACTTCAGTACTTTAACTTAAATAAAAATTTGATTATACAACTTTCACTTATATCGGAGGAACATTTGACCAGTGGGATGTGTACTTTGACTTAAGTAATGAAGTTGGGTACTTTATCCACCTCTTTTAGACAGAGGTCTTTCCTGCACAAATTGTTAGTCAGAAATGCATGTTGACAAGTATGTTTTTTTAAATTTCAGCCCCATTCTTCAGCACTCTTGTCGTTATGTATTTATCATTTGATGATAATCGCACGGTGGCACAGTGGTCATCACTGCCGCTTCACAGCAAGAAGGGTTCTGGGTGTGAACCTCGTGGCTGACTGGGGCCTTCCTGTGTGGAGTTTGCATGTTCTCCCTGCCTGATGCTGCCACAGTCCAAAAACATGTGGATTAGGTCAATTGACTACTCTAAATTGCCCATAGGTGTGAATGTGTGTGAGAGAATGGTTATTGGTTTCAGTGTTAAACCTGTGATAGATTGGTGACCTGCCTAGGGTGTACCCCGCCTTTCACCTGAACTCAGCTGGGATTGGCTCCAGCTTCCACGTAACCCTTAATGGATGAGCAGTATAAATAATGGCTGGCTGGATGGATAACTTCACTATGAAATGTTGTACTTAGGCTAGTGTGCAGTGATGCATTGAATGTACTGTTCTTCAGAGCGCCAGAGATATCGAGTCGAAGATGAGAAATGAAACTCGGCTAAAGCTCTTCACGTTGGATGTAGACACACAGGTAACAGACTCAAGCAAATAAAACTGTCTGACAGCCAGGCAGGAGTCTTTCTAAAATTACTGGAAGATGAGTTTGCCGATGCTGTTAAGATATCTGGATGTGTCCGCATACAGAAGTTGGACTTCTCTGGGATCGAGCCAGAAATCAGACCCTTCGAGGAGAAGTTTGGGAAGCGGATTCTTGTGAAATGCAACGACCTGTCATTCAACCTGCAGAGCTGTGTGGCAGAAAACGAGCAGGGCCCAACCACCAACGTAATCCATAATACCTCAGTTAATATATTTGACAACTGAAGCATGGAGGTCATTGTAATGATCTGTTTTTTTTTTTGCTGTGCATGTGGCAGGTGGAGCCGTTCTTCATCACGCTGTCCCTGTTTGATATTCAGAACAGTAGGAAGATCTCAGCAGATTTCCATGTAGACCTAAACCACCCGTCAGTACGAGTCATGATTCCAGGCTCTGGTGCTCAGATCATTAATGGAGCTTCAGATGCAGCACAGCAAACAAAGAATGACCTACCAGAGAGTTTTCTGCAGTATCCCCGACAGGTTGGGAGCACTTACTTCCAGATAGGAAAGTGTGGCAGTGGGGGCGTGGTCAAGTGTCGGTCTGTGACCAGAGGGCGGAGTCAGGGAAGGTAAGTGGCAGAATCACTGCACCTGAAGTTAATTAATGTGTTTGTGTGTCTTCCCCAGGGACTGCACCCTATTTAAGGAGAGAGAGCGAGAGCAGAGGGGGCGTGTGGTGGGGTGTGGTCCCCCAACCAGACGACTGGAGTGCGTGCGTGTGTGGCTGAGAGAGTGAAAGTTTACTGAAAAGTAAAAATAAAAGCTTCTGTGAACTCAGTTCTGACCTGCCGTTCTTCTGTGCTCCACCCACCCATACGAACTGCTACAGTGGTGCCGAAACCTGGGACTTGGAGCGCAGAAGCAGAACACCCCCATGGAGTCCTCCCCATTCACCAACCTGGTCCACGCCCTCGCCACGGCCCAGCAAAGCCAGCACCAGGCACTAGTCGTCCTCCAGAAGGAACAGGAACAGCGGTTCGAGGCCCTGGCGCTGGCTCAGCAGGAAGAGCGACAGGCGTTCCGGCGCCTCCTCGTGTCGGTGGGGTCCATTGCCTTGGGCCTGTCCCCCTTCACCCTGACGAAGATGGGCCCGCAGGACAACCCCGAGGCCTTCCTCATGCTCTTTGAGCAGGAAGCAGAGACCTCCGGGTGGCCGGTGGAACAGCGCATGGCACGCCTCCTCCCCCTGCTAACGGGAGAGGCACAGCTGGCCGCGCTACAGCTCCCCACCGACCGCTGGCTGGCCTACGTGGACCTTCGCCAGGCCATCCTCCAGCATGTGGGGCACACCCCCGAGCAACAATGGCAGCGCTTCCGGGCTTTGCGCTTGGAGGAAGTCGGCCAGCCATTTGCATTTGGCAAGCAACTCCGGGACTCCTGCGGGCGGTGGTTGAGGGCCGACAACCGCGACGCCGACGGGATCATCAACCAGGTGGTACTGGAGCAGTTCATCGCACGCCTGCCAACCGGAACTGCAGAGTGGGTCCAGTGCCACTGCCCGGCGTCGCTGGATCAGGTAATCAAGCTGGCGGAGGACCATTTGGCGGCTGTCCCGACGGCAGAACAGCAGACAACCTCTTCTCTCCTCTCCCTCTCTCTCCCTCTCCTTCTGTGTCTCATCCTCGCCCCGTTCCCCCACCGCGGAGGCGAGGGCCAGTCCCACCCCAGCTGGCCCGTTGCACCCACGGTGCCCTCCCATTTCTCCCTTCTGTGTCTGTCTCCCCCCCCCCCTCAGGTGAGTGAGCCTCAGAGCACCAGTGCAGAGAGGAAGCCCGGGCCAGTTTGCTGGTGCTGCGGGGAGCCGGGCCACCTCCAACAGCAGTGCTCGGTAATGGAGGTGGGTGCAGTGGTTCGGATCCCCGACGTGCCAGGAGCCGCCCTCAATTGGGCCGGAGTGTATCGCATACCGGTGAGTATCCAAGGGGATACACATCAGGCTTTGGTGGATTCTGGTTGTAATCAGACCTCGATCCACCAAAGCCTGGTGCAAGACGAGGCATTGGGGGGAGCACAATTGGTGAAGGTGTTGTGTGTGCACTGGGATGTTCACAATTACCCTTTAGTGTCAGTCCACATTTTTTTTCGAGGGGAAAAATTTATAGTGAAGGCGGTGGTTAATCCTCGCCTTACCTACTCGATAATTTTGGGGAAGGATTGGCCGGGATTTGGGGAATTAATGAGTCACCTAGTGAAGAGTGGGTCCTGCCGTAGTTTAATAAGCGGAGGTTCCGGTGTTGCGTTGGTGGGAGCAGCTGTCATAGAGCCATCTACATCAGCTCCACGTCAGAGTGAGGAGCCACCAGCTCCTCCTCTCTCTAGTGGGGAATCCCTTGCGAATTTTCCATTAGAGCAGTCGTGAGACAAGACTCTGCCACATGCATTTGACCAAGTGAGAGTAATCGGTGGTCAAATGCTCCAGCCAAACACCACCCCGTCCTTCCCCTACTTTGCAATTATGAAGGATAGATTATACAGAGTGATGCAGCACACTCAAACTAAAGAGCAAGTCACACAGCTGTTGATTCCGAAGAGCTGCCGGGAATTGGTTTTCCAGGTGGCTCACTTTAATCCCATGGCTGGACACTTTGGGCAGGGTAAAACACTAGCCCGAATAATGGCCCGGTTCTATTGGCCAGGGATTCGTGGCGATGTTTGTATGGCATGCCGCAAATGGCAGTTAGTAAATCCAGCGGCCATTCCAAAAGCGCCTTTGCACCCTCTCCCATTAATCAAGACCCCATTCAAAAGAATTGGGATGGATCTCGTTGGGCCATTAGATCGGTTAACACGAGGGTACCGCTTTATATCAGTTCTGGTGGACTATGCAACGCGATACCCGGAAGCGGTGCCTTTTCGCAATATCTCAGCACGCAGTGTTGTGGAAGCACTCTTCCGCGTTATCTCCCGAGTTGGAATCCCGAAAGAGATTCTGACTGACCAAGGCACCGTGTTTGTCACGTACACTAAAGGAACTGTATACAGCATCGGCTAGTTCAGAATGCTCGCCTGTCTGCCGCAGAACGGTATAGGGGCCCCGCGGTAAACTGCGGTAAGGGTGCAGTTACAACTTGCAGC
>JAOPUC010000016.1:20477992-20490292 GCA_027564185.1 Cephalocassis borneensis
GGGGTTGAATTTCAAGCCCTACCCCTTGTAGCTCAGTTTCAAGGGGAAGGGCCAAGGGGGAGGGGTAGAAATTAGAATTGGGATTGGGCCTTTAAGTAAAACCTACTCATTATGACCATGTGAAAACTAATGCACCAAAACTGCTGTATGCAACATAATATACACTCTGAAGCAAGGGGCAGAGTGACCTGGAAAGAGGTCACTTTAGTTTCTGTGAGTGGGATAAAGCAAGTAGAGAACATAAGTATGCCCCTATTTTAGATTTGTTCATGGAATTATCTGATGTTGCCTACTCACAATATACAGTCAGACCATAAATATTTGCAGACTGACTTTTTAAGCTGTCTGCCACAGATTATTGGCATTTTAATTATTAATTAAATAATTACTATGAGCTCAAAGTGCAGACTTTACATGTGGTCCCCCACTATAAAGGACCAAAAGTTATTGGCTGTTCCATGTTGAAGTATATGTTGCATTATTTCACTTACATGTAAGCAGATAAAAGGTCTTGAATTGATTTCATGTGTGGCATTTGCATTTGGAAGCCATTGCTGTTCACTCTCAATATGCGTACACTGTGACCCTGCTGTAACACGCTGTTTTACTATGAACTCTTGCATATAATGAAGTTGGTGTCCCCTGCCTTGAATGACAGTGAGTCAGTTGTGAACATGCATCTTTCGATGCTGCCTCTGGATACATCCTCAGTGATGTTCCTGGAATCACTGGGTGTTTCAGGTCTTTCAACATCATACACCGTCCTCCAGGTGGCCCAGCCAGGGCTGATCAGACCCCAGCTTGTGTACAGGTGGCTGGCTGCTGGCTCCATGGCTCTCCTCTTTTGAACCACAGCCATCTTGAGGCTCTCTGCTGCATTGGTAATACTGTGAATGGCTCTCCTTTTCCTCTCTCCTACAATGCCCAGATTGCTAAAGGCTCCAACAAGGGAATGAGCTGCAAATTCTCTGCACCCTACTTCCACTGGGAAACACCTTGCTCTCCATCCAGCCTGCTGATAGATGTTAACCAGCTCCGTGTACTTTGAGAGCTTCTTTTCGAAAGCTTCTTCCAAGCGATCTTCCCATGGAACGGTCAGCTCCAGCATCACAGTTTGCTCGGTTGACTCAGACACTAGGACAGTGTCTGGTCACATGGTGGTAGCTGCGATGTGGCTGGAGAACTTCAGCTGTTGTCCAGTGTCAACCAACAGCTGCCAGTCCTGTGCCAAGGTAAGGATGCCTGCTGATGCTGTTCTTTTGGTAGGATTGGGCTGCTCTCCCATTCTGACAAAAGTAATGTTCTTCTTGGAGGGTTTGTACTCCTTGGCCAAATCAAGTCCTGTGCTGATGGCTTCAGTGATGGACTTCAGGACCTGATCATGCCTCCATCGGTACCTTCCCTCTCCAAGTGCCTTTTTGCAGCAACTGAGGATGTGTTCCAGGATTCCTCACTTGGAACACAGAGGGCATGCTGGTGACTCTGCAATGCCCCATGTGTGCAGGTTTGCTGGACTTGGGAGTACATTGTACACCGCCTGGATGAGAAATTTGATGTGGTGAGGCTCAACTTTCCAGAGCTCAGCCCAGGTCACTTTCTTCTCAACCGCATCCTCCCATCTTGTCCATGCTTCCTGCTTCTTCATCCCCACTGTCCTGCAGGATTTTATCTACTCCACTGCTGCCCTCACTTCCTCCTAGACTAGGTGATTGTGTTCATTTGAGTGGTCAGGAAGGATCCTAGGCCAGCTCAGCCTTGAGCAACCACTCCCACCAACCTTCTGTGGTGCAGCCTTACCTCTGCCTCCTGAACTGCATCCTGTGCTCTCCACTTTCTGCCAGTCCTCACTTGGATCCCTGTGTTCGCCACCCTCTGATCACGTGAGTCTCTATACTGCACCACTTCTCTGGCTTTTGCTACCTTGAATTCTTCTTCCAAGGATTTGATGGGCAGTTGCAGTTTGTGTCCGTAGAGTGCAATGCTGCTCAGGCTCTTTGGCAGCCCCAGCCATCTTCGGAGGTAGTTACTGACCTTCCTCTCTAAGGTCTCTAAGGTAACCGTTAAGTGGGACCGCATAGACCAGGAGGATTCTGGGAAGTATGCCATGCTGGTAGGTCCAGGCTTTAAACTTCCCAGTAAGGCCAGACTTGTCCACCGTTTTCAGCCAGCCATCCAACACAGTGCATCTTGGATCAAAAATCTTGCCCAAGCTCTTGACCGGCTTCTCTGAGATGATTGGGATGACTGTGCCTGAGATGCTGACTCAATATTTGTTCTCCACCTTGCCTTTCCTAAGCACCATAGATCTTGATTTGCCTGGTTTAAAAGACATCCTGGCCCACCTCACCGGTTGTTCCAGCCCCTGGAAAATCCACTGACAGCCTGGAATGGATTCTGTAGTGAATTAGGGCATTCGTGGATGACCTCACATAGAGTCTTTTAAAAAACAAAAAAACTTTCACATCTGTGTGCAGCACCATTAGGACTAATTACAGTACTTTGCACCTGTTCCAGATTAGAGCACAATCGCAATATGCAATTATAAGGACTTTCTGAACACGCAGACCTGGCAAAGTATACATGCTGGACCTAGTGCCTCACATAACTAAGCCTTGTATCTGTGTATTGCCTTTTTGGTTTTGAATTTTTGTGTATTTGGACTCTGCCTTTCATCTCTGCCGCCGCCATTCTGTTTGTGCCTCACGTGACCATTGTCTGTTTCATGACCCTACGTGAATTTGAACACCTTATGTTTTTGAACTGTTTGCATGCCTGTTTGTAAATAAACACACTTCCTGCAATTACATCTGTCATTCGCCTACTTGCATGTCACACTGAGCCATGTGCTCCTCTTCTCACTAGAGACAAACAATAAGTAATCAAGTCTGCAGTCAAGTTAGCAATACTTGTTGGTGCAATAAAACAAAGGCTTAACTAGCCTAGCTTGGGTGTGGCTCACTAACAGTTATCAAGAGCAGTGATCCAAGGATCGATAAAAGGACAAAATGACTGCTGATGTCACTAAACTTAATACCTAGTTAAAGTGCACCGGAGGCGTTTTTATACTCCCTGCCCAGACTGTGGCGTGACATCAGTGATTTGCAACACATAAATGAACTGAATGGTGAAGATTTAGAAAACATAGCGAGTCAGTGGGTGGACACTGACAACACTACACTGGTAACATTGGGAACAGACAAAAGTCCTTGCCTCTCCATTCGTAACCCTTTAACTCAGCCAGTGAACTGCGATAGTGACTCGGAAGGAGAAATTTGAGATGAGAATGTGCCTAAAAGTTTGAATATAAAGTGAGTGGTGTGACAAAGCTCACTGGCTCCATAGTCACTTTTAAATTGTCCTAATATTTGACTCCTTGGATTATGTTTGTAAAACAAATCTGTACTGGGGGGTGTCAAACTCCTTTCTCCCCTCCCCCCTCTCACAGTTAAAGGGGTCCCTGGCTACAAAATGTTTTTAGCAACCCTGATCTTCATAGTACAATCTTCCTATTCACATTCCACCTCCTTATAACTTTTACCAGCCAGTCTGGCATTCATTAGATGTTGGCAGTTATTCAAATGCATAGAAAGAGAGTATTTCTGGCATTTAATTTTCAGCCTTCCATCCATGACAATTTTAACAAGGTTGTAATTGTTTTGTCATATGAATTGCATGTGGAAGAGATTTTGTTGTTATGGTGACTACATGACAGGAACTGGTGTTACTATGGTAACTGTGCCTTGCAGGTGGTCAGTCCCCATGATGATGTCAATCACTCACAGAGGAACAGGCGTAGGGCTCAGTGCAGGTAATACACGCATGCATGCATGCATACATACAAACCGTCCTCTAATCAATATGACAGGAAATATTTCGTTTTACTTGTCACACTAATGAACTAGAATTCCATCAAGAAAATACTTCCTGATTTTACTTTGCCAGAATGTGTAAAATATGTTCTCTATGTTGAAAATGGATGTTATCGGTTGGCTTATTTCAAATACAGGAAAGACATATTCACTAAACATTTCTCTAATTAAAACTAACTGTTAAAGCAGTCATTGATCGCACTGCCCAGTCATGCTCTGTCATTTGGCTAGGCTGAAAATGTATTTTATTGACTGGTATTATTTCAAATCTAGTGTCCTGTAAATATTTGTTTGGAGTTGTCTGTTAAACCAGTTAATGCTAAGAAGGTGACCTATAACTGCTTAGTGTGGTGTGATTTTGTTCAGTGTTAACAGTATTATTGCTGTGTAAATAATCTAAGTGAATTTGATATTTCCTATTTTGGTCAGGTATTTCTGCTTTTGCGGCTGCTGCGTTAGTGTTGCCAGGCAGTTTTCCTTACTACCTGGACCTAGTCCACTCGTTCTCCATGGGTCCAGCCCTCATCACCACAGCCAAATTTGCCCTGTCCTTCCCAGTGGCCTACCACACTTACAATGGCATTCGCCACCTGGTAAACACACACATGCAACATTACAACTATCAAAGTCACCCTACCACAGCAGGTGCTTATACACTGTACATATAAAACAGTTCTTTCTGACTTGGGTGCATGTGTGGCAGCAGTGATACTGTAAAATGACAACTGTTCAATCAGGGGTGGAGTATGTGGTGTGTGTGTGTGGGGGGGGGGGGGTTAAATCCTTTGCAGGTTGAACTGACACCTTCCACATCAATTGTCAGCCCACTTCCATAGCCACTGGGTCATTATATTACTCATGCACTTTTAAGTTGGTGTTTTTATCCTGGTGAAGTTTGCAGTGAATCTGGAGCCTATCTTGGGTAATAACTTTGTGTGAGGCAAGAATACTGCCCTGAAGGGATGCCAGTCATCGCAGAGCACCATGCACATACACACTCACACCTAGTGGCCTAGGTGCAGGTGGGCTAGTGCCTCTGAATGGAGATAAGTTGCTTCCAGCACAGAGTGCACATGTTTGACATAAACGAGCAGTGGAGGGTTGTCATTAAAGGAAAATGAGTAAACATGGAAACTGAGCCTTTTAATGTATAGTGGATTGATTTTCCCTAATATTATGACCGAAAGAAATAAAAAAAAAACAACAACAACCGCCAAACAGCTTTTTAAAAGATATGTTTTGGCATATCTTATGCCATCTCCAGTTTAATGAGGGCTCATTAAACTGGAGATGGCATAAGATATGCCAAAACACATCTTTTAAAAAGTTGTTTTTAAAAATTATTTTAATTTTATTGCCATCACGAGCTTATGGAAATATTATGACCTTAATGCACGTGTGCTCTAACTCCGAAGTAAGAGTAGTAGGTACATTCTCTGTGAACTTGTTAGCCAGCAAGTTAAATGATTAATGATGACAGTAGTAGCTGCTTTCATTTGGCAGTTAGTGTTATGTGATGCAGAACATTTATATTCTTTTCAAGGCATGCTTAAAAATAGTCTGAGGAACTGAATGAATGTGTCTCAATTTGCATTGCAAGTTAATATGATTCAGTTATAAAGTTGGTGTGGTCAGTAAAACCTACTCTTTACACCAATTTTTCAAACACCATTGATCAGAACAGGAAAAAGTAAACTGGACTATCAACATTCATTGCATTATGTGAGAGTCACCTGTGTTTCTTGCTGGTTTTTGAAGTGTGTGCAAAAGGTTGCAAACATATTTTTAAAAAAGTGATTTTGCATTTGAACAGTAAGTATACTGTATATTGCTAGAAGTTAAACATTTGATAGTCAGTGAGCCTTGTTTCACTCGTTTTAATGGCTTATGATTTTTCTCATACTAAAATGCATGTACAGATTCAAACTTCATCAAACAAAACCCAAAAATAAACACTGTTTGCCCATCATAGTAAGTGCCCTGAGGCCCCCCCCCCTACACACACACGTTTAAATAAAAAATAAAACTTTATAACAGTTTATCCATTTTAAAAGTTATGATATTGCTAAAAACAGGTTTATATGGCTACAGCCATTTGCACTGAAACCGGATATCTGCTTATGATGTAATCGGATCACTAGTACACCATTTCCTGCAGTAACATGGAGCAATCAAATAAAGGCTTCTAATTAAAATAATAATCCCCGTGTGCCACTGCTGTGCACGCATGTGCGTGCATGCTCACTACTTCAGATGGATTAAATGCAGAGAAAGAACATCACTGTGCTGTAAGGTATATGTGATTAAGCTTCTAATTCTAAAAATCTAATCAGAAATTTTCTGGAAACAATGTGATTTTTATTAACAACAAAATATGCAAATAAATAGACTGACTGACTAAATCTCAATCGCTGGATAACACATACGTAGTATTGATACTGATGTCCACTGTAAAGTGTCCATTGTCATAGCAGTGCAGTTCTTGCCGTCTAAAAAAAATCACTTTTCTCAGTGAATAAAAACGAACAAAATCATTTAAAGTGCTAATCTTGCAAAAATGACATCACCCTTGGAAATTATATCTTATAAAACTAGACATGTTAAATAGTTTACTGTCTAGATTATATTTTAATACGAGACCAGGAACATGTTCTATTTAGCTGGTAAAGTTCAGCTCTTTGAGTGTGCCATTACATGAATGCGTTACTGTTAAGTAATTGTTAATTCAAAGTAAGTGACCTCATATGTGCAATGCTTGAAAGTTTGTGGCAATTCTGGCTTCATCTGCTTTGCAAAGTGTAGCAAGTTTTATTATTATTATTTGTATTCTAAAACATACTTCCTAAGAGGTGTGTTGTTCAAGTGTAGCCGGTTTATAAAAAAAAAAAAAATGGAAATTTGATCCATTATAGCTCAAATTCAGCAGGACACATGGAATGAATGGGTTAGATTTGTACGGACAGGACGGTTTGGTGTCTGCTCCATACATTTTGAAAATTTGTGAGGCAAATTCACGTAGACAGACCTGAGCAATGTCTGGTATGTGGAGCAGTTCCTACAATCTGGAAACATAAGTTAGAACCACCATCCCAAAGAGCTCACCGCACAGTCATTGTCAAGCTTGTGTTAGGCACTTGCTTTCACTTTCAGCACTGGAGCCAGCAGAAATGGGTGACTCATTGCGCCATATGCATTGTGTGCAGCGAGTCATCCTCATGGGCAGTGGGCAGATGCATTGCATCTGTACGGGAAACGGACAACCCCACCCTCCACGAGTCTCCTGCTGCCTTGCAGGTCAGCCTTGGTTGGTCAAAGGCTAGCGGAGTAAACCCCGACAGAAAATCAGGAGTGGAGCCCCGTAGGCGGTTGACTGACGTACCCGTCACCTTCCGGCAGCTCCTGCATCCCGATGGGTCCCCAGCTGTCCTGACCCTGTCTCACCACTGGACCAGGCTCCTCAGGACGAGAGAGTGAAGTTGGCGCTGTGCAACCCTCCTTCACTTTAAACAAAGTCCCGCGCAAGTCATCCCTCATTAACAAGCCCTGTGGCGATGGGTGAGTGGCGAAGCAAGAGGTGTGGGTACACTAGCAGTCATAATCGCGGACCTGCACACTGGTGACTCAGGCCTAGTGGTCGTTCTTCACTGACTGGAGCAGAAGTGGAGTCCGGCAGCCGTCTGAGTGACTGAGCAGCCCTTTTTAGGACAGCACTGCTCACCTCCCTGGCACAAGGAAGGGGCTAGAAAAGGTGCCCCAAACATTGCCTGCTCCATGCCTCCTTGGCTGGCTTACCGCATTCAGTGGGGACCCCATTCAATGCAGTCGAAACAACAAGAAGAAAATCAAGATGGTTCCTCTGAACATTGCCGCGTGGAACATCCGCACACTTCTAGACCGGGTCGACTCAAACAGACCACAAAGACGCACAGCGCTTATTGCCCATGAACTCGCCAGATACAGCATCGACATTGCCACCCTTAGTGAGACTAGGATGACAGGCGAGGGAAAACTGACAGAAAGGAGCTCAGGTTACTCCTTTTTCTGGAGCAGACAGGCACCCGAAGAGAGACGCGAAGCTGGAGTTGGATTTGCCATAAAGATATCAATCGTCGGCAAACTGGCTCATCCCCCAAAATGGGTGAACGACCATCTAATGACCGTGCGACTTCCCCTATCCTACGGCAAGAAGTTTGCCACCATCGTGAGCTGCTATGCCCCCACCATGACCAACCTGGACGAGATCAAGTACAGGTTCCATTTGAACCTTAGTGCCGTCATCTCTGCTGTTCCTGCTGCAGACAAGCTCATCATTCTTGGTGACTTCAGTGCAAGAGTTGGATGTGACAGTGTCTCCTGGGAAGGCGTGATTGGCAAGCATGGAATAGGAAAGCGCAACAGCCTCCTGCTCCTCCAGGCCTGTGCTGAACATGGCCTCCTGATCACGAACACCACCATCCACCTACCCACTCGCAACAAGACATTATGGATGCACCCCCGCTCTAAGCATTGGCATCTGATTGATTACGTCATCGTTAGAAGGAGGGACAGACAAGATGTGAGGATCACAAAGGCTATGTGCGGTGCAGAGTGCTGGACGGACCACCGCCTCATTGTCTCCAAACTCAGCATCCGAGTGCAACCCAAGAGAAGACCCCAGGGCACCAAGGCGCCAAAGTGTATTAACATCAACAAGCTGAAAGACAGCTTCACCAAGCAGTCATTTGCTGACACTTTGGAGGAGCAGTTAGATGCCACCATACTTGATGAGGAGGACGTTGAAGTGGCGTGGACCACTCTCCATGACATTGTGTACAACACAGCCATGAAGTGCCTAGGGTCACCTGCCAGGAAGCACAAGGACTGGTTTGATGAGAATCGCACAGGACCTTCTCGAGAAGAAATGTGCCGCCGACAAAGAGTGTCTCCACGACCCCAAGTCAATAGCAAAGAAAGATGCCTTGCGGAGCATACGCAGTAATATACAACTCAAACTGCGTGTGATGCAAGACTTCTGGCTGAATGCAAAAGCTGACGAGATCCAAGGTTATGCTGACATGAATGACATGAGAAACTTGTACAACAGCCTGAAAAAAGTCTACGGTCCCAGCAGCTTGGGATCATTCCCCCTGCTCAGCACAGATGGGACCACGCTTATCACAGAGAAGGACAAAATCCTCGATCGGTGGGCCAAATGCTTTGACAGCGTCCTAAACAGACCGTCCACCATCAACGACGAAGCCATTGCAAGACTACCACAGATCCCAGTGAATGAGACACTCAATGCTGTCCCTACTCTGGAGGAGATTCAGAAGGCCATTCGTCAGCTGTCTAGCAGCAAAGCACCTGGATCTGACTCCATCCAAGCTGAACTTTACAAGGAGGGTGGCTCAGCGCTGACAGACGAGTTTCTCAATCTCGTCCAGATATGGGTGAAAGACGCAGTACCGCAAGATTTCAAAGACGCCTTGATTATCCACATATACAAGAGAAAGGGAAACCGCCAAGCCTGCGACAACCATCGTGAAATCTCCCTACTGGCCATCGCAGGCAAGATCCTGGCCAGAGTTCTCCTGAACCAGCTCAACTTCCACCTTGAGCAGGGACTTCTGCCAGAAAGTCAGTGTGGCTTCTGGAAGAATCGCGGGACCATTGACATGGTTTTTGCTGCTAGGCAACTCCAGGAGAAGTGCCAGGAGCAGAATGTCTCCTTGTACTCAACCTACGTCGATCTGACCAAGGCCTTTGATACTGTAAGCAGAGACGGCCTCTGGAGAATCATGGCGAAATACGGCTGCCCTGACAAGTTCCTCTCCATCATTCGACAACTGCACGACAGCATGCTGGCCAGAGTCCAGGACTGCGGAGAAACATCTGAACCATTCCCTGTCACCAACAATGTAAAACAGGGATGTGTCCTGGCTCCCACACTCTTCAGTATGATGTTTTCAGCGATGCTATCGGACGCATTCACTGGTTCGGATGCCGGGATCGATATCATACCGACAACTCAATCTTCAACCTCAGGAGGCTCCAAGCAAAAACCAAGGTGAAGTCAATCAACAAACTTCTGTTTGCCGATGACTGCGCCCTTAACACTACCACAGAAGCTGACATGCAATGTAGTGTCGACAAGTTCGCTGAGGCCTGTAACAACTTTAGCTTAACCATCAGCACAAAGAAGACAGGAGTCATGCACCAGGGAGACCCTACATCGAACCCAACATTACCATCAATGGGCAAAGACTAAACGTGGTTGACAAGTTCACGTCGGCAGCACCCTCTCCAGATTTGTTGTCATGGATGATGAGATGAATGCCAGACTCACCAAAGCGAGTGCCGCATTTGGTAGATTATATAAAAACGTGTGGACCTGGAGGGGTATCTCCGAGGAAACGAAGATCAAAGTCTACCGTGCCGTAGTCCTCACTGCTCTTCTCTATGGGTGCGAGACCTGGACAGTGTACTGGCACCATGAAAGGAAGCTCAATCACTTCCACACCACCTGCCTTCGGAAAATCCTCGGCATCAGCTGGCAGGAGAAGATCCCGGATACCGAGGTGCTCGCCCAGGCCAATCTACCCAGCATCCACACCATCCTGATGCAGTCGCAGCTACGATGGGCAGGACACGTCATGCACATGGCCGACCACCGCATCCCCAAGAAGCTACCCTGCGGGGAACTGTCACACAGCAAGCGCTCCCAAGGAGGCCAGAAAAAATGCTTCAAGGACAAGCTGAAAGCTTCCCTCAAGGCATTCGGCATTGACCCAAACGGTTGGGAGCAGATGGCGCAGGATGGGGACAGCTGGCAGGCGGCGGTCAAGCAGGGGGCAAAAGCACATGAAGTTCAGAGGCAAGCAACAGCACAGCAGCGCAGGCAAACAAGAAAAGCCAATGCCACTCCAGCGTCTGCCGCTGCCATCCTGTGCCCATACTGCCCTCGCCTCTTCAGAGCTCAGATTGGCCTCAGCCACCTGCGCACCCACAATTAACCCCGTCCCCCAAACAAAGGTTTGACTCAATGGTCTTCACCATTCGATGGACAAAGAAGACAAGACAGTGCAGCGAGTGCATAGCAGCCAGGAATTTGTTAGGGTTAACCTCGAAAACTACAGTTAAGGTCAAAATTATTAGCCCCTTTTGTGAAATCAGACATAACCCTTTGTTTATCCATGAAAATGACAATTTCCAAAAATGTGTATAGTTTGTATGATTCCAAAAGAGAAAAGACAGAATGACCACTAAGTTTTTGATATTTTATTCATGCTCTGACTTGTAACAAGAAAAATGACATGGTCAAAATTATTAGCCCCCTGACAATAGTCAATAGTGTACCCTTTCTGTGCCACAACTGACATCAACCTCTTTGGATAGTCCTTTACAAGGTTGGCACATGTCTCTGTAGGTATTTTGGCTTATTCCTCCTTGGCAAAGAGCTCCAGCTGGTCCAATTTGCATGGTTTTCAGGCATGGACTTTTGTTTTGAGCATGTGCCATAGATTCTCAATGGGATTGAGGTCTGGGCTCTGTGCAGGCCACTCCAGGACCTTGATTTTGGTGTCCTTTAGGAAGTTTTGGACCACTTTCGATGTGTGCTTTGGGTCATTATCATGCTGAAAGGCCCAGTGGCGACCTAAGCCTAGACTAAGAGCAGATGTTTTGATGTTATCCCTCAAAATGTCAACATAATCTTCCTTTTTCATGATCCCATGCACCCGAACAAGGTTTCCTGTGCCTGAGGCAGCAAAACAGCCTCATAACATGATGCTCCCACCACCATGTTTCACTGTGGGAACTGTATTTTTGGGGTTGTAGGCCTCGCCCTTCTTTCACCAAATAAAGGCAACATCCATGTGCCCAAACAGCTCCAATTTAGTCTCATAAGACCAAAGGACAGACTTCCAAAACTCCTCTTTTAACTTTCAAATGTGCATAGGCAAAGTTCAGTCTGGCGTTGAGATGCCGCTTTTGAAGTAATGGGTTTTGTTCTTGGGCAATGACCTCGGAGCCCTCCACGATGAAGAGCCCTCGAGACCTCAACCCCAGAAGAGACGAGGTCAGCAATAATCATTTTGGTGGATGTGCAGGGACGCCAACATCCCTGTTTTTGTTTGTTTGTTTGTTTGTTTGTTTGTTTCCCCTCTTGGGATTGAGAATTTGCATTTTCGTCCATGCCCATGTTTGTTACGCAGAAATGGAACTCCTTGTACTTTGCAATGATGCATCACACAGCTGTTCTAGAGACTGTGAAGTGTTTAGAAATGACAGCCTTCCCCCTTGGTATAGAGGCTTTGCACATGACGTCACGAGGTCACGTGATATTCGTTATCTGCCATTTTGGACGGCAAGGCCGTGCATAGAACTTGGACGAACCCGTTCTAATTATCAAGTGTGTGGGAGTAGATCTTTCGAGAATGGTTATATCTTGTTC
>JAOPUC010000016.1:21786157-21800224 GCA_027564185.1 Cephalocassis borneensis
GGGGAGACAACACAGACACAGAAGAGGGAGATGGGAGGACACCACGGGTGCGATGGGCCGGCTGGGGAGGGGCCAGCCGCCGCCTTCATGGCAGGGGAATGGGGTGGGGAGGGGGACCATAGACAGGAGAGAGAGAGGGAGAGAGAGAGAGGGGGAAGAGAAGTGAGGGGAGGCGCCTCGTCTGCCTGCCGTCAGAGCCGCCTCCAGATGGTCCTCTGCCAGAGTGATGGCTCGTTCCAGCGACTCCGGGCGGTGACACTGGACCCATTCCGCTGTTCCTTCCGGAAGTTGAGAGATAAACTGCTCCAGTGCCACCAGATTGATGATCTCCTCGGCGTCGCGGTCTTCCACCCTCAGCCACCGCCAGCAGGCATCAGTTGCTGGCCGAATGCAAACGGCCGGCCGACCCCCTCCAGTGTCAGCGTCCGGAAGCGCTGACGGTGTTGCTCCGGGGAGCGGCCGAGCCACTGCAGGATGGCTTTGCTCAGGTCCGCATAAACCAGCCAGCTGTCAGCAGGGAGCTGCTGTGCTGCGAGCTGCGCCTCGCCAGTTAGGAGCGGGAGGAGGCGCATTGCTCCAGCGGCCACCCCCACGCCTCGGCTGTTTGCTCAAAGAGAGCAAGGAACGCTTCCGGATCATCCTGCGGTCCCATCTTCGTGAGGGTGGCGGCAGCCGGCGGCCCTGCTGACGTGAGCCGGTGCCGGAACGCCTGGCAATCTTCGTGCTGGGCCAGCATCAAGTTTTCGAAGCGCTGCTGCTGCTCCTTCCGGAGGGTGATCAGCTCTTGATGCTGGTTCCGCTGGGCGGTAGCGAGGGCAAGGATGAGCTCTTTGAACGGGGAGAACTCCATGGGGCGGTTTCCTTCTGTGCGCATTCCCGGGTTCCGGCACCACTGTAGTAATCCCCGATGTGGGTGGAGCACAGAAGCACGGCAGGCAAGAGTTCGTGTTTACACAAATGCACTTTTATTGAGCTTTTCAGCTCTTTCTTTCTTTCTTTCTTTCGCTCGCTCGCTCGCTCGCTCGCTCACTCACTCACTCACACAAGTGCTGTGGTCGGGGGACGCCTTCTCTTCTCTCCTCCTCCCTTTATACTCCATCCCTGCAACACACACGCGCGCGCACAAATTGACATCAGGTGTAATGACCTAGCCATTTACCTTCCCTGACCCCGCCCTCCACTCACAGACTGCTGCTTGGCCATGCCCCCGCTGCCACATTCATTTAAATATTAAAAGATACTGTTGCATCCTTTAAAAGCTTTGTAAAATTCACTTTCCTAGGTCAACTTGATGTGTACATTAAGTTGCACTGTAGGTAAGTCATTATGCTAAATTTGGTGACCGTTCTTGTCCAGGTATCATTCTTGCCGAACAGAGACAGATGGGTGGAGCTAGAAATAGTGCAGATCATTGAACGGTCAAACACAATTGTTCTGATCATGTCTGAGAATGGCTCTTCTAATGGACAGTACTTCAGTTCTGAGGTGGATTCTCCAAAAGCCTTGTAACGCTAAGAGCATCTTAACTAGGAGAGAGAGGGTTCATTGTGCTGCTCATTCAACCATTTAATGAGGATCTTTGTGCTGCGATGCTTTTGGGACACTCGGCACTGTACTTTTAATAAGTGTAGGGACTTTCTGCAAATTGTATGTGCTCTGATCCCACTGGAAGGCAATATCAAAATATTTATCAGAAAATGAAAGGTTCGAGATTCCTTTTTTTCTTTGATTCCCTTCCTAGTCATGGTGTTTGCTCAATACATGGGGTATAATCATGGCTTGGCCTCGCAAACGAAGATTTGTGATGGGGCTGTCCACGTCTCCTATAGACACGCTCGTGGCTAAAGAGTCCTATGCGAGATAAACAGGCATGACCACATAGGCTGCAGGGTAGGGTCTGGTCAGGAATAGGAGCTGTGGATTGCCCGGGTTTCCGCCTTGCTCACTTGTCCTCGAGGCTGACACGATGGGTGTTCTCAAAGGATGTAACTGTGTTGTGCACAGTACTTCTCCAGCAGTCTTGGTCAGCATCTAGGGAGGACCAATGAGTGGGGCTGATGTTGCAGTCCTGGAGGGAAGCCTTGAGTAAGTCTTTAAACCGCTTCTTGGGGGCTCCTATGTTTCTGTAACCTGATGATAGCTCACCATAAAGGACGATCTTGGGCAGGCGGTGATCCTCCATCCTGGACACATGGCCTGCTCAACGAAGCCTGAACTTCAGAAGCATGGATTCAATGCTGGTGAGTCCTGCCTACTGAAGGACTTCAATGTTGGTGACAAAGTCACTCCAGTGGATGTTAAGGATGGAACGGAGGAAGTACTGGTGAAAGCGCTCGAGGAGATGCATATGTCGCTGAAAGGCGATCCACGACTCCGAGTTGTACAACAGTGTAGGCAGCACGGTAGACACTAACTTTGGTGTTCTTCTTCAGGTCCTTGTTGTTCCAGACTCGTTTGTAGAGCCAGCCAAAGGCTGTGTTCGCTTTTGCCAGTCTGTTGTCAATTTCTTTGTCGATCTTTGCTTCTGCAGAGATTGTGCCCCCAAGGTAGGTGAACTGCTGAATAGCTTTCAGCTCAGACTGGTTGATGGTAATGTGGGGTGGTTGGTACTATTGATTTGGTGCAGGCTGATGGAGGACTTCAGTCTTTTTTATGCTGGCTTCTAAGCCGAAGAGTTGGGCAGCTTCTGCAAAGCAGGTCACTAAGCGTTGCATGGCTGACTCGGTAAGGGCAACAAGACCAGCAGCATCAGTGAACATCCATGCTGCGCAGTGGGCTTTGAACTTGGAAAATTGGGCCATTGCCTTTAGGGCATCAAACCTTGTGGTTTCCTCTGTCAGCGCACAGCTGAGTCCTCTTGGCAAGGTTGGACTATCACTGATTCTGGATCTCTTGAAGCTTGTGCTGGAGATTGCTACAGGCAAGGCAGAAGTCTGCTTTCTTCTTGGGACAGTCTGGCTGAGCAAGGTGGGCTTGATGGGCTGAATGGTTCTTTGACAGTAGCTCTTGGACTGTTTGGTTGTTTTCATCAAACCAGTCCAGGTTTTTTCTGGAAGTATATCCCAGAACTTCTTTGGAAGCTTGAAGAATAAAGTACTTTAGGCGTTCCCAGCATCCTTCTGGGGAAGAGTCAAGGGAGTCATTCTCACCTTCAAGCTTGGTTTGCAGACTTGCCTGGAAGTCAGCTTTCACTTCAGCTGATTGGAGACTGGTGACCTTGATCTTCCTAGCGGGCATGCCTCTTCTCTTCAGTTTAGACTTGAATTTGAGGTTCAGTTTGCAGCAGACAAGGCGACGGTCTGTTTGGCGTTCAGCGCTAGGCATCGCTCTGGTTTGCAAGATGTCTTGGAGGTCGCGTTGACACACTAGGACATAGTCAATGAGGTGCCAATGTTTGTTTTGTGCCTGTCCTTCTACTGGAAGATGGTGTTTGTAATGACAAGCTGCTGTTCTGCACAGAATTCCAAAAGCAAACGTCCGTTGTTGTTGCGTTTGCCAATGACATACTTGCCGAGAATTCCTTTCCAGGTTACCGAGTCACGGCCAACCCTGGCATTGAAGTCTCCAAGGATGATGACTTTATCATCTGCAGGGACTTGCTGTAGAACGCTATGCAAATCCGTATAAAATTTGTCTTTGTCTGCTGGGTCTGCTTGAACAGTTGGGTTGTATATACTGATGTGTGATGTTGTGCTTGTGTTGAAGCGGAAGTCGCAGGGAGATGATGCGGGCTGAATGCCCTCTGGGTAGATCTATGGGGTATAATATGGAGGTGCTATACACCCAACCTAGAATTGCATTTGAGATTCAGCCATAGACCGTTTTTGTTGTGTTTGTAAATAGTTTGGCCAAGTTTGCACTTAGTTATCTGTGTGATTTTACTACAATTAAAGTATTGACACATTTGGCTTCTTATGTGCACAGGGGTATTGTCATGCTGGAACAAATTTGGGCTAGGCCTCCTAGTTCCAGTGAAGGGAAATCTTAATGCTACAACATACAAATACATTTTAGACAAATACTTTGTTTGTCTCAAAAGCCACATATGGATGTGAAGTTCAGGCGTCCACATACCTTTAGCCATATAGTGTATTTTGTGACTCATGAAATACATATGATGTGACGTGCATGTCTGGCATATCCACTGACTGAATTTGAAGCCTCCATATAATTCACATCGTGTCTTAATTGCCTAAGAATAACTAGCTCATCTTTTTGCTGCTTTCCTTCTGACACAGGCGTATCTTTCCCATCCATCCTTCATTCCGGGTTATTGCGTTGGCTGAGCCACCAGTGGCAGGCAGCAGTTCTCAGCAGTGGCTCAACCCTGAGCTCCTCACCATGTTTTTCTTCCATGCAGTCAAACCTCTTGCCAAGGTGGAGGAGGCAGCAGTTATCCATGGAATGGTCTGTACACAGTCACTGACTCTACAAGCAGTGTCAAACTTAACGCTGTTTTGTATTTGATTACAGAGAAATGTTCCACATTCATGTTCTTTTCAGCTGTCATTGTTCTTGCACCATTGTTTTCTTTATTCACCTTCACTATAGGACACCTCGCACCTTTTCTTTATTCTCTACACCCGAATGGAAATTCACTCTCTGCCAAGGTTTTCAGCTGTCAAAGGCATGTGTAGAGCATACGGAACGGCGCTTGCCATATTTCCATGGTGTTATTTTACTGCCAAAATTGAAAAGAACATTTAATCCGTATGCAGGATTCCTTCTGCTGCTGTTCATTTCTTTTGGTTTTATACCAAATTCGCTTCCAGACTCAGTCTGTTGCGCTTGAGCATGGATTTGCTTTGGTGACACACAAGATCACACTGATTTTTGTTCAGGATTACACTGCTCTTGTGTAAACTGTATGTGCTTAAATTCATTCTGTTTGCTTTTGCTGTCAGATTTACTCCTTCAGGCTTGAGTAAAGTTTTCAATAAACTTTACTGTTAAAAGTCATCCACCAAAAAAAGACTGGGCTTCCAGTTTAGCCCACTTAAATTATTACTGAGTTCAGTTATGCCCAAATTTAATTATTGCACTGTCATTGGTTTCTTGCAGATTCCGAATGTTCCAAAAGAAGCAGTGGAACAGTTGCTGCATTTGACCCACAGCCTGAGAAGCACCAACGATCCAACTGTAAGACGCTATATAGTATCTCATAACAATCACAAGCGGAATCTTTTATATGCCACGTATGTAGAAGGAATTTCTTTTGGAGCACTGCCATGTAGATTAAATATCCAATCCAATTTTATTTATAAAGCACAGTTTAAATAAAGGTTTCCAAAGTGCTGTACAATAAATAAACACAATAAAACTATACAATAAAATAACACTATAGAACATAAAATAAAAATAAATAATTAAATAGGCTGTCCACTCCAAATAAAATATCTGTGTACATAAAATCAACAACCTACATGGTGTTAAAAGCCAAAGAAAAGAGGTGCATTTTAAGAAGAGTTTTAAAATTAGACAGTGAGGAGGCCTGTCTAATGTGCAGCGGCAATGCATTCCATAATTTTGGAGCTGCAACCGAAAAAGCCCGGTCCCCTCTGAGCTTCAGCCTAGTCTTGGGAACTCTCAGGAGCAGCTGATCAGCTGACCTGAGAGCTCGGCTGGGTGTATAGGGGTATAGCAGCTCAGAGAGGTACGATGGAGCAAGACCATTTAAAGATTTAAAAACAAAAGAATTTTAAAATGAATTCTAAAATGGACAGGTAGCCAGTGGAGCAAGCTAAAATCGGTAAAACGTGCTCAAATTTCCTTGTGCCAGTTAAAAGACGTGCGGCGGCATTTTGTAGTAGTTGAAGATGTGCAATGGAGGACCCGCTGACCCCCATATAAAGTGCATTGCAGTAATCTAGCCGAGTGGTCACAAAGGCATGAATTACTGTTTTCAAGTGCTGTCTGGGTAAAAAAAGGTTTTATTTTTGCCAACTGCCGCAACTGAAAATAGCTTCCTTTCACCACTGCTTTAATCTGGCGATCAAACTTAAGGTCCCCGTCCACTTTTACCCCCAAATCATTAACTATAGGTTTGGCGTATTGTGCCAAGGAACCCAGATCAACTGAGGGGGTCACAGAGGTGCCACCAAAGACGATCACTTCAGTCTTTTTTTCATGAAAATTTAAAAAGTTTAGAGACATCCAAGCCTTGACATCCTCTAAACAATTTAACAGTGGCTTAAGGAAGTATTAATCAGCCTTTTTTAGGGGCACATACCGTAAATCTGAGTGTCATCAGCATAACAGTGGAAAAGAATGCCATGCTTCCTGAGAATGGAACCAAGTGGAAGATGATACAAAGAAAATAGAAGCGGGCCCAGCACTTTGCTTCACTTTCTCACGTTATACACGCGCTGATTACATGCACTACTCATTATGTTCTACAAACAGCTGCAGCAATTCAACTCCCGTCCTGTTGTGCAAACAAGGTATCCTCGGCATTCACACCCTCTCAAAGGCAAAGCCGTAAAATCCCCCGCAGCGTCTCGCGCCCACCTGCTGATCAAAACACGTACATGGCTTTGAAGGAAAAAACAAATAAAAAAATTACATACAGATATCGCAGCACTGGCAGTTTTCTAAACAGCGTGAATCCTCAAAAAAAAAAAAAAAAAGGCCATGAAATCATTTATTTCAGCTGAAAGGTAATGAGGAGTTTGCATGTCGAAGCGGTATTGACTCAGGACAAAATGAATCGAATGATCATGCGAGACTGATGCTTATCCAATTACCCATTGTTTGCTTCGCGGAGCCAAATAAAGTAGAACAAGTCTCATTACACATCATGATCGAAACTTATCACCACTTCGATACGATGAAGACGGCCCGTTTTATTACGTCAATTTAGACCGAGTGAGAAGAAAAACGTTAATGTGTAGAAGGCTGCCAAACTCCTATAAAAAAAAAAGTGCTTCCAAATGTTAATTACTTAAAATATTAAGTATTCATAGGACTTTAAATATTAATGAGCCTAGTTCCAGAGACATCATGATCATTAACGGTAGAACAAGTAGCAGTAGTCTAATACTTTTTTGCATCAAAGTGTATATGGTCAGAGATGTACGGTACATGACACACACACACACACATATATATATATACAGTACTGTGCAAAAGTCTTAGGCACATGTAAAGAAATGCTGTAGACCAAAAATGCTTAAAAATAATGAAATTATTACAAACAGGGCTCATTTAAAAAAACAAACAAATTCGGCATAAACATCATACGTTTAGTCAGAACCCTTTACCTCGGGCCCTGACTAAAAAGCATTAGGGCAAGGAAAGAAAAAAAAAGTGGAACCTATAATTTGTAAATATAAAAATTTTAAATGGTGAAATGTGTTGTGACAGGCCTCGTGTCGAATAAGTGAATAAAAGAGAGGAATGAGAGAAGGCTGTGGATGTGGGTGTTAGGATGCATATAAAAACAATGCTTCGAGGACTCGCTCAGTAGTATCGATCTGCTGAGACAACATCTGTATCATCTAATTAAGCTATAAAAAGAGAGGTGAAAGAGTTCGCGCCTTCTTTCTTGTTCCCTCTAACTTTCTATCCATCTCTCCCACACAGAGCTGTTTCCCCCCTCTCTGAACCCACGCTTTGTACTCTTAGGTCTGTTTTCTATTCTTTCCTTTTCTAGCTCTTAAGATTTTAATACTCTGCTCAATAACCTCCATAAACCCCATCCCTTCCAGGACATCACCATAACCATGTCCTTGGACTTAAATGGATTGAACTTGTCCTGCTTTGGCATGTACATACAGTGGATATAAAAAGTCTACACACCCCGTTAAAATGATAGATTTCTGTGATGTTAAAAAAAAAAAACCGAGACCATGATAAATAATTTCAAAACTTTCCCCACCTTTAATGTGACCTATAACCTGTACAATTCAATTGAAAAACAAAAATATGTTAGGGGGAAAACACAAAAAATGAAAAATGTACAATAAGCTGGTTGCATAAGTGTACACACCCTTAAACTATTACTTTGTTTAAGCAGCTTTTGATTTAACTACAGCATTGTCTTTTTTTCAATTAAAGTGACTGATTAACCCCAAATAAATGCAGATATTTACTCAGTTGCATCCTCCAGCAAAAGCCAGGTTCACAGAGAGCTTACAAAGCAAAAAAGGGATCTCATTGTTAAAAGGTATCAGTCAGGAGAAGGGTACAAAAACATTTGCACAGCATTAGATATACCATGGAGCACAGTGAAGACAGTGACATTACCAAGAACTGGACGTCCCTCCAAAAATTGATGACAAGACAAAAGCTAGTCAGGGAGGTTGCCAAGAGGCCTACAGCAACACTGAAGGAGCTGCAGGAATTTCTGGCAAGTACTGATTGCGTACTACATGTAACAACAATCTCCCGTATTCTCCATATGTCTGGACTATGAGGTAGGGTCAAAGAAAAACATCCAAACCCAGCTAAATTTTGCTAAATAAATAAATAATCAACTCTCCCAAAAGCATGTGGGGAAAATGTGTTATGGTCTGATGAAACCAAGGGTGAACTTTTTGGCCACAATTCCAAAAGGTACGTTTGGTGCAAAAACACTGCACATCACCAAAGGAACACCATACCCACGGTGAAGCACGGTGGTGGCAGCATAGTGTTTTGGGGTTGTTTTTCTTCAGCTGTAACAGGGGCTTTAGTCAAGGTGGATGGAATTATGAACAGTTCTAAATACCAGTCAATTTTGGCCCAAAACCTTCAGGTGTCTGCTATAAAGCTGAAGATTGTCAGTAAAGGCATTGAGAATGACAGCACTAGCCAAACTACAAACATGGCTACTCAGGACTACAACACTCAAAGAGCACAGCACCCTCTGTCACCGGCTTATTGAACTCAGCTGTCACTCATTCACAACTTATCAGCCACACTACTTAAACCTCACTCACACTCCACCTCATTGTGAAGCATTGTTCTGTGTTTTCCAATCCATACCAAGCCTTTCTATCTCTGCCTGACTCTAGTTATTCTGACCCTCACTATCTCTCTTTGTCTATGCTTCTTGTCTCTTCACTTGCCCCATTTGCCGATCGACCAACCCTTGCCGACCTTTTGACCATGCTTCTCATTTTGTGATTTGGCTTTGTTACAAGTTTGCGCCCCACTCTCCCCTGCACATACATCCATAAGTGCTTGCATTCTGACAGGATACTTTGCCTACCATGGATGCAGCAGAGGAGGTGAAGCAAACTGCGTTGAATGCTCAGGGACATCTCTTAAGAGAACATCAACAGATGCTTGCAGACCTCAACACCTGGATGTCGCAGGCCCTCCTAACGTGCCCTAAGGCTTCTCCAAGTTCCACACTACAGCTCTCCATTCTGGAGAAATATGATGGGGATGCTCTCGCCTGTAAGGGATTCTTACTTCAGTGGTCCATGTGCTTCTCCACCATGCCTAACATCTCTGATGAACATAACATCACTAAATTTCTTTCATTTCTCACTGGCAAAATGCTACAGTGGGTGAGCACCATATGGAAGAATGGAGGTGAACACATGACTTCATATGAACATTTCCTCAAGTTGTTTAAAAGAGTATTTGATCATGAACCTGAAGGAATTGAAGTCAGTGAGAGTCTGCTCACCATCACACAGGGAACAAGAGGAGTCACTGAATATGCCCTAGACTTCAGAACTCTAGCAGCAGCCAGCAGATGGAATGGTCATTCCATCTCCATAGACTCTCTCTGACTTCAATTCCTTCGGGCTCTAAAAGCAGTGTTTCACCAAGGTATTCATCCAGAAATTCTCAGTGAACTGGCATGTAGAGATGAGCAACTACCATTGGATTCCCTCATTGACCTAGCAATACGGTTGGATCATCTGCTTACCAACCGGCCCTCTCTCAAGGAGAACTCCAGACTAGTTCAGCCCTCTGAAGATGCCACACCTATGGAGGTTTCTCACACGCATCTGAAATGTTCCGAACGTGAAAGAAGGAGGAGAGAAGGTCTCTGCTTCTACTGCGGGAGTTCAGAGCATCATATCAACCAGTGTCCCATCCGTCCATCTTGCACCAGCCCAGTTGAAGCCCCAGCTCATGCGGTGAGTCCAGTAAGAAGATTTAAATGCACAGTCATTTAAAGTACCTGTGTTGTTAAAACTGGTATTCTCCACATACGTCCTGTCTGCCTTTGTCAACTCAGGGGTGGAGGGGAATTTCATCAACAACACGATCGTCCAGAAGTTCGACCTGCCCACAACCCCTCTGCAGAGTCCATGCAGCATCAGGACTATCGATGAAAGACCAATAGGTGATGGTTTCGTCACCACTCGAGCCGCTCCTGTTCACATTCAGGTGGGAGCACTCCACTCTGAACTCATTTCCCTCTATGTGACCACTACTGTCAATCACGACATCATTCTTGGGTACCCCTGGTTACAGCTTCACAACTCACTAATCTCTTGGCAGAACAAGGAAATTCTGCAGTGGTCACCCACCTGTTTCCAGAACTGTCTCTCATGTCCCCAACTCAGTCTCTCCTCCACCTCAGTAGAGAGTCCACAGCCTGATTCCATGGAGAATGTTCCTGAGTGTTACCTGAACCTGAGAGAGGTCTTTAGCAAGGGGAAAGCCTGCGGGCTACCACCACATCGGCCATATGATTGTGCCATCGATCTTCTACCAGGCACATCACCTCCACATGGTCGCATCTATCACCTTTCTCAAAAGGAACACTCTGCCATGGAGGAGTACACCCAAGAAGCCCTCAGACAGGGTTACATATGGTATGTCCATCTAAGTCACCAGCATCAGCAGGGTTCTTCTTTATGTAGAGGCGAGATGGTGGCCTCCGACCCTGCATAGACTATAGAGGACTTAACCAAGTCTCCATAAAATATCCCTATCTTCTTTTTCTTGTTCCCTCTGCCCTAGAACAGCTTCAATCTGCTAAGATCTTCTCCAAACTAGACCTACGCAGTGCCTACAACTTGATCAGAATCAAGAAAAGTGATGAATGGAAGATCGCCTTCAACAAGACTGTCAGCCATTTTGAGTACAGGGTAATGCCCTAGGGCCTTTCTTCAGCACCAAGTGTGTTCCAGTGCTTTATCAATGACGTGCTATGGGACATGCTAGGCAAGTTTGTGATCACATCCATAAAGGAGCTTCAAAATTTCTTAGGCTTTGCCAACTTCTACCATTGCTTTATTAGAGGCTTCAGCACAATTGCTGCTCCCCTAATGGCCCTGCTCAAGAAGGGACCCAAGCCTCTCCACTGGAACCCTTCGGCAGAAGAAGCCTTTAATCGGCTCAAGAACACCTTCACCTCTGCCCCAGTCCTACAGCACCGTGACCTGACCAAGCCATTCATGGTTGAAGTAGATGCCACTGACACAGGAGTGGGAGGAGTCTTGTCCCAACATTTCTGCAAGAGACACAAGCTTCACCCAGGGGCGTTTTTCTCTAAGGGACTCACCTCTACAGAGAGGAATTATGATGTCGGAAACAGAGAACTGCTCACCATCAAACTCGCTTTCAAGGAATGGAGACACTGGCTGGAGGGAGCCATGCACCCCTTTGTGATACTATCTGACCATAAAAACCTCAAATATCTTAAGAAGGCCAAAAGATTGAATCCACACCAAGCCAGATGGGCACTCTTCTTCACACATTTTAACTTCACGGTCTCATTCTGCCCAGGGTCAAAAAACACCAAGGCAGACTCTCTGTCTCGTATCTTTGACTCATCACGTCATGACCCCATAACTTACCCCATTCTCTCACCCAACTGCTTTGTCCAATCCATCACTTGGGACCTGGATCAGGAGATCCAACCCCAGACAAGCCCAATCAGTCTTCCGCCTGGCCTCCTTTACATCCCGAAGCACCTCCGAGGTTGACTCATCACCTGGGCTCACACATCTCCCACCACGGGACATCCTGGCAGCCAAGGAACTCATCAAATGCTTAGGAACAAATACTGATGGGAGAACATGCTCACTGAAATTAACCAGTTCATTGCCTCCTGCTCTGAGTGTGCCCAGGCGAAAGTCCCACAAACCCCTCCTGCTGGTAATCTTTGTCCCCTTCTGGTACCTCAAAGACCCTGTTCCCATCTAGCCATCAATATCATTACAGACCTACTTACCTCCCAGGGCAACACCACCATCATGGTGACAATTGACAGATTTTCCAAAGCTCTGAAACTCATTCCTTTACCTGGCATCCCCACGGCACTCCAAACAGCTGAATTGCTATTCCAACAGGTGTTCAAGTACTTTGGCATCCCTAAGGACATCGTCAGTGACTGGGGTCCCCAGTTCATCTCACGCTTATGGACCTTTATATATGCATGTATATAATATGTATGTGTGTGTGTGTGTGTGTGTGTGTGTGTGTGTGTGTGTGTGTGTAGTCCAGGGAGTGGGTGTGCAGGCTCTTAAGGGCCATTGCTGGTTCTGGCCTTCAGGCTGCAGTACTGCCTTCCAGATGGTAACAACTGAAAACAGTTTGTGGTTGGATGGCTAGGGTCTTTGATTATCCTAACCACTGTGCCAGGTTTTTGATCACTCCCTGATAAGGTGACTCTTCATTATTGGTGATCAGTCCAGCCATTGTTGTCCCATCAGCAAACTTGATTACTATATTGGAGATGTGTATAACTATGCAGTCATGGGTATACAGGAAGTAGAGGATGGGTCTTAAGACACAATCCTGGGGGACTCCTGTGTTGAGAGTCAGAGGGGCAAAGGTATTGGGGGCCCATCTTGACTACCTGCTTTTGTCCCAGCAGAAAGTTTAAGAGCCAGCTACACAGGCTCGAGTTGAGCCTAAGGCCCCTCAGCTTCATGTCAGGTATGAAGGGGACTGTGGTATTGAATGCTGAACTATAATAAATATACAGCATTTTCACCCCCTTCTCCAGTTGGGTGAGGGCAGAGTGGAGTGTTGTGGCTATGACATCATCTGTTGATCTGTTTGGATAAGTGAATTGTAGAGAGTACAGGGTGGGTGGTACATATGAAGCCCCTAAAGTGCCTCTCAATTTATTTACTTATAATGGAGGTGAGGGCAATAGGCTGCCAGTGATTTAAGCATATAGCCTTTGTTGTTTTTTGGTGATTTAAAGCAGAAGAGGACAACACAAAGGGAGAGGGAGAGGTTAAAAATGTTTGTGAACACTCCAGCCAGATGTGACACACATGCTGTGATCAAACACCCTAGAATGCCATTGGGACTGGCCACCTTTTGGGCACTGACACGCTTGAAGGTTTTTAGCATGTTGACCTCCAGTGATGAGGGGGACCAGAGCCCCCGTGATCACTGGAGGTGAAGACAGTGTCACCCACGGTGAGGGCAACTCACATGTTGCTATTGATCCACAGTTTCTGAATCCTCTATGCATTCCCCTGTGACTGTTTCTGTGTAAATATCAAGATCATTATCCGAGGTAACACAGAACATGTCCCAGTTCATGTGATCAAACCAGTCATGTAATACAGTACCTGATTCGTCAGACCAGCAGTAGATTGTTCTGAGGATAGGGGATGCTTGTTTTGGTTTCTGCCTATAGGCAAACAGGACAGAGGAGAGATCTGATTTGCTAAAGAGTGGATGAAGGAGGGGTTTGCAGGTAATGCAGAAGGGAGAGTAGCAGTGGTTGAGTGTTGTGCAACCCCATGTATTCAACCCCTTGATATGTTGGAAGTACTTTGATAGGACCTTCCTCTGAGACACATGGTTGAAACATCCAACCATGTTAAGAGTAGCCTCTGAATAACAATTTTTCAGTGCACTAATAGTCCTGTACAATTCCTTGAGTACAAAATCTGTGTCAACTTGTGGTGAAATGTACACAGCCATTGCAGTAGTGGCCATGAACTCCCTGGGTAGCCAGAAAGGTCAGAGCAGGGGAGTGATGAAATCCAGGTTAGGGGAGCATAATGACTTGAGGGAATGAACAATTCTGTGATCACAAGCATTGTTGACCATGAAACATAGACCCTTTCTCTAGCTTTTCCCAGAGAGGTTTTTTTGTCCCGTCCCCTCAAAACAGAGAATTCTGGGGGGGGGGGGGGGGGGGGGGGGGTT
>JAOPUC010000016.1:21887422-21897607 GCA_027564185.1 Cephalocassis borneensis
GTCAGCTGGGATAGGCTCCAGCTTGCCTGCGACCCTGTAGAAGGATAAAGCGGCTAGAGATAATGAGATGAGATGAACCCCATTATAGGCAGTTGAGAGTTGACAACATAGTCATCCAGCATATAGTCTAGTAGCTCATTTTGAGCAATTTTAGACATACTTTTTTTTCAGCTGTGTTAAAGGTAATATAATTTAACCAGGGTTTACAGATTTTACTAAGAGTGCATTATCGAAGCGCTAAATCTAAAAAACCACAGAACAGACCTGAAACTAGCCCAGAAAATGTAGAAATAAAAAAAGGGAGACATTTTTTTGCTGGAATTTAAATGATCTGGAATTGTGAATGAGGACAGATAGCATGGTGGTGCAGTGGTTAACACTGTTGCCTCACGGCAAGAAGGTTCTGAGTTTGAACCTTGCATCCAACTGGGGCCTTTCTGTGTGGAATTTGCATGTTATCCCCATCCCTACATGGGTTTCCTCCAGGTGCTTTGGTTTCCTCCCATAGTTGTTTCTTTGTGTTAGCCCTATGATAGATTGCTCAGGGTATACCCTTGTCTAGTCCAAAGTCAGCTGGGATTGGCTCTAGCTTCCCCCATGATCCTAACAGATAAGCAGTGTAGTGGATGGATGTGAATGAGGACTTTATGAAAATCAGTATTTGTTGAATGGCTAATATAAATAATGGGAGGCAATGGGGTGAGTTGTCACTGTTTTTACTACAAAAACATTTTTGATGTACAGTGAGGTACATTGATCCCAGGTTGTGCAGTGGGTTGCATTGCCAGTTCACAGCTCCAGAGTCCTTGGTTATTGTTAATTGGTTTAGTTGGATTACTGTCCATGCAGTGCTTTCCATGTTCCCTCTGTGTTTGCATGGATTTCATTATGGTTCTCCGGTTTCCTCTCACTGTACAAAAACACATGCAGGTAGGCGGATTGACTGTACTACATTGCCCCTACGTGTGTGTGTGTGTGTGTGTGCGTGCGTGCGTGTGCGCGCGCGCGGTGCTCTGCAATGAACTGGTGAGCCATCTGTGGTGAATTCTCCAGGCTTGCATCCAGTGTTTACTGAAAATGAATGAATGACTGTCTTTGCCATGGGTGGTCATGTTAACACTGCTGTGTCTCATATTTGTGAAGATTTAACAATGTGTACCTGTAATGTATGTATGTGTGTTTTGTGAGTGGTATGTATTTCAACACTGGTTTGTGTTGTGTAAGGTGTGCGTTATGGGAGTAGACACACAACTGGTACCAGGAGACGGAGGGCATACTCTGTTGGTCGCAGACCATTCAGCAGAGATGGCAAGGAGATGGATGACACACAAACCTCTACAGGTAGGTAATAATGTACACATGTCTATAAAACTTTGCAGCACTTCATATTGTTTTTCATTATTGTCCTTGCACACCTGTAACATTGGATTTCTGATGGAGCTCACATCTTCAGGAGATTCAACACTCAAATTATATATATTTTTCCAGACAGAGAAAACACCCCAGCTTCTCCACACAGTCTGGCATCTTTGGGCAGCAGTAAGTAGAGAAAGAGAAATACAGAAAAAATGAGTGAGTGAATATGAGATGGAGAAAAACAAAGAAAGAGCAAGCGTAAGAGAATTGATGATAAACTAGAGAGAAACAGCAAGAGAGTGCAACGCACAGTGGAGTTAAAATTAAAACCCTTATAAGGAGTTACTGAAACTTGCAGATTTAGGTTTAGTCTTTTGAAAACAGCTTTGAAATGGCAAAAAAAAAAATCAAGCCATTGTTTTTTGTCATAGAAATCAGTTTAATTAACATCTGTATTGAAAGGAACAGTGTAAACCGCTATGTATGTCTGTGTCAGGTGGGGATCCTGGGAGTCCATCTGCTGCTTCATCCCATTCTCAATGTTCAGTCCAAAGCAAGTCCATGGAGAGTTTCTTCAGCTCCAGGTTAGACATGTTTGTTCAGACCTTTGTTATACTTTAACCCTATAAGATGCTAAGAACTGCATGCTTTCAAAACCTAAAGAGTGTCAATTACATTACTCATTAACTGCTTAAGATTTTTAGAGCTCAGAAAGGCTTTGCTCCTGCCTGATTTCCTGAAGCAGTATAAATCTACCTTGCACACTTTGAGGCAGACCGACTGTTAAACCTCTGCTGGTGGGAGATGATTCCCAAACTATAGAACAATGTTCTGGAGAACATTAGGGGCACTCAGCAGCTTTTGCTTGCAATTAAAATAGTTTATGTAATAGATCAATCCAAAATACTATAAATGGCGAATTGTATTTTTCTGATTTTATCAATGGAACTGAATGCTCATGGCTCACTACATAGTCTATGAATTGTCTCATTGTATTCCCAGCAATCATGTTATTTAATGCTGAAATGTTATTTAATGGTGAAGTCTGGTAACAATTTTAAAAATTTGCTACAATTGTCAGAGAACCTAAGCCAGTGTCTAAGAACTTTGTCTAGACAATGTGCTTCGCACCACCTTGAACAGTGAAAAAAAATTTCGCTCTTCATATACACCGATCAGCCATAACATTAAACCATGGTCAGGTGTAGTGAATAAGTGAATGACATTGATCATCTCAATACAGTGACACTTGTCAAGGGATGGAATATGTAAGGCTGCAAGTGAATAGTCAGTTCTCAAAGTTGATGTGGTGGAAGCAGAATAAATGGGCAAGTGTAAGGATCTGAATGGCTGTTGTCAAATTTTGAAGGCTAGACGACTGGGTCAGAGCAACTCCAAAATGACAGGATTTGTGGGGTGTTCCTGGTATGCAGTGGTTAATACATACCAAAAGTGGTCCAAGGAAGGACAACTGGTGAACCTGCAATAGGATCATAGGTGTCCAAGGCTCATTGATGTGTGTAGGAACCAAAGGGTAGCCTTTCTGGTCTGATCCCACAGAAGAGCTACTGTAGCACAAATTGGTGTAAAAGTTAATGCTGGTTATTGTAGAAAGGTGTCAGAAGACAGTGCATTGCAGCTTGCTGCGTATGGGGCTACATAGCTGCTGACCTCTGACCACTGCTAAAAGTGCCTACAATGGACATGTCAGCATCAGAATTGGACCATGGAGCATTGGAAGAAGGTGGTATAGTCTGATGAATCACATTTTCTTTTACATCATGTGGAGAGCCAGGTGCATGTGCATCACTAACCTGGGGAAGAAATGGCACCAGGATGGGAAGAAGGCAAGCTGATGGAGGCAATGTGATGGGAAACCTTGGATCCTGGCATTAAAGTTGATGTTACTTTGACACATACCACCTACCTAAACATTGTTACAGATCAAGTACACCACTTTATGGCAACAGTATTCTATGATGGCAGTGGCATCTTTCAGCAGGATAATGCACCTTGCCACGCTGCAAAAATGGTTCAGCGATATTTTGAGGAACATGAGTGTGGCAGCGGGGGTGTGGTCAAGCGTCAGCTATGAACAGCAAGAAGTCAGGTTGGATCAGTAGGTAATGTGATGAGGTGCACCCATGTCTAATTACAGGCTGTCTATTAACCTGTGTCTCTATGTGTCTTTCAGACAGCCAGGAATGAGAGAGAGAGCTGTGTCACCCCATAGTGTGTGTTTTTGTGTTCCGTCACTGAAAAGTGTTAATAATAAAAATAACACACCTGTTCTGAAGCCTGCTCCCAATTCCTCTGTTTCTCAAAAGTTAATGGAGTCCAAACCAGTCACAGAGCACCTCTAAACACTCACCAGTGACTTCCAGCACCAGCATCATGCCCTCATCGCACTGTCCATAGACCAGGGGTGACGCTTCCAGGCTCTGCTCAAAGCCTAGGCAGAAGTCCAGCAGGTAAGCTGGAGCTGAATCCAGTCAACGGGTGCTCCAGCGATTGTCTCTGTGGCCAGCGTGCCCATACAGCTGGTCAAGATGAGGCCACAGGACTACCCCAATGCCTTGCTCAAGCATGTTGCGGAGATGAGCTCGTGGCCAACCTCACAGTGGGTAGCTCACCTATTGCTGCTCCTGTCAGGGGAAGCCCAGTTCGTGGCTCGGCAACTCCCGGCCACCAGCATACTGGAGTACCCCAACCTGAAGCAAGCCATCCTACAACGGGTCGGCCGTGGCCCAGAAGAGCACCACCAGCACTTCCGTTCACTGGCATACTCAAAGTGGGCTGGCCATTGGCGTTTGCGCAACAGCTCCGGGACGCCTGTTGAAAGTGGCTGCTCGCAGGTGAGTGCAACATTGAAATCATCTTCGAGTGAATGACACTGGAGCAGTTCATCACCCAGCTGCCAAGCGAAATGTCAGTGTGGATCCGGTGTCACAAAGTGGCATCACTGGAGGAGGCAGTCTGGCTGGCCGAGGATCACCTGAAGGTGTTTTTTTTCTGGGAGCAGGCACACCCACAGCTTCCTCTCCACTCTCTCACTTTCACTTTCTTCCCCTCTCTCTCCTTGCCCCTCTCCTACCCCAGCCCTGTGGAAACAAGCCAATTACCCCAAAACCCACTCTTGGCATTCATATGTGTCCTCATGTGTCTTCTCTCCCTTCTTCTGTGTCCATGCCATCATTAACCCCCTCTCTCTCCACAGGTGAACTCATCCATGCCCACCAGAACCGAGAGTGAACCCAGCCAAGTCTGTCAGCACAGAGGGAAGGCAGGGAATCAATGCTTCCGCAAGGAGGCAGGGCTACTGATTTGTGTCCCCAGTGCACCACAGGCTTCCTGTAATCAAGCGGGGGCATACAGGATAGTTGAGTATTCAAGGGGGTACACATCAGGCTTTGGTAGATTCTGGTTGTAATCAGACCTCCATGCATTAAAGCCTGATTCAGTGTAGGGCACTGGGAAATGCACATTTGGTGTATGCACGGTGATGTACATAAATATCCGCTAATGCTCATCACTATTCACTTCCAGGAAGAAAAGCATAGTGCGAAGGCGATGGTTAGTCCAAGCCTCACCCGCCCACTGATCTTGGGAACAGATTGGCTGGAGTTTAAAATGTTAATGAAAGTGTTAGTAATGGGTGGGGCCTGCAGTACTACATCATAGGGGAATTCCACTGCAACATTAGCTGGAGAGGCGGTCCCAGGGCTGTCCACATCATAATGACACATAGAGGAAAGAGAGCTCTCCTCTTTCTCTGGGGAACCTCTTAGGGGATTTCCCATTGGAGCAGGCGCATGACGAGTCTCTGAGACAAGCTTTTGACCAAGTGAAAGTAATTGATGGTCAAATCCTCCAATTAACTTTCTGCTCTTCTTCCCGTATTTCTGTATTATTAAAGATAGGCTATGTTGAGTGACACAGGACACTTAGACAAAAGAAAAGATGACACAGTTGTTGATCCTGAAGAGCCATAGGGAACTTTTATTCCATGCAGCTCATCATCCTATGGATGAACATTTGGAGCAGGATAAAACATTAAATCGACTCCATGGCCCATTTCTCTTGGCCAGTGTTTGCGCCGATGTCCACAGGTGGTGTGCATCATGTCGCGAATGCCAGCTGGTAAATCCAGCAGCCACACCAAAAGTGCCATTGCACCCATTACCATTAATTGAGATTCCCTTCAAAAGAATTGGCATGGATCTCATCGGGCCATTAGATCGATCTGCACATGGATATTGTTTTGTATGTCATAGTGGATTAAGCAACGCAATATCCAGAAGCAGTGCTTCTTTGCAAAATTTCAGCACACAATGTTGCGGAGGCACTCCTCCGCGTTATCTCCTGAGTCGGGATTCCAAAAGAAATCCTGACTGATCAAGGCACTACTTTTATGTCACGCACACTGTGCGAATTGTATGAATTATTGGGGATTAAATTGATTCATATGAGTGTTTTATTATCTGCAAACAGACAGGCTGGTCAAACATTTTAACCAAACACTTAAAAGCATGATTCGTAAGTTTGTTCATGGGGATGCTAAAAACTGGGGCAGGTGGCTAGACTTTCTGGTGTTTGCAGTGCCCAAGGTCTCACAAGCCTCCACTGGGTTTCCCCCATTTGAATTCCTGTATGGGTGCAAGCCCTGTGGTGTCTTAGACATCATTCGAGAAAATTGGGAGGAGGGGCCTTCTCAAAGTAAAAATGAAATTCAATACATTCTTGACCTGATGGCAAAACACCACGCACTGAGTCACATAACCCAGGAGAATTTGCTACATGCCCAAGAACATTAATCTCACCTGTACAACAGAGGGGCACAGCTAAAGGAATTTGCACCAAGAGCTCAAGTTTTCATTTTACTGCCCATTTCAAGCTCAAAATTTCTCACCAAGTGGCAAGGCCCCTTTGAGGTCACATGGCAAATTGGGGAGGTCAGCTACAAGGTCAAACATCCAGATGAGGTGACACATGTCAAATTTACCACCTCTTCTTCTTTTGGCTGCTCCCGATTAGGGGTCGCCACAGCGGATCTTTCATCTCCATTGCTACCTGTCTTCTGCATCCTTCTCTACCACACCTGCCACTTTCATGTCCTCTCTCACCACATCCATGTATATCCTCTTTGGCCTTCCTCATTTTCGTTTGCCTGGCAGCTCGATCCTCAACATTCTCCTTCCCACATGCTCTGCATCTCTTCTCAGGATGTGCCCATACCATCTCAGTCTCATCTGTCTTAGTTTAATTCCCAAGCTCTCCACATGTTCTGTCCCTCTGATGTACTCGTTCCTTATCCTGTCCAACCTTGTCACTCTCATCGCAAACCTTAACATCCTCAACTCTGCCACCTCCAACTTTGCCTCCTGTCTCTTCGTTAAGGGTATGGTCTCCAATCCATACATCACAGCTGGTCTCACTACTGTCTATGATGTAAGGTTACTAAAACCGAAAACGTAATTGAATAACATGTTAATTAAGAACTAAAGCAAGTTTTAAAAATGACTTCCGTTCTCCTTTAATCTTCATAAGCAAAAGGAACAAGGACTAAAGGGACAAAGCCACACCTTGGTTGTATGAAAGTCTTTTTTTTTGGCGTAATCCACTTGCTTTCCTTTTAGTTTCCGCTAGAGCAGGTTTCGTTACAGAATTATTAGCATCAAGCTTATCTTGGATTGTTAGATTGCTGCTCTTAAGAGTGTGATTGCTGGGGGCATCGTGGCTCAGGTGGATAAGGCGCCATACCATGAATCCGGGGACCCGGGTTCGATTCCGGCCCAAGGTCATTTCCCGATCCCTCCCTGTCTCTCTCTCTCTCTCTCTCTCTCTCTCCTGCTCATTTCCTGTCTCTACACTGTCCTATCCAATAATAAAGCCCAAAAAAAATATTTAAAAAAAAAAAGTGTGATTGCTCCATATTTTGGGCATTGATCTGTTTAATTTACGCTATTACTGGAGGGCTTTTTCAATGCTTTTTAAGTAATCCCTTAAATCACTGTAATAAATCTTCACTTGCTTGTTATGATGAAGTAATTGGATTTCCTAATTAAAACTTTTTTTAATTTGGAAACGATCAAATGACAAATTGATGTTTGGATTTCTCTGCATCTTTCATGAATTATGAATTCCTTTCCGCAGACACGGCTGATTAAGTGAGCACAGTGTGCTGGAGGCCTTTGTGGTTGTTAAAGGCTGAAAGGACTCGTGTGATGCTGGTTTGGTTGTTGTGGTGTGTTTGCTGTTTGTTTTAGACCCATACTGGCAGGTGCTCGACAGGCCGGTCAGCCCACTGCAGATGGCACTCGGGTTCTACAGACGTTTGCTGATGCTGATTGCGGTGAAACGCAGGTGCAGCGCTCGAACCTGGAGGGAGCTTGTTAGAGCACACGTGACCGAACCGAAGCCCAGGAGTGGGGCTTAAAAGCAGGAAGTGCACTTTGTGAAGGAGAGGATTGTAGCCTTGCGTTTACTCAGGAGAAAGGAGATTATGTGACTTCTGTACACCATGAGCATGACATCATGTAGGGAGGCTGAGATCTACGACTCGTATGATTCAGTCCAGTTCTCTGAGCCGTGTTCTCTATCGTTAAAGATCACCGACAGCTGGATTCATCTCTATGGGAACGCAAGGCGAATGTGATTTTCCATTTGCGTAGGTGTTTGCCAAAATGTGTCCCGATAGCAGAATTTGCTTTTAGTTTTTTGATGGTGCATATCTTTAGAATGCACACAAGTGTCTTCCTTAAATACTCACCTCTCTGAAACGTTTCCAACTTTTTATTGTGGAACAACTTGGAATTGAAATGTACTGAACTGAAACGATATATTTTGGGTTGCTTTTCTGACTAGTGCCTTCTTTACACTTTCACTTCTGTTAGACGGCTTCCTTTAGGCAGAGCCGTGGTCGTGCCACATACTTGGCGTTTTTTAAATGATTGATGTATTACTGCTCCACGGGCTGTTGAACATTTTCATTATTATCTATTTATTTAATTATTTATTTTTGAATATTAAAACAAGCCCTGATTTAATTATTTTCCAGAACTTTGTCTTGGATTTGTTCGGATAGCTCCTGGGGTCTCCTGGGAGCAGGTGTATTTATAATGATATTTAATCATGCAACACTTTTTAATTGCACATTATCAGACGCCATTCAACTAATTATGTGACTTGTGATGGCACCTGGGCTAATTAGGAGTGGGGGTGAATATTTATGCAATCACACGTTGTTATTATTATTTTTTACAATAATTTTGCCAACTATATTGATATTTCTCACTGACTTTAATATACATGTGTTATGTACCAGCTGGGAGGTCCGTATGGTGAAATGCCGTGACCGAGGTCTTGAAAGTACTGAGCGAGGCCCTCTGGGCCAAGGTCAGTATTCAAGGCCGAGGTCACGGCATTTCATCATACGGACTGACCTTAAGCTGGTAAATAATTATATTAATTTTTTTCTTTACCAAATTCTAACAGAAAACGAGAGCGCCCGAAAGGGAAAACTGAGCCGAGGTGCCATTTTGAATCCTCATTCACGGCTGTAATGCAAATGGCTTCCTCCTCAGTATACAAGTGCACTTCCATGGCAGGAAAAAAACTACATTTTGCCGCCTATGTAGTCCCCTATTTATACAAATAGGAGTCATTCAGGATTCAGCCATGTTTTTGCTCAGCGTTAGCAACAGTTACAGGTTTTAGCTTTCTCCTGAAATGTTTTCTTTTATTTCTTCTTCCTCAGGGTAATAAAACTCGCTTTCACTGTGAAGACTGTCGTTATCGCTGTCCATGCTGTAAAATTAATGCAATTCTCCGGAGAAATACAAAAATAAATGTTGACAAAAATTGCTACTATGTTTGTTGTTGTTGTGAACAAGCGAGTCTCCAGAGGTTCCTAACTGGGGTCCGTATCGTAGGATACGGACCCTTTTGCCAGCCAATTAGGGCGCAGGATTTGATGGAAACCGGACCGCGAAAAAATAATGTACTTTACTTTCTGAGATTGTACAAGTTTTATATGTTGCAAGTTCAGTAAAGATAGATTTACTAGTAATAATGACTCAATTTTGTGAAATTTTACTGTAGCAGTGTTGTTTTTGTTATTGGAACAAATAGTGCTCTTTTTTACGCCTTTTCTGTCATGAAAAAATACTTTATGAGCTTTTTTTTGCTTCAACAAGAACAAATATTAAGGTGTGTATTTTTAATAATAAAATAACTCATTCACTTAACCAACACATTTTGTTTCGTAAATTACAGCATATAAAATCTCACCATATCACCACAGACTTATCACCATTTATCCCACAACACTTACAAATTCTTAAATCTGATTGATCAGAAGGTTTTGATTAATTTCCTATAAATCAGAGTAACAGCTCGCTCACAGGGACTTGTACGGTGAAATGTTGAACTTTTTTGTAAGATGTTTGTTTAACATTTATGGAAGGAGTCTCCAGTATCAGCACTTTGTAACAGTCAGAGGTAAAGTTGTGACTTTAAACTTTTCAACATCTGCAAGACAAAGGAATTTGCACTTTCTCAGAAACAACAACAACAACAAAAAAAGAGACAGTCTGCATTTTTCTTGTCATTAATTTTAAGAGAGGGGAAATTAGAGGCTGGCAAGGGAGCGGCTGTTTATACAATGGTGCTTGAAAGTTTGTGAACCCTTTACAATTTTCTATATTTCTGCATAAATGTGACCAAAAACATAATCAGATTTTCACACAAGTCGTAAAAGTAGATAAAGAGAACCCAGTTAAACAAATGAGACAAAAATATTATACTTGGTCATTTATTTATTGAGGAAAA
>JAOPUC010000016.1:22365725-22377039 GCA_027564185.1 Cephalocassis borneensis
CAGGTCAAGATTACTGTGAGGTCAAATGTCCATCCCCAAATCACAACTTAATAAGGCATGTAGTCTACCAGGCAGAGGCATCCCCATCGACACTGTTGGCGTCGAGTTCTATCTAGTTTCAGACGCGTTTTATTTTTTTCTGCTGTAGACAGGTGGCCTTGTGCAAAATTGGCCTTGTGCAAAATTACCCTTCTGGATGAGTGTGTAAAGGGACATACTTTCATATAAAAAAAAAACACGAATTTGGTCCAGGATATGCACTTTAAGGATTTATCAATTAGTTTTTGTCAAAGCGCAAGATTCTGCTTTGGATGACGGAACAGCTGCAAACCTGCCTGGCTGTGGAAGAAAGCCCAAAGTTTCATCAAGGGCCCTTGAGCCACTTGGTCAGGACAACTAAGAAAAACCCCCATGTGAGTGCAAGACACCTAGAGGATGGCACGAAGGCTGGTACAAGTGCTTCAGTGGCAACTATAAGCTGTGCACTGAATAAACAAGGATTTCATGGCCGGACTCCAAGACGCACTCTACTCTTGACCACGAGGAACATCAAAAGTTGACCAGAATATTCCAGGAGGAATTTGGATAAGACTACAGAGTTTTGGGAGACAGTTCTATGGACTGATGAAACCAAACTGAAACTGTTTGGACATATGGACCAGCGGTTTGTCTGGCGTGTGAAAGGCCAGGCTTATGACCAGAAGATGATCATCCCCACAGTCAAGCATGGAGGTGGGTCACTGATGATGTGGAGCTGTTTTTCTGTGGCAGAAACTGGCAATCTTGATTGTGTACCTGGCACCATGGATTCCTAGAAATACCAGGCCATTTTAAAAAGGAACATCACCTGTTGACAAGTTAAACCTTCATCAATGGATTTTCCAGTAAGACAATGAGCCCAAGCACACATCCAAGTCAACCAAAGCATGGTTGAGAAAAAGATACTGGAGTGGCCTGCTCAGTCACCAGATTTCAATCCGATTTGAAAATCTTGGGTGGGATTTAAAGAAGGCAGCATGGAAGCCATCAAACATCACTGAGCTACAGGCTTTTGTATGTTAAGAATGGGCAAAGGTTCCAATCGAGAGGCGTAAGAAGCTTGTCAGAAACGTTTGTTAGAAGTTATAAAAGCGAAAGGATGCTCCACAAAGTACTGAAGCTGTGGGTTGAATAACAGTGCACGTGTTTAAGATTTATATTTTCATTTGAACTTCAAAGTTAAGTCAACTTCTGTTGTCAACTCAAATATGGATCAATAAATATTTTTTTGCTATTTGAGGTATTGTCATCTTTCATCCACAACGCTGTGTCTTTTGAGGTGAGGGGGTTGAATATTTCTGATTTGCAACTGTAATATAGCAACTACTACGCATGGTTTATTTGCTATCCAAAATGAAATGATGTGAAAATATGGATTTTAAGATTTCCTGTTGATTTGCTGAAGGAAATCGTTTACTTTTTTTTTTATTTTATTTACTATGTTGTCAAAAGTATGTGAACACAACCAGTCACACCCATGTGTGCTGGCTGAATATTCTATTTTAGATTTTGTCTCCTTGTTGCTGCTATAACAACCTCTAATCTTCTGGAAATGTGTTCCGCTCGATTTTGGAGTGTGGATGTGGGGATTTGTCCATTCAGCCATGAGCACTAGGGAAATTGGGCACTAATGTCGAGTGAGGAGGCCCGGGGCGCAGCAATGTTCCAGTTCATCCCAAAGGTGTTTAATGGGGTCAATTAGCAAGTCCCCACAGCCAGGCTCCAAAATCTGGTAGAAAACCTTCCCAGAAGAGTGGAGGTTATTATAACAGTAAAGGATGGGACCAGCTCTTTGTCGATGCCCTTGGTTTTTAGAAAGGGCATGTGTGGTTGTGATGTTCAGGTGTCTGAATACTTTTAATAATATAATGTATTATGATGACCGAATTAGCAGACAATTTATTTATGATCTATAAGGAGTTAGTGCCAGTTCACTAATTTGATTTGAAAAGTGCTGTTATTTAGCACAACAGCACTGGTACATTTCACTGTTTGCATCACTCCGTTTGCCTGTGTGTTAATTACATGACATGCTGACTAATATCAAAAGTCCACATAATTACACCTGTACACATTTGTGCTTGTAACATTACAATTAATACATGATGTATTTGCTGGATGAATCTCAGTTTTTAGACAAAACCAAGAAGCAGCAGCAGATTTTATTTGTCACATGGACACTCAAGTACAGTGCAATTCATCCTCTGCATTTAACCCATCTGAAGCAGTGAACACACGCAAGTGAGCCGTGAGCACGCACACCCACCTAGAGCAGTGGACAGCTATGCTACAGCACCCAGGAAACAGTTGGGGGTTCGGTGCCTTGCTCAAGTGCACTTCAGCCCAAGGCTGCCGCATATTAACCTTGGGCCTGCATGTCTTTGGACTGTTGGGGAAACCGGAGCACCCGGAGGAAACCCACGCAGATGCAAGGAGACCATGCAAACTCCACACAGAAAGACCCTTGTCAGCTACTGGGCTCAAACCCAGAACCTTCTTGCTGTGAGGCGAAAGTGCTAACCGCTACGCCACTGTGCTGTACTGGTTTATGAATGATGGACAGTGTTAGCTGGTGCTACATACTTCAGTATGGGTGAAGATATAAAGTTAATAAATTACCTTATATTTAGATTACAAGCTGTAAAGGTTGAGCCAGGTTTTTCTTTGCTTTGGTTATATTTGTGTGCTTAGCGAACCTAATGTTGCGTGGGTGTCTGGTGAATTGACGGGGTCAATGTTGGTTTTTCAGTCAGTATGTTTAGAGTTCAAAAAGGATAAGACAAGACTCTTCAAACAGAAAAACAAGCTTGATTTTTATTTGCCTACGGAGGGCTATGTCCGTCCCTGTGCCAATGTAAATATTATAAAATGTTCTATAAAGGGTCATTAAAGTAGCTGCAGGAGATCTTTATCTTTCAGTTTTATAATGCAGAAAAGCATAACTGATTTGGATGTTATTATATCCGCTGATGGATTAGGAGGAGCTGTGTTGGGTCTGTTCTATCGACAAACTGTCATCTGAGAATGTCTTTTTAATCACTTTTCAGGTTTTGATTGCCGGTACATTTAAAGGTATGGAAATTAGACCTGGTTCTTTTGGCAAAGCATCACCAGCTTATGATGTACAGGTAAATATAATCTCTGCACAAGTAAGTTTAATCATCATTTAGATTAAATTCATGTATTTTATTGTCTAATTGTGATTTTTAAATTAATTGAATTAGATGGACAATTGTATTTAATTTCTAACTCCTTTTGTTCCAATTTGTGGCAAATGTAGGTTATAAATGACAAAGGAAATATTGTTGCTCGGGGAACAGAAGGAAATCTGGCTATCAGAGTGAAACCAGAGAGACCGTTCTCGCTCTTCACCGAGTACATGGTATCTACGTTTTGTTCAGAATCCTTTCACTGAGAAAAAGTGTTTCTTCTGTTGACAACCATAGCTAAAATCTTTATCTGGCAAGTTCATTATTTATTCCATATTTGAACACATCTGTAATAATAACTGAGTAGATATCCATTGGTTTACAATAGGCATTCATATAGCAACAGTCATTTCAGCAAATGGCCAGGCCTGATACATCCCAAACATTGTGACCAAGTTGCAGTTAACCAATAAATTTAATCTTTAAATGTACATGCAGTGAGTTCAGAAAGTATTCAGACCTCTTCAGTTTTATTTTGTGATGGGTTTAATTTAAAACTGATTACTTTTTTTGTCCTTTAATCTATATAAAGTAATCCGTAATGGCAACGAAAAAAATATATTTAAAAACTCGAACATCTCATTTAGATTCAGACCATCTGCTAAGGCAGCCTAGATTGAGCTCGGGTGCATTCTTTTTGCTTTGAATATCTTGAGATATCTCAAGGACTCAGTAACTGGGCTAGACAGGCCTTGGTCAGGGAGGTGACGACTCCAGTGGCCAATCTGACAGATCTTCTGAAGTCCACTTAGATGTGAAAATCTGCCAGAAGAACAACCATCTCAGAAATACTCCTCCAATCAGGCCTTTATGGTAGTGTGGCTAGACAAAAGCCACTTCTGAGTAAGACTGCAATTGAAGGACTCTGACAGCAGGAAGAAAAACAATTCTATGGTCTGATAAGAAAATTTAATGCTTTGGGCTAAACTCCAAGCCAAAACCAGGTACTACTCATCAACTGGCTAATACCATCCCTACAGTGAAGCATGGTGGTGGCAGGATCATGCCATGTGGGTATGTTCCAAGAACAGGGACAGGAAGACTGATCAGAATTGAGGGAAGGATGAATGTAGTCAAATACAGTGAGGTCCTTGAAGAAAACCTGCTCTAGAGGTTGTGAGCTGATGTGCCTGCTCATGATTGCAGTTGCACAGAACCTCAGACTAGGGCAAAGGTTCACCTTTCGCCAAGACGGAACAGCTTTGAGACAAGTCTCGCTTTGAGACCGAGCAGCCCAGTCAAAACCTAGATGTGAGTGGCCCTTGTCAAAACTCCTTAGAACATCTGTAGAAAGACCTGAAGATGGCAGTTCACAGATGCAACTCATCCAACTTGATTGAACACGAGCGCATCTGCCATGGTGAATGGAAGTTGCCCAAATCCAGTTGTGCAAAGCATGTAGAGAAGTAAAATGCTAGAATTGTTGCCAAACGTGCTTCTACAAAGTACTGAATAAAGGGTCTGAATACTTGTTTTCAGGTTTTGTAAAAAATTTGTCAAAAAGTAAATCTAATCATTCGAAATAAAATGTATAACACAAGCGTGCAAAAACCAAAGCGGGTCTAAATACTTTCCGAACCCACTGTACCTGTTTGCATCAGAAGCACACATTATGCATGTAAAGATTTACTGCAGTGTGCTTTTCAAACTGGTCTGTCATATATATTACTCTTCCCAATTGTGAACACACTTTATGGCATTTTGGTGACCTGTACAAAATAAGAGAGAGAAATGTGACCTGTTTGTAAAAGCCCAAGGATCGGTTTAGGAAAAACATTTTATGGTCATATCTGTGAGTACTTCGGTACCGAAATTTGCCATACTGCCTTTAGGGAGAGCCGGAGAAAACAGCGGAGTGTTTCTGTGGTGATTTTTACCTCACAGGCGATAGAGGGATAATGGATGAGGACGGATATCTGTGGTTTGTCGGCAGAGCTGATGATGTCATCCTGTCTGCAGGGTAAGAATGGTGACATAAATGATGACTTAATGCTTTTCCCTGTGTGATGCTTCCCTTTATTGTTCCTTACAGATTTTTACATAGCATTAAACATAAGATAAAAAAAAATAACCATAAAGTCGGATAGACGAAGCTCAATCTTGATGTTAAAACAAAGATTTAAGGTTTTGACTATTATTTATTTATATTCATACTGTATATGTTCAATTCAGTTCCATTTTATTTGTGTATTGCTTTTAGCAGTAGAGATGGTCACAAACCAGCATTACATAAATCTGGATGTAGGTTTAAATCACTAGAGCAAGACAGAGGTATAAATGGTAAGGAAACTCTCCCTGAGATGACATGAGGAAGAAACCTTCAGGAAATTCCCATCTCAAAAGACTTTCCTCTGCTGTAGTCTTCATTAATCTAGGTACTAATAAAGAACCTGCACCTTTTGATTGAAGGACTGTATGATCCATCACTGATCCACCAGTTATGTAAAAAAAAAAACATCCTATGGAAATTGTGGACTTTTCTCGATGTATTTAAACAAGCAAACATTTCACCCTTTTGATACAATGGCTACAGATAAAGGTAATATCTCTAACAAATGACACACAAAATCGACATTTTGTAATCAGTTTCATAATTTGTTTTAAAAAAATCAGTGAAAAAACTAAGGACACCCTTGCATTTATCAAACTTTCTAGTACATAAAATTAGAACCAAGTGTTCCAGATTAAGTGTTACTGATTATAATAATAATAATAAGCCTTTGTCACATACACACTCAAGCACGGTGAAATTCATCCTCTGCATTTAACCCATCTGAAGCAGTGACCACATGCGCGCGCGCGCACACCCAGAGCAGTGAGCAGCCACACTACAGCACCCGGAGGTCAGCTAGGGGTTAGGTACCTTGCCCAAGGACACTTCAGCCCAAGGCCACCCCATGTTAACCTAACTGCATGTCTTTTGAACTGTGGGGGAAACCAGCGCAAACCCACACAGACACGGGGAGAGCATGCAAATTCCACACAGAAAGGCCTCTTCGTCGGCCACTGGGCTCGAACCCGGAACCTTCTTGCTGTGAGGCGACAGTGCTAGCTACTACACCACCATGCCACCCGTAACCTCCGGCTGGTAGAGGTGCAGGTGGAACCCGTCTTATTTAAACCTGACGTCTCTGGTCTGGTGTTCTCATTGATATTGAAGTGTGTTTTTGATGCCAAGATCTAGAAAGCTCTCTAAGGACCTCATAGAAAAAGTTGTAGATGCCTGTGAATCTGGCAGAGGAGTTAAGAATGTCTGTCTCTCTGAATTATTAGAAATAAATCCTTCCACTATAAGGAAAATCATCTACAAGTGGCATAGATTTCAAACAACTACTGATTTGTCCAGGACTGGCCACCCCAGCAAATTCAGCCCAAGAGCAGACTTTTTGATGCTAAAAGTAGTCTCCAAGAATCCCAAAGTTTCATCAGTGGATCTGCATGGAAATCTTGGAGCTGTTGGTGTGAAAGTGCATACGGTACATCTACAATCAGAAAGAGATTGGACAAATTTGACCTGCATGGGAGGCATACCGGGAAAAAGCCTTTGCTGTCCAAAAGGAACGTTAAAGCAAGACTACAGTTCACCAATGAACATATAGGCAAAGACCAAACCTTTTGGAATAATGTGCTCTGAACAGACAAATCAAAGGTTGAGTTGTTTGGTCACAATAAGAGTACACGTGGCACAGACCAAAAACACCTTTTCAGGAGAAGAACCTCATACCGACTGTGAAGCATGGTGGTGGAAATTATGGTTTGGGGTTGCTTTGCTGCCTCAGAGACTGGGAAGCTTGCATTCATTGATTCAACTATGAATTCTAAATCATATCAAAGAGTGTTTTAAGGATAATGTGAGGCCATCTGTTCAAAAGTTGAGCCGGAGGTGGACCTTTTCAACAAGATAATGATCCTAAGCACACTAACAAATCCACCAAGGAATAGCTCAAAAAGAAGAAACAGAGGGTTATGGAATGGCCTTGTCAAAGCCCAGATTTGAACTCCATTAAAATGTTGTGGGGAGATTTGAAAAGGGCAATAAATGCAAGAAAACTCTCAGACATCTCGCAACTGAAGGAATTTTGCATGGAAGGGTAGTCAAAGTTTTCAGCAAGCTGATGCCAGAGACTTGTGGCCAATTATACAAAATGCCTACAATAAATGTTAAAAGCGGAAGGGAAGCAAAGGGTGTACTTTTCTATCTCCATAGAAGAATATTACATCTGTTGATATTTTTGTTGAATGATTGAAAGAGCTAATTTTTCTTGTTTTGTTCAAGATCTCACCTTTATCTGTGGGCACTGTGTCAAAAGGGTAAAATGTTTGCTTGTTTAAATATATTGAGAAAAGTCTACAATTTCCATGGGATGTACTCATTTTTTCACACGACTATTTTTCATGTACTGTCGGGCAAGACTTGGTACGTTTTAAGTTATTTGTCATATTTTATTCTATATTGTAACAAAACACACATTTAGGTCAAGCAAATATCAGATTGTGTATTAATATTGTATTTGTTGACAGTCCATACTGTCAGAGTTTTAAGTGAATAGGATTACTGTTTTTGCATCAGGACAGGGAATGTGTCAAAAGCTGTGCCTTGTACAAGAACATCCATTTTCTATACCACTTATTCATTAGAAGTCTGGGGTGAGCTGGAGCAAATGCCAGCTAACTTCGGGTGAGAGACCGGGTACACCCAGGACAGGTCACCAGTCTATCGTGGGGCTACAAAAACAAGAAGAAAATTTAATTTTCATTATACAGTATAGACCCTTAAAGGGGAACTGAAGTCATTTTTAAACTTGCTTTATTTCTTAATTAACATGTTTATTCAATTATGTTTTAGTAACCTGATATCATGACTTGTATTGGCAACTAAGTGAAATTAAATATACTTATCGGCCTATTTGGTTTTTAGCCATGTTGAATTTAGTTCGTTTGGTCCACGTCAGGTGTCGCTTATCCGCGCGATCTTCGCAAGACTTGTGCAAGACTTCAAAACGTGAAGTGTCAGCCAGGTGTCAGTGTCGCCATTTTGAAAACTGTTTTCCAAACGAAGTATTGCACACACATGAGTTTAAATGACGATTACTGCCTACTTTTTTCAAACTTTCCTGACTGCTATCAAAACAAACAAAACTTCCAGCTTGATTACGTCAGCATTCGAAAGAGGGCGCATGCATCTTTTGACCACCCCTGTGTCCGAAATCGCTCCCTACTCACTACATAGGGCACTATATAGTGGGGATGCCATTTTGTAGTGCTGTTCGAAACCTTAGTGAGGATTATTTGCACCCTATATAGTGCACTTAAAGTATTCCACAGTGCATCATGAAAAGTAGTGTACAACGATGCTCACTAACCAATGCTATGTATTCTGTCATGCATTGCAGTTGCACTGAAAGAAATCAAATTAAAAGTCTCAGATTTGATTTAATTAAAAGGCAGCGGCAAAGAAGTATTCAGCCTTGATATTAAAAAAAAAAAAAACCTGAAAGATGGAGATACTTTGTATTGATTGATTGATTAATGTTGGAAATGTGCTCAGTATAATGTATATTTATCACAAAAAAATCCATGCATGTATTTTATTATTTTGAAAACCCACCAGATGACTGATCTGGCACGTGTTAATTGTGCAACAGTAATGACGTAAATACCAGCACGACGGAGTAGTGTCCGAAAGTGTTTTACTCATTTTACCAATGAGCTCACTATATAGTACTCTATATAGTAATTAATTCCCTATATAGGGAGTAGGGAATGAGTGAGTGATTTCGGACACGGGGAACGTTGGCAGACGTTGGTCACTTTCTTGATTTCCGCTGTATGTTTTACTTCCGTCCTATGATGTCTCGCACAAGTCTCAACGCATCTCGTTTATGGCCATTGCTTTGACATATGGACTGATAGCATATTTCAGACACTCATAACATGCTATAGGAGTGACAAAATGATGTAAATAGAATTTTGCTAATAAAAAAATTTGCCTTCAGTTCCCCTTTAAAGCTCTTAACTCATTGAGTTCCCAGCTTATTATTAAGTTATTCAAATTAAAGTATACTATAAAATGGTCAGTAACTGCATTGTAATTAATAGGAAAGCTGTAATTTGGACATTAAGGAATCTAAATCTGGACACTTGGACAGATTTTGGGAGTTAACGGGTTTAATAGCATTACACTGCCATTTCACTGTGTAATTTACTCCCGTTCTCTTATAATTGGCTTTCTCAGATATCGTATCGGCCCATTTGAGGTGGAGAATGCTTTAATAGAACATGAAGCTGTGGCTGAGTCAGCTGTGGTCAGCAGCCCTGACCCAGTCAGAGGAGAGGTAATGTACTGGAAATAACCTGATTCCATACCTTGTTTTGTATGGATTTTTTACACAGACTTCCAGTGTGAGAAGAACTTTGTGAAGAATATTTTGGATTGTTAGTTTCTCTGAAAATAATCCGGTGCACTTGAAAGTGACAAAAGTAATTTCTGTGAATTTGTGTCTATCGCACTGATTCAGACAAAGTTATGTGCTTTTGTTACAGTTGAATTGTGGAAAATGTTCCGTGTCAGACGTTCATCTGAGGAGTCCAGGGCAAATTAGTCTCTGTACTGATTTTTATTTGTTTGCTTATTTTTTAAAATTCACGTGCAACTGTCGTCACGTTTGGCTATGGAGCACACACTGAAAATGCCTCGGTGCCGGCGTATTGCTCTGTAGTTTTGCATTTCTAAACCAACATGCTGTAATGAAGTACATTTCTCATCCCTCACAAACATTGTCTGTCTGATACAGTTCCTTCATTCACTCTGATCAGAAGGCTGCAATAACGCAGATCATTACTATTTACAACTGTGGTGAGCAGAAAAGAGAAGAAACCTTTATAGAAGAAGAGAAGAAACCTTTATTCGTCACATGCACACTTCAAGCACAGTGAAATTCATCCTCTGTATTTAACCCATCTGAAGCAGTGAACACATGTACACACACACTCAGAGCAGTGGGCAACCCAGAGCGCCCGGGGAGCAGTCAGGGGTTCGGTACCTTGCTCAAGGGCACCTCAGCCCAAGCTCAACCTAACTGCATGTCTTTGGACTGTGGGGGAAACTGGAGCACCCAGAGGAAACCCACGCAGACATGGGAAGAACATGCAAACTCCACACAGGATTCAAACCCAGAACCTGTCGCTGTGAGGCGACAGTGCTAACCACTATGCCACTGTGTCACCCTAGTTAACACTAACCCCTTAGTAATTATTTGTGTCTATAAATAAGACAATTTGAAGGGCTTATGTTTTGTTTCACAGTGGCTTTCATGTTGTCACATTCAGTACCATTGACTCTGAAAAGATAAAACATCTGTTTCTGTTTTGAAGTGGCAAGCGGACGCATAAGATATGCGATAAAAAAGTTCCAGGACTGTTCCTGTCATGAACCAACAGAGCACGGCAAGGTCATGCATGTGCAGTAGGAGTGAGCAGTAACTCTCATGACTTAGTATGCCATGTAACTGTACACTGTCAGCATCGGTACCTGTGTTATACACGTTTTTGTGACAAAGTGCGCATTTGTGAAACATTTGCAATCACAACGGAAACCCTTTAAATGCTTCAGCAAGCCTTTGGCAATGAAGAAATGAGCTGGGCAAGGTGCTTCGAGTGGCATTCACACTTCAAGAGACACAGGATGTCACTGGAGGACAAAGTTCTGCCCTTCTTGATGCACGAATGCCACTTAAAACACCTTGCCCAGCTCACTGCTTCATTGTCAGGCTTGCTGACGCATTTCCAGGGTCTCCGTTGCTGATTCCTTGACTTAAACATGGAATTTGATGTTTGCTCTCTGGTCCATAGTAAAATCGTAAATGTGCACATGCACCGGCGTGGGAACCGGGGGGGGGCTGGGGGGGCGGTATCCCCCCCTGGTGGCGGAGCCTCAAAACTGTGCAGACATGCCAAAACAATAGTGGAGTGCACATTTTCAAGAGTTGAGTGATGCTTGGGCTGTGCCGTGGCGCCGGGCCTGTGCCGGCGTATAACCTAAATATTTGGTAATAGTTGTCATAGTA
>JAOPUC010000016.1:22450878-22461755 GCA_027564185.1 Cephalocassis borneensis
ACTAATCCCCATGCACCTGTTCCTGATTAGAGCTCAATCACAGCGCAGACATTTAAATAAGGACTCTGAGTAACACAGACTTTGTGAAAGCCTTGCATTCTGGTTTTGACCCTGTTTGTGTTTTTGGACTGAGAGTATTGTATCCCTCTGATATCCTGTCTGTGTCTCACTCCACCACTGCCTGGTTTTCCACTTGGCCTCCGTCTCGGTTTGTGTGTGTTTTCAGTAAATCTCTTCCTGCAATTACATCCGTCTGTCACCCTTACACGACACAAACGATCACCTGTCCAACAAACAAGTGGACTAATAAAATTGCTTTAACTCATTTTATATGAAACTGTCATGAATATTTTCGATAAAATGTATTGGTAAATAAATCCCATGTTAATTGTAGAGTAGAAATTAAAAAAAAGGAAATTAAAAATAAGCTCTGGATAAAAACCCATCTATCTTATGGAAATAAAGATGCACTTTTTGTTGTTTGGTGGTTGTGTTTGAGAGTCGCTGCCTTGCACTTATGATTGGGTTTTTGTGCACTATTAAATTCTTAATTAATGAAACAAATCAGTGAGATATTCATGAAAAAAATCAAAGCGCCTAATTTGATCAGTTACTTGTCGTCGTGATGGAATATTTAACACAAACTTGTACGTAAATTCTACAGGAAGACCGTGCTCCTGTACAGAACTGAAGGAAGATTTTTTTATTTTTATTTTTTTTTAAGCCACGTAACTACAAAACAGTGCGATAGTTTGTAAACACCCCCTCCCGGCCGTAGTTAATGTTTGTATAAAAAGGAGCATTTTTACAAGGAAGAAATAAAACTATTTTCCATTGGGAATTTAATTGGAGGCATTTGACTTGGCAAACGATGCAGTATGTTAGGCCACGCCTCCTGTTATGTTGTCTGAAATCTCCTGTGTGGTGAACTTTGCTGATGAAGGGAAGGTCGTATTGTATTGATTTTACTTCTGTGCTTTTATTTAAATGATTCTTGTATCAAATAATTGGTGAAATAAAATAAAACGTAACCAGTTTTCTCAAGCTGTCTAACTCACGTAAGCTGTGTAAAAGCGATTTGGAAAAACTATTAAATTGTCAACATTTTGTCCTTCTATTAAATGTTGTGGAACAAGAAGGAAATAAATAAATAAATAAATAAATAAATGCCAGGCTGCAGTTGTCTTGTGACCTTCATTTCCTGATCTGTTATGAGATTATAATGAAATCACTGTTGGCTCTCGGTGAACTTGGACGTCCTCCCAGACTCCGTGTGTGTGTGTGTGTGTGTGTGTGTGTGTGTGTGTGTGTGTGTTTCAGTGGCCTGATTCTATCAGTGCTTCTCTACAACATGCTACAGTTTCTAAACGGAACATTCCAGCCCCTAATCGAGTTCCTGCGTCTGTTTCTCATTACGTACCGATGCCAATAAAAGTGGCCGGGCCTCACTCGAGGTTGCCATAGATGCAGTTTTGTAAATGCAAAACTCATTTGCATATTGACTGACTGACTTGATCACCGTGTGAGACAGAAGGGTGCCAATACTTTAATCCCAGCCTAAATGGACAGAATATTGCATGCAGACTTTGTAAGAAGGCGAGAAGAGCCTGAGATGGTGTTCTGTTACACATGTAGTGCACTACGAAGGGAGGAAGGGTCCATGAGGTCACGCCGCTGTACCCTGTGTAGTGAACAGAGACATGGGAGACGTTGGACTAGATGGAATTTTGCACAGAGGGGACACTGTACAGCAACAAGAAACTGTTGGTGTGTGTGTGTGTGTGTGTGTGTGTGTGTGTGTGTGTGTGTACAGAAAATGAACAGGAGCTAATCAGAGATGTTCTATTGATCAATAAATTTGTGATGTTTTTATCAGAAAGACACATTTATAAAACCTTTCAACAGTCACTATTCTACGATTATTCTACGTCTCTCTGGTGACGGTGGCAGAGAAGAGGTCTATGGACAAACTACTGAACATCATGGACGATGCTAGTCACCCTCTGCACACCGTCATCAGCAACCAGAGGAGCCTGTTCAGTGACAGAATGCTCCTTCCCAAGTGCAGGACGAACAGACTTAAAAATTCTTTTGTCCCACACGCCATCAGACTGTACAACTCCTCTCTGGGGGTGAGGAGGGGGAACAGGAGGACAGAGGATGGGAAGGAGCAGTAGCCTAGCCTAACAATAAACAATACTGGACAATGTGCTATATAAAGTGCAATATCTCTCCTGCTGCCCCCCTCCCTTCTCCCCCCATCTTATTCTTTTTATATCTGTATATGTAAATACTTAATTTATTTTAATTTATCTAGAAGTTCTCGATTTCTTTTCTCTGTTTATCTGTAATGGTGCTGCTGGAATCTTAATTTCCCTGAGGGAACCCTTCCAAAGGGATCACTAAAGTTTTATCTAATCTAATCTAACCTAACCTAATCTCGCAGACACTTATTCAGAGTAACTTACAAATACCCTTGGGGTAGGGGCTTTGCTCAAGAGACCTACAGTGACTACTAATGCATCTCAAAACAATAAGAATATTGTGAAAAAGTAAAATATTTTCCATTAGTTAAGAAAGTGAAAATTTAATAAAAAAAAAAAACCTCATTACACAAACTAAAATGTTTCAAGCATTTTATTTTATTTTAACTTTGATAATTATGGCCTACAGTGCAAAAAAAAAACAAAACCTCAAAATATTAGAATTTCATTTCGAGTTTGCGTGAAATATAAATATTGTGCATCTTTTGGTCTAGTTCAGTACAAAGTCAAAGTCCTTCCCACGCCATGTGGTGCATAAGGCGGTGAAGATCTCCATTTCCGTAGCCCTCGGCCTCTCGCCTATTACATAGCTAGGGTTACAGTGGGGGGGATAGTCCTCTGGTAACCATGAGACTTGCATCTGTATTGCAGCGTGCCTTGCCAGACAGCAGGAGGTATCATTTTTATGATGGTCTTTGGTATGACCTGACTGTGCATAGAACACGCGATCTCCTAAATGAGAGGCGGACACGCTAACCACGAGGCCAACTCGTGGTCTAATTCAGTACACGCAGCCACAATCATCGGTAAGACTGCTGACTTGACACTTGTCCAGAAGACGATCATTGACACCCTCCACAACGAGGGTAAGCCACAGAAGGTCATTGCTGAAAAGGCTGGCTGGAAAAGGTGCACAAGCAATAGGGATGACTACAGCCCTGAGAGGACTGTCAAGAAAAATCGATTCAAGAGCTTGGGCGAGCTTCATAAGGAGTGGACCGAGGCTGGTGTCAATGCATCAAGACCCACCACACAGACATCTTCAGGAAAAGGGCTACAACTGTTGTATCAAGCCACTCCTGAACCAGAAACAATGTCAGAAGTGTCTTACCTGGGCTAAGGAGAGAAAGAACTGGACTGTTGGTCAGTGGTCCAAAGTCCTCTTTTCAGATGAAAATAAATTTTGCATTTCATTTGGAAATCAAGGTCCTTGATTTCCATGAGTGGAGAAGCCCAGAATCAAAGGTGTTTGAAGTCCGGTGTGAAGTTTCTGCAGTCTGTGATGATTTAGGATGGCGTGTCATCTGCTGGTGTTAGTTCATTGTGTTATCAAGTACAAAGTCAACACAACCGTCCACCAGGAGATTTTCAAGCACATCATGCTTCCATCTGTTGACAAGCTTCATGGAGATGCAGATTTCCTTTTCCAGCAGGACTTGGCACCTGTCCACAGTACCAAAACTACTACAAAATGGTTTACTGACCATGATATTACTGTGCTCGACTGGCCAGCCAACTCACCTGACCTGAAACCCAAATAGAACCTATGGGGTAATGAATATAAAATGTATGAAAGTTTATCTTTTTGAATTTAATTATGAAAAAAAAGAACTTTATGATATTCTAATTGTTTGAGATGCACTAGTATCTGGTTGTCCTGACACTTGAACTCTCAACCTCCCAGTCACTGGTTCAGATATAGTGAATGGTAAAACACTATATAGCTAAAAGTTTGTGGGCACCTGACCATCAAACCTATGTTCTTGTTAAAAACATCCTCTTCCAAAGCTATGGGCATTAAGATGGAATTGTTCCCCCCCCCAACCAGTATAATAACCATCACTCTTCTGAGAAGGATTTCTGGAATTTGTCCTCATTCATCTACAAGAACATTAGTTTAGGCACTGGTGTCAGTCAAGAAAGCCTGGCACACAGTCAGTGTTCCAGTTCATCCCAAGTGTATTCAGTGGAGTTAAGGTCAGGGCTCTGTGCAGGCCCAGTCTTGGCAGACCATATCTTTATGGAGCTCACTTTGTGCACAGGGGCATTGTCATGCTTGGAGATCTACGCCTCTTCGTTCCAATGAAGGGAAAGCTTAAGGCTACAGCATACAAAGACATTCTAGACAATTGTGCGCTTCCAACTTTGTGGCAACGGTTTGGGGAAGACCCTAATATATTGGTGTGATGATCAGGTGCCCACATAATTTTGGCCATATAGTGTAGGAGGGTAAGTCAAAAAGTTCTAAGACAGATGTTATAATTTCAAAAGGAATACAAAGAAGGAATTCACCGATGGAAGCATCGCTTGCAGAAGTGTTTAGACTTAAATGGAGGCTATGTAGAGAAATAGCTTTATTTTAATAAAAAAATATTTTTTTCATTTGTCTTAGAACTTTTTGACTTACCCTCATATATGCAACTGTTCTATAGATAAGTTTGGCCTGGATAATTCACATGAATAGTAAAGCTAATATCAAACGAGGTAGAAATCAGATAGGCGAGCAGATTGAATTCTCAAGAATTCCAATCTAGAAACAGCATTTACCAAAATTTATTTAAGTTCACATACAGAATCCAGACCTGAGAGTTATTTGCCTTAACAGTAAACTGATGCTCATTTCTGTCTCACAGGAGCAGCTGGTGAGGACGAAGTTGTCTCCCAACCCATCTGCTGTGTTCCAGAGTGGATCACGAATCTTCAACATATGACCCAATGGACCAGTTAACCCAGAATATGGATTAGGATTTCACTTTAAGACGATGCACACAGCTCACTGAGCTTTTAGGGAACGTTTCAAAAGCTACAGCAGCAACCTTTAACAGGCTGAATCGGCTGAAGGTTTGAGTGATAATCTGAAAGCAACAGATGGTGTAATAAAAAACAACAACCCAAGGCTAATTTTCCAAACCATTCCATAGTGCTGCGTGGGTAGAAATGATGGAGGAATGTAGGGCTAATTCCACTTGGTGTGAAATCTATGCAAGCGAATGAATTTCTGAAATTAATCTCAGTTTCATGAAAGTCTCCAAAATTATTGGCATGCTTCACAAAAATACTAAAAAACAGTAGCACATGCCATATCATGTTTTGATCTTAAGTATACAGGCACATTGTAGTTTTATTTAAACTCTTTTTCCAACAATGGCTTTAAGTAGTTTTTTTTTTTTTAACAAAAGTGGTTTTAAAATCACAGCACATGGTCAGCACAGTTAATATTTTATGATGCTTGCACTGGAGAGAATAATAGCATGGAGTCTCTTCCTGTAATGTTTAACGACGTTTGAGGCACTTGTCCGAGGACCTTGGTGCACTTCTCCAGGCAAAACATTTTAAGCTCCTTTATATACTTTGGTTAATGCATGTCAACTTCCCTCTTTAGTTCAGACCACAGTGTTCAAATCCAGAGTCTAAAGTCAAAACACCGATTTTGTGTTTCTTTGCTAGTATTTGGGTATTTTGGTAGTATTTTTGCTTAATCTTTTTTGGAAGCCCCATCCCATGTCCAAGTCTAAACCTCCTAGCAGAGGCAACCAGGCTTTATATAATGAAATATCCAGTTCCATCTTCACAAGAGCCATTGAACCACCAGCCATAAGACAATTCCTAAGCATAAACGATGCACCGCCATATTTTGCAGACTGCTTTTACAGGTGTATGCCTGTTTGCAGTTCCCTTATCACCAAAAACATGCTGATTGTGTGCATGACCAAAAGGTTTTGGCCTCCTCTCACTCTAAACGTCTTTGGAATTGAGATTTATTTATTTATTTTTTAATTGACCCAATTGTGCTTAGTGGTATTATTACTGCTTTTGTATTCCATGTGCGCGCGCAGGTCAACAATCAGCCATTTCTTTTGTCCTGAAAGTTCTTTGAGTTTTCCCATGGTAATGGATGACAAAGGGATTTTACATCTGGTCTAGTTAATAATGTATGTTTTTCAAGAATTACAGTGTTTGCATTTATTTAAAATATTCCTGCACTAATTTTGGCACATTTTTTGAGAGAAAAAAAAACACGCTGTAATTTATTTAGTCCTAATGAGAATGATTTTTGATAAATAGTATGACAGTTTCTCGGTTATGGTGCGTGCCTGTGCTCATTTTTATTATGTTTGCCAATAATTTCAGTAAGCACTTTAACAGGGAGACACGTACTGTGGCTGTATGACAGAATGAAATTATGATCATGTACTAGGGGAACACAAATATGCATGTTTCTCAATAATTGAAATAATTTTTGTGTGTGTTTGTGCGTGTGTGTGAGAAAACTGGCTACTTTTTGGTACGTGAGAGAGAGAGAGAATTAGGCTAGAAGGATGTCTTCTGAATATGTAAGTTAAGCTTTACCTCCTTGTAGAGCCAGTTATTTGCTGGAAGAAGTCGATGTCTCCACTATATGCTTCTTCCCTTCGAACCCTGCTAAACCTTTTATTTAAATCAAAATGTACTTATTTATGAAATTTTTAGCAACTGAACAAATCAGAACCAATGTTAATTTATTTTGTTAATTAGTTCTTGTGATAGAAATGAAAAGTGGATAATGTACTATTCTGAAATAAAATCTATAATATTACTATAGTTGTGCCTTAATAAAATACACTCTCAGCATGTGGGTATGTTCCCAAGAACATTTTTTTCCTTGCAGTTAAAGCACTGACACAGAGAGAAGATCTAGCCATCACCCTTGCATCCTAACAGCTACTCATTTGGCACCACAGCCTGGAAAACGCAAAGATCAGTAAAGGCAACTAAAATCAAAACAGGGTCAAACAGGTTAGTCATAAATAAGCGGTCAGTAAATATCAACGAAGAATTGACTCCAAACCTGCAAATACTGACATGACGTGGTTTTGATGGAGAAACTGGTAAGTAAACCTCCTGTACTCATGCAACTATGTTTGATCCCTCCATCATTCTCTCTCTTTGATCAGAGTGAGAAAATCTGATGAGACTGCTCCATCCCTCACAAAAGGAGCTGAAGCAAGACTATAAGGAGAGAGGCACGGAGCACACATTGTATACAGCAGCCCAGTAACACACAATATACAGTGCAAAGTAAAAAAAAAAAAAACCAAAAAACTTTTAGTGGCATATCTACCATTTTAATACAAGAATAGTCATTATTTTAGTTACATTCAAGGCAAAATATAATTGGTCCTGTACGGTATGTCTACAATACATTAAGATGGGTTAAACAGGTAATGACTTAAGTTTGTCGTGTGCAGGGCACGTGCATACACAAAAATATACAACCGTCACAGAGCAAACTAACCTCGGCACCCACACGCTCAAATAATTAGACATACACTTACTTTTACAAATACACAACACACACTGCATTGCTGGTTCATTACTTCTACATTGACCACAATGTAGAAAATTATATAGGCGAGTGCAAAAAGTAAAAAAAAAAAAAACGTGAAATGTGCATCCTGCAACAAGACAACAACTCGACAGAAAACCTGAAAAAGAACCAAAGGCATCAAGTCTATATTTTGCCATGATCCTCACTGTGTACACACCTGATCTAAAGAAGGCAGTGGCGGAATTTGTAACAAATGTGCCAAGAAGAATGAGCAAAGATTGGCCAATCAAAGCAGCAAAGATAGAATAGAAAGACAGCGGTGGGGTAAATATTACAACCAAGACGATCCAAAAGCCTGTTCGAGGATACGAGAGATTGGAGGTAGTTCTAAAAGGGGTGGGTACAGAGAGTCTTATAAAATATATATATATTTTTTAGCACATTCAGAAAGACCTGCAAAGTTCTGCACTGAGATCAAATTCAGTTTTTCACTTCATTCTTGGATTTTTCTTCATTTTGTCCTTAAGCTATGCAAATTTGCACTCGACTGTTCAACAGACAACCCTAATGATGACTAACTGCTTCGACTTGAAAATGGAATGAAAGCCAAAAGGAGGAAAAAAGAAAGGAAAAAAAAAAAAAATCACCAGGTAATTTGGAGTCCATTAATTGTCACATTAATTGTATAAATCAATTTTGGCTTAAATTCTTCTGACAGACGCTGCACTCTTCCAAAATTCAGCAACACCTTCTGCATGAATGAGCCATCTGGACCCAGAAACGCTCCTGCCATTCTGGTGTTCGAAGACAAAACTGATGCATAACTGAGCTTTGTTCCAGCTTCCGGATCACCGATTCAGCTTAAACACGGCGTAGTAACTAACGAGTTTGATAAGGTGTCTTTGGGCACACAAAACCATACAATGCAGATATAGGACCAAGTGTGAAAAAGGCTCGTGTATACAGCAACACAAAACCACCTGAATATTAAGCCTTCTGTAAGTCTACATCGAGGACAGTCCGACTTCATAACAAAACGTCATAAAATACATTTTCACAACACTGGAATTTTCTCTTCACTGTGTATTTTATCAACTCACAACCGCACACCCTGCAATGTCTGAAGATGGAGAAGACTTTATAGACCACGACAAAGACACAAAAAGCACACCCGAGCAGCATTCTCAGGTCAGCCATTTTCGGAGTGCTCCAAAAAGAAACCGTGAACGGTAGGCACACACACAACATACCATGTGATTACTGGAGTTTTCTGGTTAACTGCTGGGCCTCCTACAATGACCGTAATCTACAATAACCTAATTAATACCAGTGAATAGAGAAGTATCAGCGATATCACGTTCATAACCATTTTGTATCACTAGTATTGCTACTCAGAAATGCACTAAAACAGTCTGTATAGGAAAACCGTGAAATGAAGGCGTTAAGAATAACTAACAGGCATGCACAGCAGGCCTATGGAGTGTATATGGAGTCCGCCCCTCCCCCCCTGCTTTTTCACCCCCTCCTTGTACAGTATATAGGTGCTTGTGTGGCTCGAACAGCCCAACAAGCAGAGAAACAAACACGTACAGAGCTGTGATAGTGTTACCAAATGCAATTCAGGTCTGACTGTGATGCTCTCAGAATGACGGAGGCCAAACAAAGTACGAAAAACAGAGAAAGATGGGTTTAACAGGTCCAGACACTAAACGTACGATCTTGGTAAACTCGACGGCGACGTCCATGTGTTAACTGTTATTCTGATGTTCAATCGTTGCGACATGTTCACGCCATCCAAACGCGTCTTCGGTTTATACCTCTTCTATTAATGTGACGTCTGTATCGGAATGGCCGACCTCTTGTACGGTACATTTCGCACTTGTTCGTTGCTGAAAGGTGACAGAAAGCATGCCGGTAATCTCTGCGTCTGTATGCGAGTTTATCGTGGCAGCCCAATTCCACTTTCAGTCTGCATGGCCACCATCCTTCAGCAGGAAGCCCATGTACCTACCAAACAGACAGAAAAAGCACGGATTTATCTTTAAACAAGTCCTGCATTTGTTAGAATAAACAGACTAAATAAAGCAAAATGGTGTGCTGCACCAAGTACATGTTACAGGTGATATTTGAAATATCACTCACCATGGAGGATTCAGCAGCAATAAAGGAATCAAATGTTCCACTAGATTACCCAACCCTCACCCAAAATCCTGATTCACCAAAGTAAATCTTGAAATCACCAAGGTAAATCCACCCGATTTAAAAAAAAAAATCACCTGCAACATGTACGCTGACTGCTGTTAATAAAACACTAGAGGATTTACAAGCCGCTGACAGACAATAAACCAGATTTCTTCACTATTTTCACGATTAATATTTAAAAGCCACAAAATGAACACGTTCATCACATTCCACAAGAAGCTATGAAAACGCACAAGATGTTAGGTAGTTGTACCTGTTCGTGAGGAAATCACAGCTGGGTATCGAGCTGACAGCCTGGTGTGTATTCATGCTTGAGATTTCTCTAGGAACTCTGAGGCAAAAAAAAAAAAGAGGACAAAAAAAAAAGAAGGAAGCTGGTGAGAAAAAGACCAGAAAAAAAAAGATTCAAGTCCACTGGGTACATGCTATGAAAAAATCACAAAATAAGTGGACTTTTAAAATTCAGCAGTCTGCATCGGCGTTTTAGTCATGTCTGAAACATTTCTGTTTTGTAAACTGCCGTTTTAATAAATTCAAGTGACAACCATATATTAGTGTATTTGCATGGATAAGAAAACGCTGCAGACGTTACAACCTTCTGTGTTTCAGGGGATGCTCCTGGGTCCTTCACAAACCTGAAATATTGGCGTAAAGAAGGCCTCTCGATATTCCGGCTTTAGCGATTTACACTGAACCACATGAAGCTGTGCCAGTGTGTTTTTACATTGCATGCCAACGTTCCACAACCAGATGTGTGAGGTCACAATGGAGTGTTGGCGTCGACGGTGGCATATCTACATGTCGGTAATATGAGTACCCTGAGCATATTGGTGCTGCTTTAAAAACAACGGTGGGTGAACTGAGTGTTGAGGTGCTTTTGTTAAAAGGTCACGTTTACAATGATGCTTGAAAGTTTGTTAACCCTTTAGAATTTTCTATATTTCTGCATAAATATTCTATATGACCTAAAACATCATCAGATTTTCACACAAGTCCTAAAAGTAGATAAAGAGAACCCAGTTAAATAAATGAGACAAAAATATTATACTTGGTCATTTATTTATTGAGGAAAATGATCCAATATTACATATCTGTGAGTGGCA
>JAOPUC010000016.1:24178099-24189377 GCA_027564185.1 Cephalocassis borneensis
ATACCGAGGAGGAAGCCATTTGCATTACAGCCGTGAATGAGGATTCAAAATGGCGGCTCGGCTCGGTTTTCCCTTTCAGGCGCTCTTGTTTTCTGTTAGAATTTGGTAAAGAAAAAAAAAATATTATTTACCAGTTTAAGGTCGGTCCGTATGGTGAAATGCCGTGACCTCGGCCTTAAATACTGACCTCGGCCCAGAGGGCCTCGGTCAATACTTTCAAGACCTCGGTCATGGCATTTCATGATGCAGACCTCCCAGCTGGTAAAAAACATATATTTCTTCTCGCTTTCCGTTACTGTAGTTGGACTTTCAGGTTTCATTTGCACTCTCATGTCCTCCATTTTCCTCTCCTGTTTTAAATTTGCATCCCACAATGCCTTGTGTGAACGGGGAAAACCCATCACGTGATGCATGACATAGTATCTTGCATTGCGTCATGGTGAAGCAGGAAAAAAATAGCGGAGAATTTAGGGCCATGTTGCCCTAGATTCATTAATTGTTCTATTTTAAAAAATTAAAAAATAAAATTGGAAGTCTGTGATTCGAATTCAGTAGCTTTCGGTCCACTAAACAGAAATAATCGGGTGTCAGGGAAAATTCTTTTTATGACCTACACTTGAAAAATCTGAAAGGCAGTCTACCTTTAATGCATGTACATTTTAGTGTGCTTCAGTATGATTAAAGATCTTTGGCAATACTTTATTTGAACTTCATAATACATTCATAAAGTACTTGATAAAGTAGTAATGGAGGATTTGTTTCATTACTGATTATAAACTAGTTCTGTCAAAAATGTCGCGTTATTAACGCGTTAACTTGACTCAATTTTAATGGCAATAATTTTTTTATCGCGAGATTAACTCCCTGTGACATGATGTAGGTTTTTCATAAGCTTTTGAAACTGCCAGGAACTTGGAACAGAGCCTTTGCTTAGAAAAACGATAGCAGCTAGACTGTAATGCCACACCCCGCACAGCCAGAGTCCTCGCCCTCTCCTGAAGAGCCACGGTGCTCGGCTTAGGTTTCGTTTTCCCATCGGCGGCTCCAGCCCGACTTTTCAGTGGCTGTGACAAGACGTGTTATGCTCTGCAAAAAAAAAAACATTGGTACATTTCCCAAATCATGTTTCCAAGGGATCTCCTGTCTGTTTCAGGGGATCTCGGATCCCCCAAGTACCCCCGTAGTTCGAACGGTGAGCAAGCCCATTCACTTTTTTATGCTGATAAGAGAATTACAATGGTTTTTCATGTGACAAAAATGTGCGATTAAATTGCGATTAATCACGAATTAACTATGACAGTCGCGACATTAATCGCGATTAAATATTTTAATCGCTTGACAGCCCTATTATAAACCTCAATCATCATTATCATCGTAATTCAGAGCAGATGGTACAAGTTTTTTTTTTAAATTTAAGATGGAATCTTTTTACATTGTATTATTAATTTTGTTTCCATTAACACATTCATGAAGCTTTGCAGCATCTTCTATGAAGTATGCATTTTTTCCTGCAATTCAACTGAAAGAAGAGAAGCTATAGATTGTATACATTAGTACATCACAACAGGGTTATAAATACAGAATTGATTAGCACTTTAAGGGCATCCAGCCATTCATTCAGTTAATGAATGGTTTTCTTGATTAAATGAAGCTGGAATTGGACTGGTGCTACGTAATAATTTTCAAGGCAAATGGACCACCATAATTGTGGCCTTAGTAAAGAAAAGCTACTAACTCGCAACTTGGTAATAATAAGTGAATATCCAACGTCCAACAATCTAGAACAGTACACTCTTCTTTTTCATGTAAGACTACGAGGGTACTTCAAAATGTTCTCGGCCTTACCCGGAAAATGCCACAGGAGAAAGATTGTTCTTGTGTTATTTTTCAACATAGTCTCCATTCACCTCAATGCACTTGGTTCACCGACGTTCAAGGTTCGCTATCCCTTTGCGGAAGAAAGTCACAGCTTGAGCCTCCACATCCATGCATCACTCTGAAAATGGCGACCAGGCAAGTGGGATTTCAGTTTGAGAAACAGATAGAAGTCAGACGGTGCCAGGTCGGGTGAGTAAGGTGCATGGGGCAACAGTTCAAAGCCACATTTGGTTGCTTCTGCCCCTGCCACCTGTGCTGTGTGGATGGGTGTCTTGTCCTGGAGCAACATCACGCCAGCTCGAAGCTTTCCTCTCCTTTTTCCTTGATTGCTTCTTTCATTTTGTGGACCATGATATAAGGCTTTATAGTGCACAGTTATGCTCCAAAATGGGAGCTACACCCCTTGTTTCCGGGTGAGGCCGAGAACTTTTTGAAGTCGCCTCATAAATGTATTACATGACTTATCAAATATTGCTATGCAACCTTTATGAATGAGTTATGAAGCCCCAATGTAGGCATCCTTCCAATAAAGTGTACCACGTTGTCTGTTTCATTAGAACAGGCCCACTCTGTCAGTCCTGTGCGCTGTGGCGCATGCACCAAAAGGTGCACCTTGGGCTGCACGCGCGCCGAGTGAGCTCCAGCACGCGTGCCGTGAACAAGGCGCACCTGTTCTCAATTAATGAACTAAGTGTTGGGCTATTTAAGGGCTGCGCTGATACAAGGACGATGCGAAGTATACGCCACGTTCAGTGCGCATTACTGAGCCTTGTTTCCCGTGTTTGTGGTTTTCCTGGTTTCTCGACTCTTGTTCCTGATTCTAGCTCTCGTCCTCGTTTTGCCTATGACATACCGTTTGTGTCTCGATCTACCCCTTGCCTGTTTTCTCGATCATGACCTTGCCTGCCAATTTGGACTGTTTGCTTTTGTGTGTGTTTCGTGCACTCTATGTATAGATCGCATTGTATTATAATAAACACTTCTGCACTTGCATCCGCCTCCCTCGCAGATCTGACACACTCATACATAGTTTTGTCAAATTAGGTTCTTAAACTGTGCTCGGTTTATCAAGCTAGTCATTTTGCACGTCACTGTTTCCTTCATTTATATTCATTTTCCTTCTTCTTATTCCAGTTGGAGCCATTCTTCATCAGTTTAGCCTTATTTGACATAGCCAAAGGTTGCAAGATCTCAGAAGATTTCCACGTGGATCTGAACCCAGCATGTGTGAGAGAGATGCTGTCTGAGGCCCCTCACACACCCAGTGAGACGGAAGGAAGAGAAGTGGCAGATGCAGTCAGTCTCAATGGCTTACCTGTTATTCAGAGGGTCTCGGAGTATCTTCTACGCTTTCCAACTCAGGTAGGAGGTGAACTTTTTAGATTTTAAGCATGTGTGAATGGCTTTCAGTAGGATAGAGTATTTTTTTTTACAAGAGATTTTACAATTTAATTGTAAAATGGTCCAAAGTTGATTATTTCCCCATAATAGCACATCTCAATTTTTTTTCCCTCTTATACCACAGCAATTTGTAAATGACAGTGCAGAAAATTTTAGGCTGTAAATAAGGCTGTAAAAAATACTTTGTGTGTTTTGAAAATACCTGCATTACTGTACCGTGTTACCATACGGGGAAGCCATGGCCTAAAGGTTAGAGAAGCAGCTTTGGGACCAAAAGGTCGCTGGTTTGATTCCCTGGACCTTGGAGGGTAAATTCAGGAGCAAGATCAATGTAATTTTCCTATTTTATATTAAACTTTGGTCAAATACCTGTCACATTTTGCATTTTGTGCAATGTTTTCACCTTGCGCAATACCAGAAAAATTCAGTTGAAATCAAGCCATTTGAGGTGAATTGGTCCGCTTCTGAAAAAAACTTTGCATTTGAATTTCCCGGGAAACATTGATTTTCGTGACGTCGTCTGCGGGATGCCTCTTTCTGAATCCTGCGTCAGCACTGGTTTGTTTATGAGAAAACGACCTGGTAGTTTTCTGCAAATTTCTTCAACGCTATCATGTAATTATTAAAATGGTTAACAGATGTATCGTAGGAAGGTGTAGCAACACCAATCATGATGGGATTAGTACTCAGCATTTTCCAAAAGACCGGACAATGAGAGAGAAATGGGAGTGCTTTCTCTACACAGGCTGTGCACTGAGACTGCGCAAAGCTCGTGCAGCCTGCGCCTGCTCTCTCAGCCTGCTGGCAGTTATTCAGGTGACATCACGAATCTGGCTCCAGACTCCCTTGGGATTTTTCCAGATGTGTTTTGTTATTTTATTTTTTCCTGCTGTAGACAGATGGCCTTGTGCAAAATTACTCTTCTGGATGAGTGTGTAAAGGGACATACTTTCATATAAAAATATATATAAAATTGGTCCAGGATATGCACTTTAAGACATGAAGTGTGTTTTAATTAATAAAAGTAAAGAAACTCCACTGAATTTGAAGTTATGCCTAAACTTTTGACTGGTACTGTAAGAAACATTCAACCACTCTTTTTTGAGATATCATGCTACAGTAAAAAGAATCTTGGATGGATGAATGGACAAACTGGAAACATAGTGTCTCCATCACTCAGTGGCAGACACATAAAAAGATAATGCAGATTAAAGATCTAGTAAAGACCATTTTACCTTAACGGTGTCAAATCAATAAATAAACTGCACTCATTGATGTCATATCACAGACTAAAATGTCCCTTGCATACTATAATGACTATTTTTGTATCTTATTTTATATAAAATTTAACATGGAAAAAATAAATCTATTAAAATCATATTTGATCTAATGATGTCAGAATCAATATTGAAAAATAGAGAAAAATGCTCCTGGTAACTACAGTCATTATTCCTCGATAGTTTCCATTACTGAGAAAACATTTGGATATCCCTCTGGAAAGACACTCTGTCATATACATCTGCAGCTACTCATAACAATGTCACTGCTGTATCCTTCAGGGTCAGCAAAAGTAAAATTATTATTATCAATAATAATAATTTTATTATTGAAAGTAGAAGTAAAAATGCAAATAATGTACTAATACATTAAATGTGTAAATTTAACTTGCTTGTTTTAAAGTAGATAAGACTATAAAGTATAATTTACAAGAAAGAATTACAGAGGGGAAAGAAGTCTGCACCTCAATCTTACACCACATTTGTTTACTGGCAGTTAATTAGTGCACATTACAACAAGAATCCAAGGAACACAAGCAAATAATATTGAAATATAAGGAACTTCTGAAAGCTATTATTAAATTTGCCTGTATAATCTAACTTCCAAGCTAATAGCAGTCATGATACAAACTGGCTAGGTAAATGCAAAATGACCATAGATACCAACTAACATGCACTGTTTTTACATTGAAGGAGATACTGTGAATGCATGCATGTGTCAAAAAAGTAGAGATTTATAAAGGAGTATACCAAGCAATCATTCACCATCTGTTAGATTGTATATTTTATTCAAGTGCTTAAAAAGTACTGAATCAATAGGACAGATTTCTCTTTGAAAAATAGTGAGTAAAAGTTTTAAAAAATGTGAAAGATAAACACACATGCAACTCATATTTGCGAGTGCAGTTAATTGGAAATTGAACATAAGTGCACAAAAAACAGAATTGTACTTTGTTAGATAATCTATCAAAAAACAATTATAAATTCATCATTCAGTATCAGTGATGAGTTATATAAGATTGGTAACTTAAGCCCAAATCCTGATTGTTAGGAGACTGAGAAGTGGTATGTTATGGTCCAAGTGCTGGAATTCATGAAAGGATTACATTCTGTTACTGCAGTGATTTATTTAAGAGGCAGTGAAGTTGCAGGTTTGTTGCTGACCACGGACATTACTGCTGAGCAATGTCAGATGTACTTGAACCAACCAAATGTTTCATGAAATCTAGATGGGAAAAAATTATCAATAATATATTAGATATTTTTGAAAAAAAATATCTGATACTACTAAGAATTACGTATATGTCAAATTTTAATATAATTCAGATGCAAAATCATTGAATTTGCAAAAGTGAAAACATGATAAAAACACACAAATTGACAAATAATGTAAGTTTAAAAAAAAGATAAAAATTAATGTTAAATAAATCAAGGTTAAGAAACCAAGTAAACAAACAAAGAAAATATTTTTGGAATATCTTTAAAAAAAATTGAATATGCAAGAATGTGGTAGTTTATTAAACAGACATTTTAAATGACATAAAAAATGTTAAGAATTTTCTGTTTTTAAAACCTTGTCATAGATTTGATAGGTTATAGAAGAAAAATACCTGCACAGGTTCCTTTGTGGACAAAGACATCATCCATGGCCACATCTGACCGAGCATTGTGTCCTCTGCGTCCTTCAAATAAAATCTAAAAGCAAAGCAATTTTGTAAAGTAGGCTCATTGATCTCATTTGATGTGTAAAACAAACGTATTTTTGAGTTAGATGGATAGTTTTCCATTTGTTAATAATAGCATTTCTGAACAGACTGACCATGAATTTGCCATGGGGCATGATGTCCACTAGAACCTGATGCCAAAAGTTCCCCTGGTTTTCTCTCTTTCTCCAGACCTCCTGAGCCACATTCCCATGCAACAGGTAAACACTCAGACCCATAGTCCAGCTGGAGCCATACATGTGGTACCAGAACTGTAGACACTGGGGTTGGACATCAGAGCATTCCTCACTGAGGAGACGTGCTGTGTCTCCATGAGTAGCACTGTCACCCTCAATGTACAGGTAGTAACCAGCTGGCAATTGAGAGGTGGAAGAAGATGGTTTAGAGGTACTGATATAGAATTCATGATGCTTTTTAATATTATAGTCCAAATACAATAACGTTCCACGTGAAATGGTAAATGAACGTCTTCATATATACTAGTATCTATGTGTGTGTATATGTACACACACATTTTAATATACACTCTTTTTCATAATTCAAAGTTATTATGTAAAGGAGGATGCTTACTTCCTGTTGTGTGATCAGATTGGGGGCCAGTCATTGCTGTAGATGTGGGACCACTGTGTCTTGTCCAGTCAAAAACATCAGTCGCTAACTGACTCCATGTGCACAGGCTGTTGTCAAAGTTACAGTTGAATGTGCACACAAGTGATGATGCAGATTTTGTAGTTGCACTGGTGACTGTAGGGATTAGTGTTGTCCTTTCAGGTATGGGTGAAACAGTTGGATGCTTTATTAAATCTATAAAATGATATGATAGAAAATGTTCACGAAAATGATAGGAAATATCAAAATAAAAATTGTTATTTGATACAGAATAAAAAAGCCATTTTAGCAAGTGAAATATTTTGAATATATTCTTATTCATGTAGTTTTTCGAATTACATGATTGCAGTAAATAAAATATAAGGTTATAAAACCTATTTCTGGACTTTATTTATTTATTTACTTACAAACTAATTTCAAGGCTTAAATTTCTTTTTCTATTTGCAGATATTTTTGCTTACATTGTAAAAATAAATGCTTCCAATGAAAATTGTATGCCAGCACAACATGATTATTATCTGGAAATATGTTTTAATAATCTAATATTTGGTTTCTTGCAATCATATAACAGAGGGAAAAAAAAAACTCTGACTATTTTCAAAACATTTTCACATGCTTAGATGTCATTTTTTGTTGTTGTGTCTTCAGCTTTATTTTTACTATTAATTATTTTTGTCAGTTTTTTCATATTATACCAATTCCAGATAATTTAATTTAAACAGGTGACAAAATGCATGTCGAAAATAATAATTTAACAAGCACTAATAGATGAAAACAGCAAAAATAAATAACTAATGAGAAAATGTGGTTCCAGTATTTATATAATTGTTTCATACGTAATGAAGTAATTCTAAAAACGTAACATTGCTTTGCATTGTCATTATGGTTGAACCCTTGAAGTTATTGCAGATCTACATACATAAAATCAAAATCCACATATAATCATGCAAAACAAAAAAAAACCAACCAACCAACCAACCAACCAACCAACCAAACAAACAAACAAACAAACAAACAAACAAACAAACAAACAAAGAAATAAACAAAAACTAAAAAAAAGCAAAAAGATCTCTCACATAGAAAATATAACAAATAATATCTTTCTAGAAAGCTGGGATAGATAACTGGTCAAATAACCCTTGGGGAACACTTCTTCTATGAGTCCAGTTATTACAAATTTGTTATCATCTACAACCTAACATAAAAACTTTAAGTGACTTGTATCTATTATGCCTTTATTGGGTTTAAGCCCAATTTTGCACATTGATATGGTTCACATGAATTTAAAAAAAAAGGCACCTGCACAGGATCCTTTGTGCATAGAAATATCATCCAGAGCAACATCGGACCGAGCATTGTCTCCTCTGCGTCCTTCAAATAAAATCTAAAAACAAGACAATTTTTTTTTTGGTTTACTGATGTCAGTGCTTGTTAAACAGACAAAACTAATCAGTTATCTGTATGAATTTAACAATATGTAAGATGTCCCTTGTCTGTTCTTCTAAGGGACAGGATTGACGTTTAACTTAACTCTCCAATCTTTATTAATGATGTATCAAAACAATTTCAGCATACCGTAGACCCTTATAAAAGTGTTAATTTGAAAGATAGAACAAACAGTAATACAAACAATGATTGCATTTAATATGTTGGTAACCTGACCATGAATTTGCCATGGGGTGTGATGTCCACTAGAGCCTGATGCCAGGTGTTCCCCTGGTTTTCTCTCTTTCTCCAGACCTCCTGGGCCACATTCCCATGCAATAGGTAGACACTCAGACCCATAGTCCAGCTGGAGCCGTATATGTGGTACCAGAACTGTAAACACTGGGGTTGGACATTCGAGCATTCCTCACTGAGGAGACGTGCTGTGTCTCCATGAGAAGCGCTGTCACCCTCAATATACACATAGTAACCAGCTGGTGATAGAGGATTAAAGAAAGAGGGGGAACGATAAACATATTTTTGGTCATTATTTGCTTATCTGGTAATCTCATAAAGATTGTCAATTACAATAAGAGTAAAAAAAAATAAGGATTCTTACTTCCTGTTGTGTGATCAGACAAGGGCCCAGTCATCGATGTAGGGGTAGGACCGCGGTGTCTCGTCCAATTGAAAACATCAGTCAACAGTTGAGTCCATGTGCAAAGGTTGTTATCAAAATTGCAGTTCATTCTGCATACTGTCAATATATTAAATTAATTATTGAAACACTTTCTCATACTACACATAACATATTTCAAAAATGGTTAACAGTTAAATCAAATACTCATTGTCTTGCAGAAAATTGTCAGCACAGTGTCTAATTGTACTCCCTAGGAATTAGACAGACTATGCAGTAGTTTCATTGTGTTAATTTCTAATTAAAGTTTATTTTACATTTTCATTTCTCTGTACCACATTCGCTCAATGAATTGATTTTTTTAGATGAATGATGATGGGCTAAGTTCAGACTTTACCTGAGGCAGTAACAGACATGTTTCCACTGGTTGGTGATGGTACCTCAGACTCTGGCATCATGCTAACTGCTCCACATTTTCCATGCACTATGGTAACATCATCCCATGCCACATCTGATTGAGCATTTGAACCTCTAATGCCTTCCACAATAATCTGAAACAAGGTATGTAAGTGTTTTTTTTTTATATGAATCTTCACAGATGCACATATGAAAACTAGAAACCTATTTAAGAGTAGATCCATGCCACATTATTTACATTTTTTCAGAGTTTAGTTGCATGTAATATTTATTTTATCATACTATTGTACATACATTGATCCAATTTCTAAATTTGTATTAATAGGATATTAAAATAAATGGCAATGATGGATATAAAATATCCATAGATTAAAAATATTTTGCAGTTTTACAGACCTACTGTACATATTTGCATATTCAATACATACCTGGAATGGTCCCATTGGGTTGATCTCAGTTTGGGCTAGGTGCCAGTGCTTACCCTGACTATTGGATCTAGACCATATTTTGGTGACATGGTTATCTTCTAGCAAGTAGACATTAAGCATCATGGATGTTGCCAAACCATACATGTGATACCAGAAGGTCATGCACTGGGTGCCCAAACTATTGCATACTGGACTCATCATACGTGCCGAGTCACCATGATAGACTCCATCACCCTCAATATACATGTAAAACCCACCTGAAGAGCAATAGGCAACAATAAAATAATCTAATTAAAGTATTTTATACAATGATTAAATGTCTATATGTTATACTTTTGATACATGGAAAATGCATATTTCTTTAATATGTAAACTATTTTACATGAATCTTAAACATGACATTTATCCATAGACTATGCTTTTACATTTAAATTTGCCAGACCAAATAATTTTTGGCCATTCTCTCACTTCCTGTAGTGTGGTCACTGGTTGGGCCAGTGAAATTTGAAAGTGTTGCTCCAGACCATCTTTTCCAATCAAAACTGTCCTGGATTAATTGTTCCCATCCACATTCATTCTGGTCAAAATTGCAGCTCCATGAACAACCTGTGTAATCCAATCCGTGACCAATTAGTTGCAATTTTGTTAACTCACAGAGAAATGAATTAGAGTATGGACAGTCTCATGGCTTACTTGCACTGAAATTTGGGGTAGTGGGTTGTGATGGTGTCAGGGTGCTTGGTTCTACTGTTGGTGGTGTGGTCGGAACATCTACACAATAAAAGATGATGGTTAAAAATCTCACACAAGGATTTTCATACCCTCATTATTTTGATTCTGTAATAAGTATTCGTTTAACATTATTATTTAATTCATCCAAGGTTACATTAAAAGTCTTGGATAAAACAATATGGTCCTTTTGTATTTAGCATAGTTACCACAATGATATAAACACTGTAGTCTTTGTTAATAGTTCAATGCTTAATCAAACTGGAACACAGCCTTTACTAATATAAAAAAAGAGGATTCATTTAAGTCTGCACTCACCACAGACTGTGCCCTTCCACCAGTCTCCCAGAAACACCTCAGACACTTCACAGGTTGCCACATAATTTTGTAGAGAAGTACATAGCTGGCTCTGATCCCCCCCTGAGGTGCAGTAATCTTGCACACAGCTGTTAACAAAAATCTGAGGGGGCACGAACCAGTGGCAGGCTTTGAAGGCATCTCCAAACAGCTTACTACACTCCTGAAATCCATTGTTATCCAGCTCAGGTGAACATGCGGGTTTATTCTGAGAGCCGTTGATACAACTGAATTAAAAAGGTCAATAAACAAGAATCCTATTAATCAAACATTTTTAAAACAGCCATTATGTTAATTTTGCAGACCACTTTGTAGTAATTATCAGACATGTGGACTCGAGTCATGTGACTTGGACTCGAGTCAGACTCGAGTCACCATTTTGATGACTTGAGACTT
>JAOPUC010000016.1:24620614-24630710 GCA_027564185.1 Cephalocassis borneensis
CCTGGACAAGTTGCCAGGTCATCACAGGGCTGACACATAGAGACACACAACCATTCACACCTATGGTCAATTTAGAGACACCAATTGGCCTAACTTGGATGTCTTTGGACTGTGGGGGAAACCAGAGCACCCGGAGGAAACCCATGCAGACTCCACACAGAAAGGCCCATTTTGACCACTGGGCTCAAACCCAGAACCTTGTAGCTGTGAGATGACAGTGCTAACCACTACACCACTGTGCCACCCCTGTTTTCCATCATCAGAAGTTCAGTTTTTACAGGTCCATGGTTATTTTTAAAGTCACTTAATTATTTCCTAGCACTTTCTTGACTTCTGTGTCCTACAGCAATATGTCATCGGTGGGACGCTCTTTGAGCACAAGAATATTCATAAAGCAACCTGGTTGTCTCCAAAAGGTGACCTGTACACCCAAATAGATTATATCTGCATCAACAAGTGTTGGAAGCATTCTCTGCCAGACGTTAGAAGCTTTCGTGGAGCAGACATCAACACCACCCACTTTCTTGTGCACTGTTGACTTCTTCTGATGCTTTCAAGTAACAAGTGACAGAAATGACCCTCCTTACCCAATTTTGAACAACTCCGGTCAGGAGAAAATGTGGATGATTTCTATCAGTCCCTTCATTGACACTCTGTAAGTCCTTCTTGTGATGCATCCATAGAAGACGTCTCGTCTGGGACCATGAATGCCTTCCATGCAGCCTCTCACAAAACTCTCAGGTAAAGGCCCAAAAAATATCATGATCAACACCTGTCTAGAGATACTCTGCACTTAATTGAACAGCGCAATGAACTGAAGAATTTGAGACCATCAAATGCTACATGCCTACGGTACTCAAAGGTTAATAAACTCATCAAGAAGAGTGTTAAGAACGATGATGAGAAATGGGCAGCTGGCATAGCTAAGAAGCTTCAGGGTGCGGCAGACTCAGATAACCAATGAGAGGTCTGGCAGAATATTTAAATTCTCAGTGGCAAGAAGAAAAAGAACCCCTCTACTGCTGTAAGGGACAAAAAAGGGAACCTCATCATGTCTCAGCATGGAAAACTTGCTAGGTGGAAAGAGTTATTTGAAGACCTGTTAAACCCCCCTGCCGTTGCACAATCATCAGTTCCCCCTGCCGATCCTGTCCTAGATTACTTCTTCCTTGACCTCCCTATGTACCCCCCAACATGCGAGGAGATTCAGAAAGCTCTTGCATGACTCCGCAATCACAAAGCAAGTGGTATTGACCAGATCAGCAATGAAGAGTTGTGCTCTGGTGGTGAGGCATCTTTAGACCAACTAACTCCACTTTTTGAGAAAGTCTGGAATCTCGAGAAACTGCCTTCTGACTGGCTCAAGGGCATTATCACTAAGATTGGAAAAAAGGGTGATGCATCATACTGTGAAAACAACCGTGGTATTAAACTACATTGTACTGCTTCTAAGCTGTTTCAGATGATCATAATAATGAGACTGTCAGATGGTATTGAGTCCCTGCTGTGAGAGAATCAATGTGGCTTCAGAAAAGGTAGATCCTGTACAGGTCAGCTGTTTGCACTCCAGATCTTAATAGAGCAAGCCTTGGAATACAATCTCTCATTATACATCAACTTCATTGACTTCAAAGCAGCTTTTGACTCTGTTGATCACCAATACATCTAGTCTGCCCTCCAACATTACGGATTTCCTAAGAAGTATATCAGCATCTTCCAAGCCTTCTATTCCAATACCACCAGTGCTGTCTGCATAGGTGACACCCTAACAGACTGGTTTGATGTAAAATCTGGAATTGGTCAAGGTGACATTCAAGCCCGTCCTATATTTATCATGTTAAACTGGGTAATGGAGCATTCTACGATGGAAAGATCTGTTTCCAAAGGCTTCCTACTCCAAAAGTGCCGTAGTTCACGTCACCTAGCAGTGCATATCTCTGACCTCGACTATGCAGATGATATTGCTGTTTTTGACAGTTCTAAAGATGGGCTGCAAGAGGCCACCATCAAGATCTCCAACTTTGGAAGACAAGCAGGTCTCTGAATTAATGCCAAGAAGAACCAAACTATGACCATTGGGAAGTTTCACAATCAACACCCCTTTCCTGAAGACAAGATGCTAGAACTCACGATAAATGGCGAACCTCTGGAACAAGTGAACCATTTTAAATATCTTGGTTCTATAATTTTGAGTGATGGCTCCTTAAATAGAGAACTCAACATAAGGATCGGGCAAGCCTCCAGTGTCTTTAATTCTTTGAACAACATTTGGCATAATTCCAGGATCTCTATCAACACCAAGGTTAAGATCTTCAAAGGTGGTATTCTGCCTACCCTTCTGTATGGCTGTCAGACTTGGGCTCTGAAACAGCAGCAACAGGACCATCTAGAGGCTTTCCAGAATTCATGTTTCTGATGAATTTTACAACTTCACAGGTATGACTTCACACCTAACCGCAAGCTGAGAGTAAAGATTGGTTGTCTACAGCTAAGCCTGAGGATCGCCTTACTTCGCCTGCATTACCTGGGACATGTAGCACGCATGGACAGTGCAAGAATACACAGGTACCTGCTCAGCTGGAGACCATCCCATGGGACATGCTCTGTGGGTCATCCTCATGGAACCATAATCCACTTGTTAGAAGATGATGTTAAATCCCTTCTTGGCAAGGACCAAGATCTTCTTACAGCGTGCCAGTTGGCAATGGATAGAAAAGGCAGGCGAGCAGGTGGAGTCTGGGTGATCCAGAGTGGCCTTACCAACAACAACAACAACTAATGAAAAATTAATTCTAAATTTGGAAAACAATTTAAATGTAAAACATGTGTTGTGATATAAATGACAGTGTGTGGTGGAAATGACAGTGAAAATTTTGGCCCTGGTTGTTTTTAACAAAATTGTTAGCCAAAATGTGATAAATCATGTTTATCATTGTTTATGCTATACACCATGCCCACCATGTCTTATTTAATTACAAGGTACAGTGTCTTGCAAAAGTATTCATCCCCCTTGATGTTTGTCTTGATTTGTTACATTACAAGCTGGAATTAAAATTGATTTTGGGGGGTTAGCACCATTTGATTTACACAACATGCCTACAACTTTAAAGGTGAAAATTGTTTTATTATGACACAAACACTAATTAAGATGAAAAAAAAAACAGAAATCTGGAGTGTCCATAGGTATTCACCCCTCCAAAGTCAATATGTTGTCAAGCCACCTTTTGCTGCAATTACAGCTGAAGGTCTCCTGGAATATGTCTCGATTAGCTTAGCACATCTACTCACTGGGATTTTTGCCCATTCATCAAGGCAAAACTGCTCCAACTCCTTCAAGTTAGATGGACTGCATTGGTGTAGAACAATCTTCAAGTTATGCCACAAGATTCTCAATTGGATTGAGGTCTGGGCTTTGACTAGGCCATTCCAAGACATTTCAATGTTTCTCTTTAAACCTCTCCAGTGTAGCTTTAGCAGTATGTTTAGGGTAATTGTCCTGCTGTAACATGAACCTTCATCCCAGTCTCAAACCTCTAGCCAACTCAAACAGGTTTTCCTCCAGAATTGCCTTGTATTTAGTGCCATCCATTTTTTCTTCAGTCCTAACCAGCTTTCCTGCCCCTGCAGATGAAAAATATCCCCACATCATAATGCTGCCACCACCATGCTTCACTGTAGGAATGGTGTTCTCAGGGTGTTGGGTTTGTGCCGCACATGGTATTTCCCATGATGGCCAAGAAGATTAATATTAGTCTTATTAGACCAGAGAATTTTCTACCATGTGTTTGGGGAGTCTGCCACATGTTGTTGGGCAAACTCCAAATGTGTGTTTTTTAAGCAATTTTTTTTTTTCTGGCCACTCTTCCATAAAGCCTCACTCTGTGGAATGCATGGCTTAAAGTGGTCCTATGGACAGATACTCCCATCTCCACTGTGGATCTTTGTAGCTCTTTCTGTGTTATCTTTGGTGCCTTTGTTGTATCTCTGATTAATGCCCTCCTTGCCTGATCTGTGAGTTTTGGTGGGCAGCCTTCTCTTCTCAGCTGTGTAGTGGTGCCATATTCTTTCTATGTTGCTATAATGGATTTAATGGTGCTCCATGGGATATTCAAAGTTTGGGGTATTATTTATAACCCAACCCTGATCTACAGTAGATTTGTCGACAACTTTGTCTCTGACCTGTTTGGAGTGCTCCTTGGGTTTCATGTTACTTGCTTAATAGTGTTGTAGAGTCAGGGTCTTTCCAGAACAGGGTGATTTTATACAGACATCATGTGACAGATCATGTGACACTTTAATTGCACACAGGTGGATTGCAATCAACTAATTATGTGACTTTTATGAAGTGACGTGGTTGGACCAGCTCTTATTTTGGGGTTTCATATGAATGGGGGTAAATACCTGTGCAGACTCCAGATTTCTGTTTTTTTCCCCCAACTTAATTATTGTTTGTATAACAATAAAAAAAAAACAATTTGCACCTTTAAAGTAGTAGGCATGTTCTGTAAATCCAATGGTGACAACCACCAAAAAATCCACATTTTAATTCCAGCTTGTAATGTGACAAAACAGGACAAACACTAAAGGGAATGAATGCTTTTGCAACTGTGGCAGTGAGGGTGTGGTCGAGTATCGGCTGTGAATGGTGAGAAGACAGGTTGAACCAGCAGGTAATGTGATGAGCTACATCTGTGTCTAATTATTGGCTGTCTATTAACTCATCTGTGTCTTTCAGATGGCCAGTGACAAGAGCAAGAACTGTGTTCTGCAAACCTGTGCTTATGTGTATGTGTAGAAATAGTAGGCACTGAAAAGTAAACATTAAAAATAAAAGTGCACCTTGAATTGTACCATCTGCATCCAGTTCCTCATTTATTCCAGCATAACCTTTGTTACACTGGTGCTAAAACCTGGGAGTGAAGAACAAACACTGCCATTGAATCCACACCAGTCAGAGAACTCCAGGCACTCACCAACAACCTCCAGTGCCAGCACCAAGCACCAGTCGCATTGTCTGTGGATCAGGGGCAGCACTTCCAGGTTCTTCTCAAGGCCCAGGTGGAGGACTGGCAGGTGATCCGGAGCTTGGTCCAGTCACTGGGTGCTCCAGTGGCCCTATGGCCAACATGCCTGTCCAGTTGGTTAAGATGGGGCCACAGGATGACCCCAAAGCCTTCACTGAGCTATTTGAGCATGTTGCAGAGGTGAGCTCATGGCCAACCTCACAGTGGGCGGTTCGCCTATTGTCACTCCTCCAAGGGGAAGCCCAGCTCATGGCTTGGCAGCTCCCAGCCACCAGCATGCTGGAGTACCCTGACCTGAAGCAGGCTATACTGCAGCTGCTTGGCAACAGCCCAGATGAGCAGTGCCAGTGCTTCCACTCACTGGCATATGGCAAAGTTGGCCAACTGTTTGCATTCGCATAACAGCTCTGGGATGCCTGCTGATGGTGGCTGCTGGCAGGAGAGTTTGATGTTGAGACCATCATCTATTGAGTGACACTGGAGCAGTTAGTCTCCTAAATACAGAGTGAGACATCGGCGTGTATCCATTATTACCAAGCAGCGTCCCTGGAGGAGGCGGTCTAGCTCTCAGAGGACCACCTGATGGCATTTTGAAAAGCAGGAGCTCATGCAGATTCTCTTCCTCTCTCTCTCTCCCTCCCCCCCTCCCTCCCCAATCCCAGCCCCGCAGAGACAGGGGCCAACTCCCCCAATGCCCACTCCCACACTCGTGTCTGTTCTCGTGTCTCCTCAGCTCTTTCTACTTCCGTGTCTGTCCTGCTGCTAACTTTCTCTCTCTCTCTACAGGTGAACCTGTCCATGCCCACCAGAATTGGGAGAACATCCAAGCAGGTCTGCCAGCACAGCAGGAAGGCTGGGATTTCCCAGTATCAGCATTTTGGCAAAGGGTCAGGGATTCCAATTCACATTCCTGATTTGTCATGGGCTTCCCCTGATCGAGCAGGAATGTATCGAGTCTCTGTGAGTTTTCAAGGGGGTATACATCAGGCTTTGGTGGATTCTCGCTGTAATCAGACCTCTATGCATCAAAACCTGATTCAAGTGCAGGGCACTGGGAAATGCACGATTGGTGAAGGTGAGGTGTGTATACAGGGATCTTCAAAAATATACGCTAATGCCCATCACTGTTCATTTTCAGGTAGAAAAGCATAGTGTGGAGGAAGCAGTTAGCCTGAGCCTCACCCATCCACTTATGTTGGAAACAGATGGCCACATTTTAAAAAAAATAATAAAGTGGTTATTAGTCAAAGAGTAGTTGAGTAGTATGTCATAGAGGAATCCTGCTGCAATGTTAGCTGGGGAGGTGGTCCCAGGGCTGTCCGCATCAGCTCCATGTCATGATGAAATGGTGAGTGGGGAGGGCCCTACCCCTCCTCTCTCTCATGGGAATCCTTCTGGGGATTTCCCATTGGAACTGATGCATGATGCATCTGTGAGGTACACTTTTGACCAAGCGAAAGTAATTGATGGCCAGACACTCCAACCTAATTTTGCACTTTAATTTACATATTTTTTCCATTATTAATGATAAGCTATAGTGGGTGATGCAGGACACTGAGACTAAAGAAGAGATGGCACACTTGTTGGTCCTGAAGCACTGTAGGGACCTTTTATTCCTTGTGGCACATCATAATCCTATGGCTGGGCACTTGGGTCAGGACGAAACATTAAATCTTCTCATGACTTGATTCTGTTGGCCAGGGATTCACTCCAATGTCCACAGGTGGTGTGCAGCTTGTTGCAAATGCCAGCTGGTAAATCCAGCAGCCATGTCAAAAGTGCCATTGCACCCATTACCATTGATTGAAAGGAAAAGAAAGAAAGCACAACTTTATTCATCACACACTTGTGAAATTCCTCTCTGCATTTAACCCATCTGAAGCAGTGAACACCCACATGCACACACGTGAGCAATGAGCACACACACACACATACACAGAGCAGTGGGCAGCCATGCTAACAGCGCCCAGGGAGCAGTTGAGAGTTAGGTGCCTCGCTCAAGGGCACCTCAGCCCAAGGCCGTCCCATATTAACCTAACCTCATTTCTTTGAGATTCCCATCAAAATAATTGGCATGGGTCTCATTGGGCCATTAGATTGATATGCATGTGGGTATTGCTTTGTGTTAGCCATAGTGGATTATGCAAGGTGACACCCAGAAGCGGTGCCTCTCTGCAATATCTCTGCACATAGTATTGCAGAGGCACTCTTCTGCATTATCTCCTGAGTCAGGATTCTGAAAGAAATATTCACTGAACGCAGTACTTTCATGTCATATACACACACTATGCAAACTGTCCAAATTATTGGGGGTTAAATTGATCCATACTAGTGTTGATCATCCACAAATGAATGGGCTGGTCAAAGGATTTAACCAAACACTTAATAAGATGATTTGTAAATTCATTCACAAGGACACTAGAAACTGGAATAGGTGGCTAGACTCTGTTTTTTGCAGTGCACAAGGTCCCACAAGCCTCAGCTGTTTTTTCCCATTTGAATGGCTGTATGGGCACAAGCCCTGTGGTGTCTTCGACATCATTAAAGAAAACTGGGAGGAGGGAACTTCTGAAAGAAAAAAAAAATGGCTCAAACCCAGGACCTTCTTGCTGTGAGGCAACAGTGCTAACCACTACACCACCATGCCTCCCTCCACTCGATTTGGCTTATACCAATTTATCTCCCTTCCTTTTGGGTTGTTTGGGGCCCCAGTGACATTTCAGCATCTCATGGACCAAATCTATCCCCACAATGCATATGCTGCTGCCTATTTAGATTACATCATTATTTATATTAATGACTGGTAGCAGCATTTACAGCATCTAAAGGCTGTACTGAGGTTGCTGAGGCATGCGGGGCTCACAGCAAACCTGAAAAATTGTGCAATTGGATGGGTACAGTATGGTATCTGAGCTTCCACTTGGGTCATGGTGTGCATAACCAAATTGATAAGACTGCAGCACTTGTGGCCTGTCCAAGACCTAAGACCAAAAAGGGGGTGAGGCAGTTCCTAGGGCTGGCTGGCTATTATAGGTGGTTTGTGCCTAACTTTTTGGATGACACCAGCCCGCTGACTGACCTCATTAAAAAGGGGCCACCAAATCTGGTCCAGTGGACGGAGCTGTGTGAACGGGTTTTTGATCAGGTAAAAGCAGTTTTGTGTGTGTCCCACTGTTGCATTCTCCTGATTTTTCTCTCCCTTTTGTTTTACAGACAAACATGTCAGACAGATGGCTGGGGGCTGTTTTGTTCCAGATGGTGGAGGTGGAGAAGCATGTGGTGCTGTACATCAGCTGCAAGCTCTCCATGTGAGAGTCAAAGTACAGCAACCATAGAGCAGGAGTGTCTGACCATCAAGTAGGTGGTCTTTACTCTCTGGTACAACTTGCAAGAATGCCCATTCACTCTCTTTTCTGACCATGCCCCACTCTAGTGGTTCCACTGCATGAAGGATGCCAATGCATAGATCACTTGTTGGTATCTGGTCCTTCAGCCCTTTAAATTTGAAGGTGGTGCACAGGCTGGGGGCACAGATGGTGGTGGAAGATTACCTCTCCCACTGGGGGGGTCAGCTGCAGGCCAGATGGTTCCCCGGCCTGAATCGGGCAGGGGGGATATGCGGCAGCAAGGGTGTGCTTGAGTGTTGGCTGCGAATGGTGAGGAGTCAGGTTGAACCAGCAGGTAACATATGATGAGTTACACCTCTGTCTAATTACTGGCTGTCTATTCACAGGTGTCTTTGAGATGGCCAGTAACGAGAGAGAGAGAGCTGCATCCTGCAACCTGTGCATGCATGTGTGTGTGTGTGTGTGTGTGTGTGTGTGTGTGTGTGTGTGTGTGTAAATAATAGGCACTTAAAAGTGAACATTAAAAATAAAAGTGCACCTTGGATTGTAGCGCCTGTATCCAGTTACTCATTTATCCCAGCATAAACATTGTCATATAAACTAAACTGAAATAAGATAGAAACTACAGCTGTAATTTCCACCACAGTCTGTAATTTCCACTGCAACTCATTCAAAGGTGGAAATGGCATTCTAGCATTTTTTTTGCACTTTATTAGTATACTCCCTTTCCATGCTAAGCCACTTTTGATGTTTGCACATAATGTATCCAAAGTACATAAATATGCTATTTTTTCACTTTTTTTTTACATCATTTGACAGATTTACAGCCTGAGTGGAAATGACACATAATAAAACATACTGTTTCCAAATAAGTTACATGGATTTTTCTCCTTTTTTGATCACCACATGTCTCATGTTTGACCTTAACCTTGCTCTTCACTGACACTAATGTTTCCTTGGTAACCACATAAACTATTTTTTAAGGTGGCTCTAGTAGTTTAAAATCATTACTTGTACTGGAAATGATCGATAGACACTGATGTTTCATTTGGAAAAATCATTAAAATGACCCCATGCATTAGAAATTGAATGTGTTTATTTCATGCTTTCATAAAACAAGCATGTAAAATAATTATTTAAAATACTTTTGTAGTGGTTTTTAACATTTTAAGATTACAAGTCAGGGTATAGGACAAGCATAAACCAGCAAAATTCATTGATAAAAGGCATGTGAAGAGCAGTAAAATATAATACACAGACATAATTTGATGGCTATTAGGATGTTGTCATGTGAACTTCATAAAATGAAGTGATTGAAATAAAAATCTGTTAGTTTTGGTGAAAAATAACCACTGGGACTTAAAAGTGCCCAGAGTTGGAGAAACACCCAATTGTTGACATGATGGAAGTCTTTTGTTCTGAGACATTTACTCATTCATTCATGGAAGGAGACTTGGGCCCCATCCACATGAGTATGTGGCCTCACCCAATACACTGTCATTTTGAAAAAAATCTCCGTAAACACAGCGTTATTTTGATTCACTGGAAACGACCCAAAACGTTGTAGTACATATGCCAGGCCTGTATGTGGCACTGTGATGCCGCCACACCAACATGGACATGCAGAGGGGGTGGCTCTAGTTGTCCAGGCAACTGCCTTTATGCCCTCCTCGACTGATGTTGCCCTTCCGAGGGAGGGGGGGAATAATATAAATCGTTCAAGGA
>JAOPUC010000016.1:24689683-24700049 GCA_027564185.1 Cephalocassis borneensis
GTTCAAATTCTGTAAAGCTGCTTTGCGACAATGTTTATTGTTAAAAGCGCTATACAAATAAACTTGACTTGACAATTCAACATTAATAATTAAGCTATTTAGATAATGATTTTCTATGAGAACAGCATACTGAACATCTCCTTAGCTTTACGCTAATCACTGGCAAAAGACTGATGAGGGCTAAATTAATGCCAGTAATAAAACCATTAGCGTAATTAGAACTGTGGTAATCAGACCCTGTTATGACCTATTTTATCTCAGCTCATAAATATTGGAATATACCTTAATGCTGTAAACAAGTGTACCTAATTCTGTCACAGCTTCTTCTGTCATCTACACACACACACACACACACACACACACACACACACACACACACACACACACAATCAATCAATCCTATAGATAGATAGATAGATAGATAGATTACTTCATCGATGCCTTAGGGAAACTGTTCTGTCACAGCAGCAGACAGTTACAGACGTAAAACATGACATTACAGACACCACATACTGACTACTAAAAATACACACATCTGTAAATTTATATTTATACACTCATATAAATTTGGACAAGATGATGTGATTTGATTTTGTTCTATTTCATATAAACTAAGTTGTTTAAAAAAAAGATGCAAAGATGCAAATGCTAGCCACACTTCAAACCCGAACTTTAACCTTTACAATGAATGGAACTGTTTCTGAGACCATGCAAATCTCACCATGGATTTGATAAATGGGTTCCTACTTTGTCTCAAATTTTGTGACTTTATGTTAAGCTTCTTAAAAGAGCAACTCCAACAGCCCATCTTACTGTTGTCACAAATCCATTTGTCAAACTGTTTTTGTGTCCTCAACTGCTGGATGTTAGATTGCTTACTTTTTGTTAGAAAATAACCAGCTAATGAGAAAGCAATAGCAATTGAGTCGCTGTTTTACATATTGCTGCTTTTGCCACTCACTGTTGAAAGCATATTTCTTCCATATGATGCACACCACATTCCGGATAACAAAGGAAAACCTACTTGGAAAACAATCAAAATCAAATAAAAACACAACTATAAAGGAGTCAGAATGCCGCTCTTTGTAACCTGACAGCCATAGCAGTTTTGCAAACATTATGTTCTAAGACAAAAATACATCGGTTGCAGTAGTTTTTCTCTAATGCGGTACAAATTATATTTGAAAATCTCTTTCACGTTTCACCAAAAAACCTCCTTCCACAACCTGCAATCCTAAAATAAATACTTTTTTAAGGACTGATTTTTGTTGCTCTCTCATTATAGTGTTGGATAACCAAGCACGATAATGCACATTGTTATCTTGTCAATCAAAGAAGCCACAAAACCAGATCACACTTTTTTGGGGAGATGATATGATGATAAAATTTTTTTTTTCTAAATCCAAATCAGAGATAATGTGTTGGATCATGTTTTTATTACAACCTCAATCATTTCACATCAATTTCTCTCTCTCTCTCTCTCTCTCTCTCCCCCCTTCACGAGATACGATTAGTTTTGTGACCTTGCCCACATACTGAGTGGATTTAGAGTAGTGGTGAATTTATGTTTTAATGTGCCACTGGAGCAGCATTTTGTACCATGCATGTGGTGGTCTTTAGGTCACCTTCTCTAAGTGCTCTAAGTAGAGGAAACAACATTACATGTTTTTACAGAGGTAAAAGAGAAAACCTGCTCAAATAAATTCCTGGGCCATATACTGTGTATAGCGAGGAGCAAATACCAGAATTGTGCACATTAACATTTTTTGAGGTCAGAATGAACTCCATTCCAGTAGAAAGCTGTATGAAATGCAATGCCACACACTGCAACATCTGACAATTTGTTGTAAACACAACATTTTACTTAAAAAAAATGCACTACAGTTCCTCTCAGTTCATTTAAGGATAAAGATTTTGTAGCTTTTACAACCCCAATTCCAAAAAAGTTGGGATGCTGTGTAAACTGTAAATAAAATCAGAATGCGATAATTTGCAAACCATGGGAACCCTATATTTTATTGAAAATAGTACAAAGAGAACATATCAAATGTTGAAACCGAGGAATTTTATTGTTTTTTAAAATATAATGTGTAGCCCTGTCTAAAATCATACAGTTCATAAAATCAGTAACACAGCAGGTATATAGTTATATAACACACAAAAGTACATAATACTAAACTGGTTAAAATATGTCTTGGAAAAAAATGCATAAATATCATATGTACAGTTAAAAATGTTCAATAAATATTTGTAAAAAGAGTAATGTTCCTTTAAAATCCATAATTTAGGAGAAAATGAGTTTGTGTTCCCACTAAACCTCAGTATAAACACTCTTGACCAACTGAGCTCAAAGGATATCCAGACCTCACAAGATATGGACCCAACCATTGGCCCCATAAAGAGACCAATCAAAAACAATAAAGGTTTGACTTACTCTAAAAATGACTCACCTGAGACTGTTTTGCTCCTTCGTGAACGCAGCAAACTAAAGTCAAATGATGGATTGCTCTACAGAGTAAAAGAAAAACCATGTGGAAAGCACATTAGACAGCTTGTCTTGCCAAAAAGATACCTACCTATGGTGTCAAGATCTTTGCATGATGAGTGCAGACACATGGGAGTGAAACGAACTACCGAACTGATTAAAGACAGATTCTACTGGCCACGGCTGGCAGCTGAGGTAGAGCAGTACATTCGAACCTATGGAAGAGGTATTTCCAGGAAGATACTCCCTCAGCATGCCTCACCCTTAAATCAAATAACCAGTAATGGCCCCTTGGATCTAGTCTGTATTGACTTTCTACAGATAGAGCCCGATTCCAAAGGTGTTGTTAATGTGTTAGTAGTGACAGATCACTACACGCGTTATGAACAGGTGTTTCCTACCAAGGACCAAAGAGCTGTCACCATTGCAAAAGTACTGTGGGAGAAGTATTTTGTGCACTACGGTTTGCCTGCACAGATACACTTTGATCAGGGCAGATATTTTGAGTGTCAACTGATCAAGTTGTTGTTGTCCATGCTGGGAATCTGAAAGTCACGAATGTCCCCCTACCACCCGCAAGGTGACGTGCAACCAGAAAGATTCAATCGAACTCTCCTGGCGATGCTTGGTACCATGGACACAGTAAAAAAACAGTGCTGGAGTCAGCATATCACTTACCTTGTACATGCGTACAATTGTACAAAGAATGATGCCACTGGATACTCACCGTATTGTCTCATGTTTGGAAGAGAAGCAAGGCTCCCCATCGACATCTGCTTTGGAATCTCACCAAATGGTGAAATTGAGTTCTCCTACCAGGAGTACGTCACCAGAATGAGGAAAGAGTTGCAGAAAGCATACCAACAGGCATCTGATGCTGCCACAAAAAGTCACCTGAAAAATAAAGCCCACTATGACCATAGAGTGAGAGATTTGCCCTTGGAAAAAGGTGATAGAGTCATCATCCAGAATGTTGGGCTAAAAGGCAAGCATAAAATACAAGATTGTTGGAAATCAACACTGTATGTTGTTGTGGAGAAATTGTCTAACCTGCCAGTGTACAAGGTCAAACCAGAACGTGGTCCAGGTACAGTCAAAACCTTGCATTGAGACCACCTATTGCCCATTGGTGATATGGTCAGGATGTCTAACTCTCCAGATGAGGCAGGACCTATTCGGAGACCTGTCACCAGATCACAACATACCCGGCAAGGTCCAAGAACTAAGCCTACCGATCCAGTTGAAGAAAGTGACACTATGTCATCAGATGCAGAGTTTGAAACTGCCCATAATCCTGAAGAATTTGATGTGGATGAGGTGAGGAAATGACTTGCATCACTAAACCAAAATTCAGGAGAGACTGAGGACAGTGAAAGCCCTGAAGAGGAGGAAAGCTCTGAGGAGGAAAGCGTTGAAACTGCGGAAATTCAACTAGTTATAGAAACTGAGAGTGAAGGATTTTCCAGAGGCAATACACCTCCTATGATGGACTCTGATGCCCAAGAGTCAAATTATGATTCTGTAGAAGAACAGGATTTAGAAGGGGGAGCAAGCTCACCCTCTTCAAGCAGAACCAGAATTGAAAAATCAGCTAAAAGTGCAAGAAGTGAGAATGAAAAGTCCTCCACTGGCTGAAAATCTCAGAGAGAACCAAAACCAGTCATGAGATTGACCTATGACAAACCTGGTTACCCATCCAGTGAGCCAGTAACCATCATGCATCATGGTATGGTCATTCAACTCAAGATAAACCCAGCAGATCAAAACAGCCATGAACCAAGAAAAAATATATAAAACATCCAAGAGGTTCTCAGAGAATGAAAGAAAGAGTCACACTTCAAAGTTAAAGAGAGATAAAAGGTGTGATGAGGACATCTACACGTTCAGAAGGGGGAGGGTGTAGCCCTGTCTAAAATCATACAATTCATAAAATCAGTAACACAGCAGGTATATAGTTATATAACACACAAAAGTTCATAATACTAAACTGGTTAAAATATGTATTGGAAAAAATGCATAAATATCATATGTACAGTTAAAAATGTTCAATAAATATTTGTAAAAAGAGTAATGTTACTTTAAAATCCATAATTTAGGAGAAAATGAGTTTGTTTGATCTAAAGTCTGCGTAAACAGCCATGCAACCTAACCTGTTACCAGTTAATGTCAGTCAATCTGTTTATGTATTGTTATTGGGTCTTTAACAAATTAACAGCCAATCCAAGCCGTTGGGTTTCGCGAGAGACATACTGTGTCCGGAGAAAGGAGCGATGAGCCGCGTGTTGCTGAGAGTATTTCAAAGTTTTATCTACAAGATCGACTACTCATGTTCCTGATAATAACTTGACTGTAACTCGAAAAAAGGTAAATAAGTATGTGCCTTTTGTTCTGTAACTAACTGTTATAGTAATAAGACCTGATGTTGTGATGTTAGTTAGTGATCTGCTAGTTAGCTTAGCATACCATGTATATGTGCTTGGATATCATACTGTTATGGTAGCATTGTAATGCTGCCTAGTTAAAACAGATTTCACATTAATTCGCCATGAAATAGCGTTTGGTACTGTGGCTCAACTGAGTTAATAAGCTTAAAGGAGATGTGGAGAGAGAGGTCGGCACAGTTTTCCCGGTTTTCCCAGTGGACAGACTCTACTGTTTTCTTCCTGTGATTCCTGTGATGCTGTGTACTAACTGCTCAATGGTGACTGCTATCCCCATTAACAATTCTTCTGGGAATCGTGAGTACTAACTGAACTAACAGAACTTGCATGTGCTTTTTGTTTTCTGCTCACGTCAGAGTGAAGCAGCCATTAAAGTTTTTAGGCCTCATCGCACCCCAGCTTCAAATCAGGCCTGCAACAGGGTCACATTTCTTGATGAACGAGTGCAGGTGTGTGTGTGTGTGTGTGTGTGTGTGTGTGTGTGAGCCCACGGGTATACATTGAGTGATTTTGATGGTTTGTATGTGATTAACAACTGTGTTTGGTTATGTAGGTGCAATACAGTCCGTCTCTTTAAGAAACTACATTTCCCATCAGCCCACTTCCGCATTGACCTGTGTCACGCTGGGGCGGGATCATCTACGTCACTTCCTACAGGAAGGCATAAACCACCCAGAAACTCCTAGCTCCTCCTCTTTCGGCACTGTGATTCCACACGGACACAAGGAGGAAGATTTGCTCTGATCGAGCAAATCAGATAAAGACGTCTTTTTCTTTCTTTCTTGCAAGATCCATGAGTTAGCGTGATTTCTTGTTTACCACTGGCCACGGTAAAAATCCAGAATAGCGCAGTTAATTTATAATTGGGAACAACCAGAATTCCTCCTGACTGAAGCGCTGTGCATATTACTTTGATCGGAGACTTTCTTTTCATCACGACTGCATGCTGGATCAAGAAATTCTCTGCGCTTTCTACAGAAGCAACTCAACTCTCCACGTGATCTCCCGTGCTTCATGGAGATCTTCACAACGGCAAAGCTCCGAAGTCTCGGAACATCTTCTCATAATCTCGCGTAGAAGTGGGATATGGAAGTAAGACTTGGCATTTGGGCATAATTAAAGCTAGTCTTAGGAATTTGCTTTTATTGAAAAAGTGTGAATTTAAACTCAGGAAAGTTTTGTTTACACTATTAGACATGCAGCGTGTCGAATTGAATTGTTCTGTTTTGTTTAATCTCTCAATTGTTTTACTAGATAGGCTGTGCATGCTTCTCTTATTCCTTACTAATATCCTCAATTTCTTTATCACCCATTTTGACCTTATCAAGGTTTCAGTGGATTCAGTATTGTTATAAGGTAGTAGGTTATCTACCAGCTAGTCCTTTGTTACTTAGAAACACATGGTCACCAAGCTTCACCAGGCCTGGCCACTCACAACACACCTTGGTTAGCTACACAGAGCTAATCTAGGCCTCAACATGTGCTCAAACACACCTCAGTTAGCATCCCACGCTAACTTATTCCTTTGCTAGGCCATAGGCCTAAACACGTAGTCACAGGCCCCACCGGGCCTGATAAAACACACCTTTAGCTAGCATTCCTTTGTCTTAGCTTAGCCACACAAGGCTAATCTAGGGCCTTTCACACACACAGGCCACACACACAAGCACACATTAGCAACAGAGCTAATCCTTTGTTCTATTTAGATGACATTCCTTTGTCTTAGCTAGCAACCAAGCTAGGCCTAACACCCACACACACACACAAATACACACACACTATATCCTATTTGTATATAATGATTCCAACTGTTATTATCCATTTTTATCTTTGTTATAATAAATTCATTTATTAAACAAACTGTGTTTATTTGTGTGCATAATATTTCCGAAGTCCCCAATCTCCCAAAGAATTCAAAAAGGTGCAGATGATTTATGTAATATGATAAGTGATAATAATTTGGAATATACCATAATTTAGCTGTTTGGTCATTTATTATTAAGCACCAGGATTAATGGTATAATTCACTTGAATGATTCACTTGAATGACTCACTTGAATGATTCACTTTGAGACTGATTCAATTCAATTATTAACCTTCAGATTTAATGAGACTGATTTAATGAGATCACTTAATAATTACTTAATTGCACCCACAGTTAAATTGGTGCCCCGTGTGAGGCGATAGGTTGTTGACTTCTTGAATATTGTTGCAACAACAAATAAACTATCAGTTTAATTAAGCAACTGCTAAGGTATATCCCCAGGTGTGTTAAAACGGTTAACAGTAGCGTGATAACCATATCACAAATACTCATAATCTATTCATAACTTAGGATAAGAGATAGCATTTCCAAACAAAAGAAACCTTATTAATTGATTAATTACATAGTTAATGTTAATTAATAACAATTAATTAATAAATTAACTAATTGATTAATTAATTATCCAATATCCAGCCTAAGTAAAATGGTATCCCCTCATTTCTCAGAAATTGAAGACAACGCTCAAGACGTGTCTCTCCTTGAGGTCATCGCAGACCTCATTCACTGCTCTGCCTCTGGAAAGGCAAACATTAAGTACACAAGTAAACATGAATGCCAAAATAACATAGTCAACTCAAACAAACATATGAGAGATCCAAAAGAAACAACTATTAGTGTCCAAGCGGCACTAGGTAAGCTATTCCTGTCATACTTCTGAGATGCTGATTCAGAAATCAGATGCCTCTGCGGAGAGGTTGAAAGGCTGACCACCAGCTATGCCGAGCTGGCAGCTGATAATAAAGATTTACATAGGGAGTGTGAGCTCTTGAAAAACTCCCTTGACTGTGCCAAAAGGCTGGAGAAAGCCGAAATGGTTGCCAAGAGGGCTGCCAAGGAGCAGACCCCCCAAGAAGAGTGCGAGGGGCGTGAAAGACCCCCAACAATGTGCTGAAGCTCAGAGCGGGAAGAGGCGTCCGAACTGGACACTGTAGGTGACCTGGTCAAGGACCAGACACCCTGCCAAACTCCATCAACTCGCTACACGACTTCGTTGTTTAGCCAGGGTGGAGCCATACTGTGCTCATCCCAAGCCCAGGACCATAGCACACCCGGGTCAGTGTGCTACAGTATCCCTGATCCATCTTCGGATGAATCAGGCTATGAATCTAGTGCGAAACGGGAGCAACACCAGAGTAGCTTAGATAGTGAGTACTCAGGAGAGCCAAGGAGGTTGCACAAGGACGTGCACCAAACTCTTTGCTTATGGCAAATTGAACTACTTGCCAAAGATGTCAAGCGATTCAATCCTGACAATAAAAGAACAAATGTAAATGATTATTTGCGAGAAATTGACCGATGCCTGATGGACCTACCGAAAGCTACAATGAAAGAGAAACTTAAACTGATCTGGAAGACCTCCAGTAGCAGCATTCATGCCTTTTTAGAGATGCTACCCCCAAACATTCACGATAGTTACTCGAAACTTCGCAACTACATGAGGGAAGAACATGTGCCATACACAGATGAAACCTCCATGACATTGTGTGCTATACAAATCAAACAAAAATGGTCTGAGGCGCCTCATAAATATTATAGATGGCTACGTACTGCCTATTTTCAAGATAGTAGTGCACCAGGCTTGGAAGAAGATATAGGCTTCAAATCACTCTTCTTACATAACCTCCACCCAAGCATGCAGACTCAAGTGACACTGATGTGTCGACAGGGTATTTACTTGATGAGGGAAATTAGGCAACTACCCCAAATGACCTGGGAGACCATTGTCAAAACCGCAAATGGAAACGATGATGAAACCAGAGTCCTTAGTCTCCAGGATGCAGACAGGCCCCTGCTGACCTTGGAAGGAGGCGAATCTCCAAAAGGGGGACCCCTCTGGAGAAATCCCGGTCCGAACCGCCCCTTGCCAAGCCATCACCAGGGTGAGTGGAAAAATTGGCAAAGTAAGGCCAAGAGGGACCAAGAGCAAGTCCACAGTGACTATGGCAACCGCCCATCACATGAAAAAGGTCATAGAGAACAAGGCGGTTGACAGCAAGACCGTCATCCCCTCTCTGGCCAGAGATGGCAGGAGCGCTCTGACCATAACTCTACACGTAGGGGTAGAGATGACCGAAACAGTGATTCAGACCAACCTGGTGAGTTCTGCTCAGAGCTGGACTCTTTGAAAGCCCAGTTGGATGAGAGTAAATAACTGTTACAGAGGTCAGACCCCTCAACAGATAAATAGAAGCGAGCATAAAAAGGACAAAAGGCCTACTATGACTGAAAAGCCTCCCATCACGAATATCAAATAGGCGAAAAAGTCCTATATTTTAACTTTACCAAGCCGGTAGGAGTTAAAAAAAAAAAACAAGTTCCTACCACATTGGTCGGGACTTTTCGATCGTAGGAAAACTGTCCCCTGTCGCATATCGCATTAGGACATCCAGGCCTAATCAAACGCCCTCATATCGATGGATCCATAGCCATCAAATCAAACCCTTTGAACAGTTTCACTCCGAAAGGGGGGAAGATAGTTAGGCCCATCCTGTCCACCTAGCTTGTACACCTCACTCACCCATAAGTGTACACTGACATTGCCAGTCACAGTCACCAACCCAACACCTTTCTAGAAGATTAGCTTTACCAATCCAAATACTAATGTCTCTTTTCTTTACTTCATTTCTTCTCTTTTCTTTTTTTTATGCATAGGAAATGAAATATATATGTAGTGTTTACTGTTTAAATTTTTGATGTGACTAACCTAGTTAGCTAGAGTGATTATATGCCCAAATGCCTCTGCCTCCAACTGTCTTACTGGAACTCATGAGTTTAGCCAGTTTTCACAGGACACCATGGACTGTGCAGAGCAAGGCTACCTCAAGGACTATGGACATGTGGACTGTACAGTACTGTGCTCTCAGTGCTATGACTCCATCGTACCCCTGAGACCAAAATGGGGAATGTAGGTACACAGCTCCACAGTCTCTTTAAGAACTACAACTCCCATCACTTCCACGGTGACCTATGCCACGGCTGGGCAGGATCACCTACGTCACGTCCTCCATGATGTCACATCCTCCATGAATGCATAAGTAACGGAACACATTTCCACTCTTCCTCTTTCTGTCCTGGACTTCAAGCTGGACTTCAAGACACAGAGAGATTTTGCTCCACCAAGCAAACCCCAGAACAGACGTCTTTTCTTTTCCTCAAGAACCAGAGTTTCGTGCTTTCCTTTCACCTTTGGCCATGGTATATTCTCAGATCACATGATTTTAAACTCAGCTTGAGTTACAACCAGTTTTCAGTTATTCCTCATGAGTACATACAAAACTGCAGCCCAAGCAGAAATTTAAAGTTAAAAAGTGACTGGATCCTCATCTCATCTCATTATCTCTAGCCGCTTTATCCTGTTCTACAGGGTCGCAGGCAAACTGGAGCCTATCCCAGCTG
>JAOPUC010000016.1:28653537-28663657 GCA_027564185.1 Cephalocassis borneensis
TCCTCAAACCATTCCTGAACAATTTTTTTTTACTTTTTTTTTTTTTTTGCAGTGTGGCAGGACACATTATCCTGCTGAAAGAGGTCACTGGCATTAGGGAATACCATTGGCATGAAGGGGCAATTATTTGGTAGGTGGTACGTGTCAAAGTAGCATCCACATAAATGCCAGGACCCAAGCTTTCCCAGCAGAACATTGCCAAGAGCATCACACTGCCTCCACCAGCTTATGAGACCAGGCCACATGAGCATCAGAACTGGACCATGCAGCAATGGTAGTTGGTGGTCTGGTCTGATAAATCAGGTTTTCTTTTACATCATGTGGATGGCTGAGTGTGTGTCACTTACCTGGAGAAGAAATGGCACCAGGATGCAATATGGGAAGAAGGCAAGCCGGCGGAAGCAGAGTGATGTTCTGCCGGGAATCCTTGGGTCCTGGCATCCATGCGTACCACCTACCGAGATGGTGTTACAGACCAAATACACCAGTTTATGGCAACAGTATTCCCTAATGGCACTGGCCTCTTTCAGCAGGTTAATGCACCCTGCCACACTACAAAAAATTGTTCAGGAATGGTTTGAGGAACATCAAAACCAGTTCAAGGTGTTGACTTGGCCTCCAATTTTCCCTAATCTCAGTCCAATCAAGCAGCTGTGGGATATGTTTGAGAAACAAATCAGATCGTGTCGGATCCTCCAACACGAGCTTCAGGTGTTTTTCGAGGACAACCCCTTTCCTTTGGCTTCAAGACTGCACGACAAAGACTTTCTGACGAGGCTCGCCTACCTGGCGGACATCTTTTCTGCTCTGAATTAATTGAATCATTGAAGTGCAGACTGAGCTGCCAGCGCTGCACTTCACAATCAGATGGATCCTCTTCTTTATCTGTTCCTGATATGCTCCTTAATTGTTGTATCTCTTTAAAATGCATATGTTCATAATTATCATTGCTATTTTTACTGTTATATGTTAACTTTTTTGCAAATTAAATTCATTCTCAATTCATTTTCATAACCTTGCAGGTACGTGCACACATAGGGCTTTAGGGGTGCTTGAGCCCCTGTCCTTTTTGCCTCGAATTAAATGTTGCCCTTTTTTAAAATAGGCCGAGCATCAGTCTGTGAATGGAGGGCGGAGTCAGGGAAGGTGAGTGGTTGTATCACTACAGCTGTTGTCAATTAGCATGTGTTTGTGTGTCTTCTCCAGTGACCGTGCCCTATAAAAGGAGAGTGAGAAGGGGAGGTTGGTGCCAAGGGCTTTATAGTAGCTTGTGAGTGAGACTCTGAGTTGTGTGCTGAAAAGCAACAATAAAGATAATAATTAAGACACAAACAACCACCTGCTGTGCTTCTGTGCTCCACCCACATCAGGGTCTCTCTACAGTATGTGAACCTTTGCTTTCAGTATCTCGTGTGACCCCCTTGTGTAGCAATAACTGTAACTAAACATTTCTAGTAACTGTTGTTCAGGCCTGCACATCGGCCTGGAGGAACTTTAGCCCATTCCTCTGTACAGCACTTGGATGTTGGTGGGTTTCCTCAACTGAACTGCTCATTTCAGGTCTTGCCGTAACATTTCTATTGGATTAAGGTCATTCCAAATTATTACCTGTATTCTTCTTTAAGCAGTCTATATACTCCAATGCCAGTGGCAAGCCAAATAGGAAATTCCCACCAATTTTGTATTTATGATGAAACCTACCAAAATAACTGGAATGTTGCAATCAAGCTGGCATTGACTCCACAAGTTTGTGCAAAACCTGATGATTTATGTTAGATGAAATCCCTTTGAGTCCCATCTGAACAATGAAAGAGATAGAACTTCAAGAATATGTCATTTTGTACAAAGTCGTTAACACTGTCAATATCACAAATTTGCTTTATTTGAAATATGTGCAAAAATGTCAAAATTCCAAAACATACTGTTTTTCCAGTTTTACATTCTAGATAGTCTATGTGGTTTCAGATTTTAGACTCCACAGTATATGGTGTAAATTTGGCCAAGGCTGTGAAGCCATGTCATGTTTTGGCCAAACTGAGAGATCTAATTTGTTTCAATATAAATACATACTGTACTTACTATATTCTCACCTTGACAGCCTTTTCCTTTAGTTCCTCTTTGTTGTAGTTAAGGACTATTCCTTAATTATTTAACTTCTCATAATTTCCTTTATGCAAACTTTTTAGAATGCAAAACCTTCAGAATTAGTTAAAACTCCACTTACAATTGTTAAAAATAATCATACAGAAATTCTACACAATTCAACACTTTTTACAAAAACACATGAAACTCTTTTTACTGAAATTATTGAAAATGACTGCATTTAATATATTTTTGAAGTATCCCACACACACACACACGCACATACAGTTGACCTGTCACACTAGGAAGTAGATGAATGTGCAGTGACGCACTGATGCAAAACATCAATGCAAAGCATTTAAGCAAAGCAAATTACTCACTTGTCTGTCAAATTATCATGATTTGAAACCTTTTTTTTTGTACTTGAATAAACCTCAACCTTTTTTATGCCTGCTACAGAACTCTCATTTGACTCCTCATATGAAGTCATTGCTCTAAGTCATAAAAATATTAAAGATATCATTTATTGGAGACTGCGCACTGGCTGTTACTTCAATCCCCTCTTCCATTCTCCCACATCAGTAATTATTATATAATATACAATTATTTTACAACCCGATTTCCAAAAAAGATGGGATGCTGTGTAAATTGTAAATAAAAACAGAATGTGATGATTTGCAAATCATGGAAACCCTATATTTCACTGAAAATAGACAAAGACAACATATCAAATTTTGAAACGGAAATTTTATTGGTTTTTGAAGTTTATTCATGCTCATTTTGAATTTGGTGCCAGCAACATTTTTCAGAAAAGTTGGAACAGTGGGTTAAAAAAATACTGGGAGTGTTGTGTAATTAAAACAAAAATTTAAAAAACCCACACACAATTAAATTAATTGACACCAGGTTAGTAACATGATTGGGTATAAAAAGAGCATCCCAGAGAATCTGGGTCTCTAAGACATAGACAGAGAGGGGTTCACTACTCTGAGGGAAAAAATGCCATTTCTATCTATTTCTATAATCCAAATGAACCAGTTCTCCATAGTTACAGATTGACAGAGAGGTTGACCCAAACCTTTATCATTGTGCTTATTCCAAAAACACTGTATTTTATGAATGTGGCAGCGGGTGCATGGTTGAATGTCAGTCTGTGAATGGAAGACGGAGTCAGGGAAGGTGAGTGGTCGTGTCACTAAACCTGTTGTCAATTAATGTGTGTTTGTGCGTCTCCTCCAGTGACTGCACCCTATAAAAGGAGAGTGAGAAGGGGAGGTCGGCACCAGTGGTCCTGGTCCCCAAGTCCGATGGGTCGGTCCGGTTCTGTGTGGACTATAGGAAAGTCAACGCGATGTCTAAATTTGACATGTACCTAACGCCTCACATTGACGAGCTGCTCGATTGATTAGGCAGTGCTCATTTTTATTCGACACTGGATTTAACAACGGGATATTGGCAGATACCCTTGACTCCTCTGTCTGGAGAGAAAATGTCCTTTTCCACACCGTTTGGCTTACACCAGTTCATCACCCTTCCTTTTGGGTTGTTTCGGGCACCTGCTATGTTCCAGCGGCTTATGGACAGGGTTCTCCGCCCCCACACCACCTATGCAGCCACATACCCCAGCAATATTTTCATATACAACAATGATGGGCCGTGGCACCTTGAACACCTTAGGGCCATCCTAAAGTTGCTGAGGCAGGCGGGTCTCACAGCTAACCCAAAGAAGTGTGCAATTTTGGCAGGTGGAAGTATGGTATCTGGGTTTCCACTTAGGCCATGGGCAGGTGCATCCCCAAATTAATAAGACGGCAATGGGTGAGACAGTTATTGCGGCTGGCTGGCTACTATCATACATTCATACCTAATTATTCGGACTTCACCAGCCCGCTAACTGATCTCATTAAAATGAGAGCACCAGATCCGGTCCAGTGGACAGAGCAATGCCAACAGGCTTTCTCTAGGGTAAAGGCTGCACTGTGTGTGGGGCCACTGTTACACTCCCCTGACTTTTCTCTCCCCTTTATTTTACAGACGGACGCATCGGACAGAGGGCTGGTGGCTGTTCTGTCCCAGAAAGTGGAGGGGGAGGAACGTCCTGTGCTGTACATTAGCCAGAAGCTGTCAATGCAGGAAGGCAGGTACAGCACGATAAAGAGTGCCTAACCATCAAGTGGGCAGTCCTCGCCCTCTGGTACTACCTACTGGGACGACCTTTCACTTTCTGTTCAGACCACACACCCCTCCAGTGGCTCCACCGCATGAAGGATGCCAATGCACGGATCACCCACTGGTATCTTGCCCTCCAGCCATTCAAATTCGAGGTGGTCCACAGGCTGGGGGCGTAGCTGGTGGTGGCGGACTTCCTGTCCTGTCAAGAGGGGGTCCGCTGCAGGCCGGACGGCTCCCCGACCTGAGTCAGGTGGTGGGGATATGTGGCAGCGGGGACGTGGCCGAGCGTCAGTCTGTGAATGGAGGGCGAAGCTGGGGAAGGTGAGTGGTCATATCGCTACACCTGTTGTCAATTAACGTGTGTTTGTGTCTCTCTTACAGTGACTGCGCCCTATAAAAGGAATGAGAGGAATAGAGGAGGGGAGATCGGGGACCAGAACACGATGGTGTCTGTGTATATGTCCCCAAACGAAAAGAGTTGCACTGAAAAGCCAAATAAAGTGAACATGAAGCAAATAGCAGCTTGTCGTATTTCTGTGCTCCACCCACATCTGGGCAGTTTCTACATACACATAGCACACAATGCAACAAATTACCTTTTTTTAAAATAAAAAAGTGATGTAACTGAATTAACAAGGAGAAATCAGGGATGCAAGGAAAGTGAGATTTGAAAAGTGTCAGAAGACTGTTGGTCTGTGGATGTAACCGAGAGGGATTTTCACACTCCACATGAGAAAGAGGAAGCCATGCTGAGCACACACTTTCTGCCTTAATGAATCTTCATGAGGGAAGGCATGCATGCACTGAAGAAACAGGAAATATGAGCATGGCCAACTGTCTGTTAACTTTGCTGTACCTTCTATACCACCAAGTTATCACAGTTTTTCTTTCAATGTTATTTCTTATTACATTTTAAATATATATTTTAAAGCATGTATTATTGTGTACTGTACCACAGTGCAGTTGAATTCTTGACTCTGACTGGTCAGAAGGTGTTGAGTAATCTTAGTAGTTTGCTTGCAAAATGTATGATGTGTTGTTCTTTAATAAATAATGAATGTTAGTATTGGAGCAAAACGAACACTTTCTGTACACTTTGTTTATGAAAATAATCAACTTCTGGATGACAGCAGTAACTCCACTTTGTGTTGGGTCACATCTCAACACCCCATTTTTTAAAAATTATTTTTCTACAACAGCCCACCTTTCCTTCTTTATTCCTTATTCCTATTTGTTATTAATATTGTTAGTTTCATTTAAATTTTTTATTAATAAATGGCTCATACTTGCATTCATCTGCCTTCACCTCATGTCTCCATATTTCTTATTTTTGTTTAGTTGTACACTACAGTAGTACTGGGTAGGGTCTCTCTTTGTTCTTGAAACAGCATCAATTCTTATTATAGATTTAACAAGATGTTGGAAACATTCTTTTGAGATTCTGGTCCATTTTGAATTTGACTGCATCATGCAATTCCTGCAAATCTTTCAGGTGCACTTTCATACTATGAACCTCCCATTCTACCACATCCCAAAGATGTTCTACTGGATTCAGATCTGGTGACTAGGAAGGCCACTGAAGAACGCTGAACTCATTGGAACGTTCATGAAACCAGGTTGAGAAAAATTTGACTTTATGCATTGGTGCATTTTCATGCTGTAATTAGCCATTAGAAGATGGTAAACTGTGGCCATGAAGGGATGCACACGATCAGCAACAATAGTCAAATACGCTGTAGCATTCAAGAAATGATTGATTGGTATTAACAGGCCCAAAGTGTTCAAATAAATATTCCTCACACCATTACACCACCTCCACCAGCCTGGATTGTTGGGTCCATGGAGTCATGCTGTTGGTGCCAAATTCTGACTCTACCATCTGCGTGCCTCAGCAAAAATCAAGATTCATTTGACCGGGCTATGTTTTTTTCAGTCTTCAACTGTCCAGTTTTGGTGATCCTGTGCCCACTGCAATCTCAGCTTTCTGTTCTCGGCTAACAGAACTGAAACCTGATATGGTCTTCATATGGAAGCCTATCCACCTCAAGGTTCCATGTGTTGTGCATTCTGATATGCTTTTCTCCTCACAAAAAACTGTACGGAGTGGTTATCTGAGTTACTGTAGCCTTTCTGTCAGTTCAAACCAGTTTGTGCCGAGTTTCCCAAAAGTATTGCAGCATAAAGATCATCGTTAAATAGTTAAGCAAGCAGCACAATGAACACTCTCTCCCCTAAATAAGACGCACTTAGAGTGAAGAGGCTTTTGGGAAACCCAACACTGACTTTTCTCACCTGACCTCGCTCATTTTCTGTCTGCAGAACTGCCGCTCACTGGATGTTTTTTTTTTTATTGCACCATTCTGAGTAAACTCTAGAGACTGTTGTATGTGAAAATCCCAGGTGACCAGCAGTTATAGAAATACTCAACAATCATGCTACGGTCAAAATCATGAAGGTCACATTCTAATAGTCGACGTGAACATTACCCAAAGCTGCTGGTCTGTATCTGTACGATTTTATGTACTGCACTGCTGCCACATGATTGACTGGATGATTGCATGAATGAGTACAGCAGTACAGGTGGTGTTCATAATAAAGTGCTCTGTGGGTGTATATCATTTTGTATAGAAAATATTTTATAATTTTTTTTGTTTTTCTTAATCACATACATCAGTCTATATGTAATTTTATGGAAATACAGCTGCATATGGTTGTGCTTATATATTTTACTTTAATAATAGACATATGTACTATTTGTGAGTGTGTATGTGTGTGTCTATGAATGTGTGCGATCTGCTCAACTAAAGCTTGTGATTAAGCAGAATGGAGTTAACGGAAAGCTGGGGCATCTTTCACTGCTGTCACGGAGGATATATTTAGCACAGAGAAATGTGGTACTGGCACTGACTGAGAACTGGACCTCGGCAGCTGCTGTCCAGTTACCTGGTTTTAGAACACACACACACACACACACACACACACACACACACACACATCGAGCAGGCAATTGCATAAACACAGTGCAATCACATCACATCCAGGCAAAAACATACTAAATATGTAATAGGAACAGATACACACCACACCACTACAGTGACTGTGTACAATATGGTATTTTATTTTATTGGTACTTAGTGTAGGTTTGTATCTGGACCTAAACTGGATTCATAGAGAAACGTGACACCAGTTGAGGAAAAAAAAAATGTGTCAATAGTGGGTGAACTGAGGCAGAGCTGAAATTCAGGACATTACAGTAGATGGCCTCGCTGCAGGCACAGAGCAAAATATGAGAGGCGAATGCGTTTGGGAAGAAGAGCCGAAGGCTGAGGTTGATGGTGTTTACTCCTGCTGACCTTCAGGAGAACTCTGGCAATGCCACACACACGCCCCTGCATGTATTCAGTACACTCATTCAGACACACAGTCACGCACACAGTGAACAACATGCATTACACACACACACACATACACTATATTCTATGAATCCAACTACCTCTATGTACCAATATATATTTTCTAGACATAATTCCTAAATCTAACCCTAACCAAGAATGGTTTCACCCGTTCTGTTACAAAAATGAACTGCATAAAAAGCATTTTACAAAAGGTCAAGACTAACGTTCTGGCCATGAAAAAGTAGGTTACCCTTTTTTTTTTTTTAAATGCTACAAAGCTAGGGCATTTTGATCTTGGCAACTCACACAAACAAACCAAACATACTGTACTAGACGACAGCTTATGTACAGTCGAAAGGGTCCTACTTGGTAAAATGCCATGCTGGTCTTGTACAAAGAAATCCTCTTAATTCAAGAATTTATTACATACGCTTAACCCAAATGCCCCAGAACACGCTCAACCTTACTCACTTTACATTCATCTTAAAAGACACTTCTTATTCCATCTCAATGATAACCACAAGATCTGGTGTGGTGCACCCTGACTCTTAGGTGGATCAAATTGAAGCACACAGACACACACACGGCTGTTTATGTCCCTCTGCCCATAGAGACAGAACTCATTTTAAACAGACACTTCTGGATGGTGAAATAAGGCCTTGTGATTACTTGCTAAGGAACAGGGGTCAAAAGCAGAGCCAGCCGTATCCAATATCACAAATCATACTGAGCAGGCAGAGGACCATACTTATGAATATGGATCTGTAGTGATTGTTTTCCTATAAAACATTAACCGATGGCTTATAAACTTTGCATATTTTATATTATAAAAATGACCTGAAGTTGTAACCATAAGGTTGGTTGAAATAGTTAAAATTTATTATAATCAAGATTATATTTTTGGATGTATGATCATTTACGGTACCAGAAATATTCAGGCACCTTGGGAACAGTGCTGCAAAAAAGCCAGCTTTAATATCCTGAACATAGACAAATGCAATTAATATTTCACTTTATTAGATTGTTTTTGAAGAAATATAGAATTAAGCCAATTTCTAGATTTTTAATCATTTCAAGCTGGTAATAGTCTAATGTATTGGCAGATAACTTTGCAAGTCGATTTTTCTAGAATGAAGCTGAATTATCTACTGATAGAACAAGATTTACTTTTAAGCTTGGAAGTAATAAAGATGTTTAGAATTCAGCTTGATGGTCTTTTGTTTCATATAGAATAATCTTATAATACTTAAGCAACATTACATAAGGCAGTGCTGATATTCAGCACAAGAGAACAACCTCGAAGTGTGTAATGCTTTTATACGACAGTTCTACAAACAAGAAATTAATATCAACTAAATGACATTTTGGACACAATATGGCTAAACGTTTACTTTTTGCTCCGTGAGCAGAAATGGATCCCAAAGAAGCTACGTCTACTTTATAGTATGTTGGCTAGCTAGCTAACAATGATTTGTGCATTCCTAAAATTGGCATCCTTTCTTTCTTTTCATCTTCATCTGATGAACTTTCATATTTTAAGTCAAAAGTTATATTCCGGAAAAGTATCATTTGACATGTACGCTGGTGATGTCACTAACATTACCGTAGTAACCATTTTGAAATTAGGAAGTGGAATTTTACCTGCTGAACACAGACAAATGGAATGATACACACAGTAAGATGTCCCAGTGCTGTTATACTAAATATCCAGACTCTTGGAACGCCGCTCAACTAATCAAATTAGTGGACTGAAACTAACTGTTGTGTAAAAATATTTAATAACGTTTCCTTTATTCAATATCTCACTTTCTAAGAGACCTTTTTTTTGCAAATGGGTTTATTACATTTGATCACTTGTAATGTTATAATTTAATTTTATATAGTTCATCAGACAGCTATCTTTGAAACAGAATAACCCTGCTCTAAATGAACAAGTTGCCAGTTGCTAGACCAGACACTTAAACTGGATGAATGGAAAACTCATAATTTATCGCAGGAGTGTTAAGTAACAGTTATTCCACGAAATCAACTCATACATGAGCTGATAGCCGACAAGGTGCGTAGTGCCGAGTTTTATTCTGTCCACATTCACTGGATTTTGAGAAACAGAGCATTTTTATTTTTTGCAAATTCAATAAATAAAAACTTGATACAAAACGTCTGACAAAATCATTTCCGCTTCGGTGGACTTCTTAAAAATCTATCGATGGCTCCATAGATTGACTTTAGTGTTGTTTTTTTGTAGAAAGTGCCGTCTTGCTGTCATGCCGAGCTATAGAATAGCTTTAGACATTTATTTAATTCTTCCTTGGATGTTTCAGTTCTGTAATTTTCAAACTTCAGTGAGCTTTTGAACCAGTCTAAAAAAATTCAACAAATTTTAATGCTTGAAGAATGGAAACAAACCAATGAAATGACAGGAGCAATTTGTGAAAAATGCTATAATAATAATAATACTTACTGAAAAATAA
>JAOPUC010000016.1:34186532-34197993 GCA_027564185.1 Cephalocassis borneensis
GTGTGTGTGTGTGTGTGTGTGTGTGTGTGTGTGTGTGTGTGTGTGTGTGTGTGTGTGTGTGTGTGTGTGTGTGTCTGCTTGGCTAGCTGCTGCTGGTGGGAGCCCCAGAGATGGAGGGAGAGAGAGCAGGGGAAAGGAAATCAATACAGATTCAGAGTCAGAGATTCAAGTCAGATAAGCCTTAACAATATATAGCACAGGCACACTCTATAACCCAATCACATACACACTCATAAACACACACACATAACGTACGCATGCCCACACACACACTTTCAGACTAAAATTGCATCATACACATGTGCATGCACACACACACACACACACACAAAACGTCTCCCATGAGTGCCCCGGTCTTGCTTTTACACATACAGTACATGGAAGGATGTACAGTAAACCCGTGTATACATACACATCGCATCACATCACCTCACACACCTATGCATTTGATATGTAAACACACACACCTTGTGACCCTGAACACAATACACACCTCTCTCCATCCTTTAAATTTCAAATGATTACAACCTTGGATTGCACTGTACTGTATTTGCTGATGAACACAAAATGATAATGAGCAGAGTATGTAAATGAGTGAACACTCTTTCTGAGTCCATTCGCATCACACACACACACACACACACACACACCTAACCCCCCCCCAACCACACCCTCTAAGTACTCGTACGCTTCAGGAGTGCTTGGCCCGGATTCCCCGTTTTTGACCCATCCTGCCATGTATCTCTCGCAATGTTGATGTTAATGCTGTCTCTAAACATTCACCACACGTTCCACTTTGCTTACCGAGAACCAGCTTGGTTACAGCAGCCACAACCCTCGCCTCCCTCCCCGCCTTCCCCTCGCGCTTATCAATTATTAACGCCCGAATCGATCATTTCAGCAGCTCGCCTCGATCTGCTGCTTTTCACAAAGTCAAATCTCTCCCACCCTCAATCAATCGTAGTGCCCCGCCGTCTGCTTTTATCTCACCAAGCACACATTTCTTCGCGTACGATTCGACGTTTTGGGGAGTTTGAAGCATATTTACATTCATTTCCACAGTTTGGAGGAGATGAGAGGAGATACCAAACAGATTTTTTTTAAATTCTTTTGAACTGAAAGATGCAGAAGCTGTGTGTGTGTGTGTGTGTGTGTGTGTGTGTGTGTGTGTGTGTGTGTGTGTGTGTGTGTGGCTTATTCTGGCTCCTGACATGAAGCTATTTTAAAACTAGACCATCAGGGACTCGCTCTTTTTTGTGTTTAATGCATTTCTACTTATAAACATAGACATCTGGATATAAGTTACACAAATGGAAGTTGTCTGTTTCTATTTAGATCCATTCGGTGATGAGGTTTATACTGTTATAAGCATTTAAACACTTGAGATCTGTCAGCAGGTCCAGAACAGGCTACAGACATTTTCTCTGAGTTTAACTGTTATGGAATAATTTATAGCAATTACTGAATAATATGCTTCAGTGTAGATGGGTAAATAATACACTGGGAGTTTTAGTGGTTAAACGCACAAAAATTTGAAACACAAATTCAGAAATCAGCCAAACAGGGTTACCGGGGTTGCGCAAAAACTATGAATAGAATTTAAAAAAAGATTCTATCCACATTCACTGGATATGAGCAATCGTGCACTCTGATTGGCTATTCTACTACTAGGATATCAGCTTATATACCGTGAGTAGAGAAAAACAAAATGGCGGTGGTTGGTTGCTGAACCAACTGAGGACGAAATAAAAACTACTCGAAAACAAAACCACAAAAAGTACAAAATATAGAATTAAAGTATTTCATAGTCAGAAAGTATCTTTTTTTTATTTTTCAAGAATTATTATTTTATTACTATTATTATTGCATTTTTCACAAATTGCTCCTGTCGTTTCACCGGTTTGTTCACATTCTGAGCGGAAATGATTTTGTCGGACGTTTTGTGTAAAGTTTTTATTGATCAACTTTGCAAAAAATAAAAATGTTCTGTTTCTCAGAATCCAGTGAATGTGGATAGAATAAAGCAGTTATTCCACTCAATCTCGTCGCACACGGCTTATAGCCGATTCGACGCTACGTGTCTCGCCTCGTCGGCTATCAGCTCACGTACGACTCGATTTCATGGAATAACTGTTAATTATATGTGCATAGGTTCACTTCTATAATCTTGTAACACTGATGTTATTCAACTGAACGCTTCTGTTGCAGGTTTGGTGACGCCTTTTGTTCACCTGGTGTGCCGTTTTGTGTCTTCAAGATTCAAGCATCGATTCAGCAATGGATAAAATGAAGTTTTTCAGAAAAGTCAGAGGTAAACTAAAGCATAAATATGAAACAGTGATTATAGAAGCTATATTCAGTTAAACATCATGCTCGTCTGTGGTACAGTTCACACATTAAATCACATGCATTAATATCTCTCTATCTCTCTAACTCTCTCTCTCGCGCTCTCTCATTCACTCACTCATACACACTTCATCCTGCACAACTGCAATCATTTCATTGCACTTCATCAAAGGATTGTGCCCTACTGGAGATTTCTTTTGGTCACTGGCTACAACTCTCTTCGGCATTTTAGAATCTCAGCCATTTCATTACATTTTGACATGTCTGTGAAGGAGTATTGTCATTTTTTTCCCTTGCATTGGTAAATCTACCCCATCAACAGATCTTATTCAGTACTACTGTGGCAGTCGTAATGGATGGCAGGCCATTTTTTTGTGTGATGTGCTGCAGAGAGAGAGAGAGAGAGAGAGAGAGAGAGAGAGAGAGAGGGGAGCGAGAGAGGAGAGAGGGGGGATGGGAAGCTATGTTATTGATCTCTCATACGTGCAAAGCCAGGCAAACATATAAGAATGACAAAGCCGCAGGAGCAGCACAAGCTTAAACGGCGCTGTGTGGCCGAGCAGAACGTGAGCGACAGATTCTGTCATTCTGTTATTCTGTCATTCTGTCATTCTGTCCCAACCAGCGATACCCACCAACTGCTGACTTTCACTTTTGGATTCGACTTACATTTAATTATGAGATTTCCTGAGATGAGCAATTTGATGTACTCATGTATTTGCTTCACTAAACCTGTTACCTTGCTGCTTGTTATTCATGCTGAAATGGCACAGATATTGCATGTGAAATTGAATTTACTTTAATTCTTGCGCAGGTCGCATAACGAGACAGTACGTTATGTATGTGATCAAATAATAATATAAATTCATACGTCTGCATCCAGAAGTGCAATCAAAGCCTAATGCATGCAGTGCACACTGAGACAAAGGTCATTGTTTTCTTCTTACATGATGCGCAAGATTTTTCATTTTTCATTTATTTATTGCAATTGAATGTAAATTATTGCCTTGTTATGGATGGGTATAGATCACAATATCAATATGTTGATATAGTTGCTCAAATGCCAATCAGGATTGCATATACGTAGACGTAGTTACCTATGATATTACATCCAATTATATTTTGAATTATATTTCGTTATCAAACAGAGCTCTCTGGTGATTATGAGTGGCCGTTTATTGATTATATAAGGCTTTAAGTATTAACATCCACTCATTCTTGGTCCAAATGACTCAAATCCTACCCCTTATTACACCCTTATGAGCTCTGATCCACAGGAAAATCATTTCTAAGACAAAAGGTATTGCTGAGGCTTTCTTAATTAAATCCTACACAGATACTCAGTGTTAGAAGGACTAGGAAGGCCTTATTTTAAGTATGTTCCTCAGTCTGGAGAGCGCTTGTAATATCTCTCTAAGCTATAGCCTATTCTAGAGAAGCGCTGGACTTCACCCAAGTATTTTTCTACCGAGACAGGGTTTTTTTCCACTGCACATTCGACATTGACTTTCCGTAAAAGAATAGGTACCTCATACAATAATGCTAACATTGTGTATAATGAAAGAAAGCTAATAGGGGCCTGTTAGCACGTAAGATTAGGCTAAATGGTCTGTAGTAATGCTCAAACATCGACAGCTTGGCCTCAGATATGCTTTACCTGCTAACTAGGTCTACGTTAATTAATTTAGCAATTTACTTTTATTCAAGACATAATCAGCAGGCTACAACTCACTTAAGCAGGAGTTTAGCTTTGCGACAGAGATTAACCAAGCGCTCTGACAAGTAAAATTTAATTTCATTCAGTACTTTAGACCACTTCTTAACTTGTCATCTTCTAGATGATTGAACCACACTTCACCTTGAAGCCATAAAGCGATAACAACACTATAATCGACCCACTGTGATCCTGCATGGGGTCTTCACAAACAAGCTTTTACTTTTTCACACTGTCACACTTCAGCCTGTTCAGACTTGTGGCCTGGAGTGCATGCAGTCAAGAATAATTCGAGCAGAAGTCGGTTAGATACAGCAGGAAGTCAGACGTCTGTGCTCTTGATTTATTCCACACAGGTGCGTTGTTGTATCCATATCTGTGAGGTAATTCAGTATCATGTTTCATTAAAAGAAATGAGATCAGATCTATTATGAAAGTGCACCAGATCCGCAAAACTGTAACTAATTTCTTTTGTCTTTTACTCTCACTGCCATACTTTAGCAATTATTTCTCTCTAGGTCTTAAAACATCTGTTATTTCTGTTAATGAATAATTTAATCATTATGGATGAGAGGGAGAGAAAGAGAGAGAGTGTCTTGACTGTGCTGAGAAGCAATTAATCACGGCTATCCATTAGGCATTCAAACGCGCCCACATTGGACGTGTGTCCGCGTGCAGGTCACTAATGCTGCCCTCCCTAACCACGAGACCCTGTCTCAAGGGTCCAGGACTGGGCAATCCATACCACCTCCACAAGCCTAAGAGAAAGAGATTCCAATCTTGCATCGATTGGGATCATAATAAATTTGATATTATAACTCTAACTCTATAGAGTGAAGTATTTCACCACAGCATGCTCTGTAGATTAATAACTCTGAGTTGATTTGAATGGAGAACATCAGATGAATGAGTATCTGTGGATGGGATAGTGGGATGGAGAACAGATGGGGTTTCAGCCATATTGTCTACCATATTTACACTTCATTGTCTGTAGAGGCATGCATTTTTAAAGCTATTACATCACTTTCCTGCCTAGTCGTGCTATTTTATAATCACGCTGGCATTGAAAAACAACATCTTGGAAAAGTAGATACAATTTGAAGTCCTTTTTTATTATTTGTATTGCATTATATATTGATTCAAAATGGTTGAAGTTGTCTTGTTTATTGTTTTGGTTGCTTTAACTATCCAGCAGTTGCAGAATTCATTGTTTGACCAATAAATAGATGTAGGGATGTCTAAGCGGTCATTGAATTTCCCATAGCCCTATTGGAAAGCAATATTTCTGGGTGGTTTCATGGCACAGCATCTCTATCAACCTTTCATTTTGGGATTTACTTCGAATCAAACCATATGCTCATGACTTTATCATATTAACCCATTTCGATTGCTTCCCAAACCTATATGAAAAATATCTACACAAGGAGATACAAAGGTACTAAACTGTATCTTTCCTTGTTGCTGGGGTGGGTACTGTACTTTTATCATTATTTATACCGTTATTATTGTATTAATTATTTATTTATCTGACCTTTAAAATGATTTTAGGTGTATAAATGGACCACTAGGCACCTTTCTAGAGATAAAAGATACCTTTGAGGATACCACAAGGAAAGATACAGTTTAGTAAGACAGTACATTTTTGTCTAAGAGTGTATCATTCCATCTAGTGATATGGCACTATAGGTGCACAAAAACAAGTTGTATAATTAATATTTATATTCACCCTAATGGCTTTGTTTACTAAAGAATGGCTAAAATGCACATGGCAACAGCTGCACAGCCAAAATCCAGATGCCAGGATTCGTCATAAAATGCATAAATGCTCGTGCCATGGTTTAACAGGAAAGCGTTGCGAGGTAAATGAAATCCGGACAGCAGCAGTGCGGTTCTATCTGCGCTTCCAGCTCTCAATCGAGTATTGATTTTTGCGCTCCATTTAAAGGGACGCGGCTCTGATCGGCTGGAGGTCACACAGGATCCCAACGTGAGGTGAACACTCAAAAGGCCTGAGGTGGTCGGTGAGGTAGTTTGTCCCTATACCATGCACTAATGCTGGTAAAATAGTTTGGGTTAAGAGAGCTAAATGTTCATGCAAACAATGAGGACGGAAATAAATAAATCGCAGGCCAGCTTGGGGTCCCTCTGTCCTGTGCGTAATCATCATTTAAACATGGCTATTTATTTTTACATGCTTTATTAATCTCCGAAATTAGGAAAGAGTTCATCACTGGTCGTTCAAGAGCACTAAAGTGTGTTGTACCTGTAAAAAATACAGACATATAAAAAGGAAAATGACGCAAACCCAAAGGTCGCAAAACGAGGTCTGGGCTGTTTATTTATGGTGTATTTTTCTTGTGAAAATAGCTGCTTTCTTAAACAGGGTTGACAGTTTAAACTGTTGTGGACTTGTAACATTCTAAGACACCACAGGGGCCAGTGGACAGAATAAAATGCCATAAATAAATAAATAAATAAATAAATAAATAATTTTTTTTTTTTTTTTTAAGTGTCTGGCTTCTCAGGGTTGGGAGTTTAAATGATTTAAATTGTCGGAATTTTTTTTTGTTTGTTTGTTTGTTTGTTTGTTTGTTTGTTTGTTTGTTTGTTTGAACCTTCTGAAAAGTTACACATATTAGCCTTATAAGGCACCAGAGGGGACAATGGGCAGAATTAAAAGCTCAAAGAGAGCAGAGGAAGAACAAAAGACAATCTACGAGCTCATAATTAATAGTCTTAAGTAAGCTAATTAGACCCTATGTCTAATCTGACAGCCAGATAGTTACTATTCTTCTGATAACGATAGAGTTTATAGTTGTATTTTAAAAGATCACTCTCTTTTTAGGAAACCATGCACAGAGAGAGAGAGAGAGAGAGAGAGAGAGAGAGAGAGATACAGGGCACAGGGACGCTTAATCAAGTGAAAGAGTTTACTACAGAGGATCTCGAGAGGTTTCATTTCCGGTTGACTGGAGGGGGGGGTGCGAGGGTTAACATGGCCGAAAACACAAAAAGTGACCTTTTTGCAGGAAAGCCCTCTGTGCAGAGCCTCGGAGAGAGAGAGAGAGAGAGAGAGAGAGAGAGAGAGAGATTCCCCCATCTGTTGTGCATGGGAGAGAGAGGTCTGTACACACTCATCAAGTCGCTGACAGGAAATCGTTTCTTAAATGTCTGATGGCCATCCAGTTTAGCACTCATTCAGAGCCTCTCTTTTTCTGTGTTAAATCTTTAAAAAGCGCGAATAGGCCTCAGTCGCGTGTGCAACTGCTTTAATTACACACTCAGCAAAATCTTAAGCACTGACTTAACACCTGAGTGTTGAATTAACTCAAACGGTTGCACAGATCCCTGATAGTCTTTCATGTTTATTGGTGTCCAGTTGAACTGATCCTATGGGTTCATTCAACACTGGTGATTTTACTGTATGCATGGCCTGTCTGTTTGGTAGGAAGGCTGTTGTTGTTGTTGTTGTTGTTGTTGTTGTTGTTTGACGTTTTTAAAAGTGTTGCATTTATTTCATCAACATTTCACATGTGAATGTATATACAGTATATAGAGCAGCTCCATCATGCATGCTTTCTAAAAATATGATAGGACGTAAATCCTGTATAGTTTGCATGCTTGTATTTTAACAATAAATAAATTATTTGGAATAAGATTGGACAATGGTCTAGTTCAACCTAAGGTGTGTGTGTGTGTGTGTGTGTGTGTGTGTGTGTGTGTGTGTGAGTGTGTGTAAACTATGACTCTCTTGAGGATAAAAGTGTAAAAAACACACACTCGCCCTGAATTCACTGGACAGAGGATGAAAATAAGATAAGCAGTGGCATGGTGCATGAGCAGATATGCAATGTTGCCAGATTTATATTTTTTTTGTAGTTTTTTTTAAATGAAAAGCTACTGAATTGAAGCAAAAGTATTCTAATAGTTGTGAAATTTAAATTTGATATTTCATATAAAGAATTGTGATCCAATCTGGCAACGCTGCACATATTACTCTGGTATAATGGCATGCTCTCGTGACTTTCATTCTGTCACATGTAGCGTTTTATCAATGTGGTCATTAAACAATTGCAAAACTTACAAACGTGAGCGCGCACTCACCGGCCAACCTGAGCGCGGACATCCTCTGAAACTCGGGCTCTTGTAACCACTTCCACATCCTCCGGAAGGTCTCGCGACCGGACTTCAGCTTACTCCAGGGCTTCGGGTTGCGCAGCAGGTCCGACAGGGTGCCCTGCGAGCGGCACAAGATCCTCTGCGCGAAAATGGCCTGTGGGATGCTGTAGCGCTTCAGCTCGGCCGTGATGCGCTGAGCCACTTCTTTCGTGTTGATCTCTTCCACTTGGCCAGAGCCACCACTGCTCCCACCGACCCCATGCCCGCCTGCAGCCGCGTGCCTCTCGCGCTCGGCCAGCATGGACCCGTTGGCCTGCGAGTGCAGGTGTCCGTGGGGGTGCATGCCGTTCAGGTTGGAGATCATGCCGTGTCCGTGGCCCCCCAGACTGCGGGCTATGTGCTCCTCGCTGCGCGAGAGCATCGCTGCATGAGAGTCGAAGCCGCCGGAGAGCATCTTGTCGTTGGCGAGGTGCGCGCTTGGCCCGTATGCGGACAGAGCCTGCTGAGAGTTGTGCAGAGAACCGAGTCCGTTGGACAGCGGCGACAAGGGCGGCGCCATGGCAGACATGTCTTTAGGATAGTGTCCGTACAGGTTGCTGACGGAGGCCAGGCCGCGGTCATCTCGCATGAGCGTGAAGCTGCCGCTCACGTTGCCCGTGGCGAGGCGCTGGTGCGCGGCATGGTGGTGCGCGTGCGGGTGCGGGTGGTGAAACTTGTCCGACACGGTCGAGATCGGGGGTAAATGCTGGAGCGGGGTGAGCGTAGTGTACGTGTTGGACAGGCTCATACCCGACTCACACATGCTCATGGCTGGGTGCAGGTGGCCCGATAGTGCCGGTTCGGGCCGGTACTCTCCAGCGGTGCCCTCCAGGATAGAAGCCATGCTGGAGACCATCGCCGAGCGCCCGTGCGACACCAGGTTCCGGTGGGACGCTGATGATGACGGTCTCCCGTGCGATGCGTTCATCAGTTCTCCCGCTTGCGAGTGCGAGACGCCATGCATGTTGCCGATGTTCTCCATTGTAAGTTCCATATTGAGAAACACTGTCTTTCTGCCTCCCTCCCTCTCTCTCTCCCTCTCTCCTCTCTCTCTCTCGCTTTCCCTTTCTTGCTCTGTCACTCGCTCTACGCACAGCGCGCGCTCTCCACAAACCTCCCACAGAAGCAGATTTCTTCTTTTGTTTTCTTCTTCTTCTTCTTTTTAGTTCTTCTTTTCACGAAAACAATTTCAAAACCAATCCATCGATTTCGGAGCGTCGACGATCAGTCAGTCGAGCATGATGCTGTAAACACTCTCCCTCACCTTCTTCGCCGCCTTCGCGCTTTCAGCAGGGTCACTGTGTGTGTGTGTGTGTGTGTGTGTGCGTGCGCGCGCGCGCGTGTGAGTGTGTGTGTGGAGTGGAGGATGTAGGCTACGCGTGCAGTTTATTCACTGTGCAACAGCGCTTCTACCGAGAGACCAGAGCTGCGCGCAGTGTCCGCGCCCGAGCGCGAGCGCGCGCTCCCGTGTGTAAAATCTCTCGGTCACGCGCACGCTGTCTGTGGTCCTGAAGTCGCGTCTTTTCCACCAATCCAGTGAACGCTTGCGATATTTGTATGTGTGCGGGTTCTGCACCATACATTTTTTTTTTCACTCTCTGTGGAAAAGCTTAATATTTTTTGTCTAAATATCACACATTATGCATAAAATATGAACTTTGTAGCCACTGCAATTTCAGAAGTACAATATACGGTACAATTAAGTTGTCCAATGCATATAAATGCTAAATATGGAGCACAGCGAAATTTTAAATGTTGAATCAACCAAATCTTGAGCAAACTCTTAGGCTGTGTTCATACAGGCCAGCTCAAAACAGATAAACATTAAGACTGGAAGTGTTAAAACTTTAGTAAATTAATCCAAAGTGGGTCCTTGATGCATATCATTAAAGGAAAAATATGACATTTTTTTTATTTAACAGCGGATCATTCATTCATTCATTCATTCATTCAGTAATCAAATATTTGACCCACGAAATGTCCTTTCCAGTTGCCTAATATGTCATTTTCGAGCCGAAATACCAAAATGGAGTAACAGTATGAAAGCTTGGCCTATGTTTTGCACAGGAGAGCACGCGCTCACTTTCCGTGGTCATCGATAAATCAGATCAATATATTGACTGACACTGATTAATGATGTTTTCTGACCCGGGGTGAGGAGCAACCGTGTAGGTCAGAAAGTTGGGAGCAGAGAAAGGAGTGAGACCGCGGTGCAAAAACGGACAGGATTTGGCAAATCGGACAATCAAGAGGTAAACCTGACACCATGTACATTGCTGTGACATTGTTTTCTCATGTGTTTTTGGCTTGTAAACATGTAACCAAATTATTGCACTGGTGTTCAATCAAGTGGATGATGATGATGATGATGATGATTAAATTCGTCATGCTTACAGGTACAGAGGCTATTTTACGCACCATCTAGGCCTGTAAGCAAAGGTGTAGTTCATAAAGGATGCTGATGTGTGGATAAATATGAGTAGTGGTATAAACCTAAATATAAGCAATGCCCAAACAAAGCATTTATTATTGTGCAGTAAAATCTCTAACAGTGAACTTAAGTGCTCTAAGTTGTTGGAAGCGGCCTGGAGATGTAGGGTAATGGGCGCACTTTAGAGCTGTCTCAGTGAACGGTGCACACAAATGAGCGCCGTGTCTCCTCGCTTTAATGTCCCTCTATCGATGAGCGCCTTCTATCGGAAATAAATTACGGTTCCCGTTAAATCCGCGCGGCACAGCCAAGCGCGAGCTCCGGCATCGGCGCCCTGACTACACAAGGTGATGGATGTTCGCTCTCTCTCTCTCTCTCTCTCTCTCTCTCTCTCTCTCCTTTAATTCACCTGCACTTATGCACACACAAGCTCTCTCACTGAGCCTTAAACGGGTGGGTGGAGGGGGCGTTTCGACTGTGTGCGCACTGCATGGGCCTTTATGTGTTTTGTTGCATTATAAAATAACTCATTAAAACTTTTCATGCTCGTATAAATCCGTGGCTGTGGATGAACTTTCTAAAAAAAAAAAACAGTCCATCTTTGTATAGCTCTACAGAATGATACAGAGGAGTTTCTGTTTCTTAGGACTAAACTGTCACTTCTTGTAAGTCCAAATGCACTCAAATAATTAGTGTAGACTTACTCAAACAATGCACAAGTATGTTTTCATATAACATTTTATTCCTTGCATGAACAAACTGACAGACTCAACGGTCTCATTTTCTGCTATATGAATCGAGCTTGCTCAAAA
>JAOPUC010000016.1:35785839-35796393 GCA_027564185.1 Cephalocassis borneensis
CAACAGTTCAGACAGCTCAGTTTCAGCCAACACACCTGGTGCAAATGCACTTGATAGGGTGACATTCAGAATGTGCGCGTTGCAATTCAACCTGGTGTAGCCACGCAGGGCGGCGACTGTTTGCTCCACGGTCAGTAATAAACACGACACGACCAGATAGTAGTGACGCATCTGTTCCAAATTCACGGAGTTTCTGGAACAGCAGACTCCTGATATTCTCCCCTGTTTTTGACACACCACTCTCGAAGGGAGCTGCGAATAACACGAGGTCGAAGTTGTTGTTTGTATAATGAATGGTGCCAGATGTGCATGAAAACTTATGGTAATCCTCCGTCCATATATTGGTTGTGATGGCACATCCATATGTTTCGATGATGGCTGCCACTGACACCTGCAGTGCTTGTGCTCGCCCCTCGATATGTCTGGATACAGTGGTTGGATGAGGTAAAACATCTTTAACGTCAAACTTGCCATACTTAGCAGCAACATTAACAAAGCAATATGTCAACAAAGCCTCTCCCGGTGACCAAATCATATGTCCCTATGTCTAGACAGCACACTTCCACACATTTCTCTGTAGTCTCCTGTTTAATGTGTGCAGGGAGAAGTTGTTTTTGATTGAAATGCAGCTTACTCTGACCTGGGAGGACAGAGCAGGTGTGATGCCTCAACCCAGAAGTGCCGGATTTGTGTCCATTGTAAATTAGGATTTTTGAGCATTTGTCGCAACGAACGTAGTCAAGTTCGGTGCCGCGGGACCCAGCCCCAGTGCAAACCTCTAGTTTATGGCTTATTTGCTGCTCTTGAAATGTCCGTGGTACAGGCGTCCCCAACACGTCTTTTCAGGTTTTCATCTCGCATCCTATGAAGATTTTTTTTTAACCGTTTATATCCTGTTACCTTGGCGATTATGCCACTTTGGCCTTTAATACAAATTCCAGGTTCATCATTTTGTTCACTTTTTGTGGGGCACGAGCCTGCTGTTGTGTTCTCGAATCTTAAAACTTGCGCTTCAGAAATGGAGACAGTGTAAATTGGCAAACCTTCACTTGCATTTCATTCGCACCTACGTCTTGATCGCTGTGTAAATTCTCTAATACTAGAATCATTTCCCATCTTTCTTTGTAGAGCACAAAGCTCGTCATCATGGATGTTTTTAAATAAATGCTGATTTAAAAACTTTAGTTACACAGACTATAAATGAAAGCTGCTAAATATTTAGTTGATGCACAGTCAATAGTGTATATAACCTGAGGTATGATTTTATCCAAAACTACAGCATACATGAGAGAAAATGGCGACTGCAAATCCATTTTTTGGTGCCTGGATTCCCTCTTGTTTCTGTGAATTGCAGCGATCTGTTTGATTCTCATTTCTGTAGCTCTCAGCAGTCTGTAAAAAGAGAGCTCTGATTTTCCTGTTGAATCTATCTGGAGAGTTAATCGCACCCTGATGCTGCCAGTAGTCTTTTTGCCACTCGGTGGGCGTCACCACAGTGACTTACACATATGTTGAGGTCATGTGCATACCCTCTGTACCGCATGTTTCAGCTCATGCTGTGGCCCAATTATGGAAAATAGCTGAATCTTATTTTTTTCTAAAATATTTAAGTGTTTTAAACAAATGTTAGTATATTTCCCCAGATTATATTGCTTTAGAATCTGGTTTAGATTTTCTGCAAATATCATGTTAAATAAATGAAGAACTGCTGCAAAAATGAATGTGGGTGGATACTTAATAAATATAACCATAATTTTTTTTTTTTTTTAATTGCGGTTATTACATGTTAAATACAAATTATATCAGTGTATATAGCAGTTGCTTTTAGTCAGTGTCTTGCAGTCAGAATTTGTTGTAAATGCTGTAGCTGAAAATCTCAAAATTGGACCATATGAAGGGTTTTCCAGCACCTCCAAACACGCTATTTCATTTTGACCCTCACATGATAGAAACTTGAACGTGGTCGTCAGAAACGCAAGATGTGCTTCACTGTCCACAGTAAGGAATTATAACGAAGTACCATTTTGCATTTGAGGTTACTTAGAGAATGAGGAACTCTTCTGGGGAAGCACCATCTACTCACTGTACTCTCTAAACCATGAAAAAATAATCTCGTTTCTCTCCTGTTTTGTCTTTCTTCCCTCTTGCACACCCTCTCCGTTTCCTTTTCATGCTGCAGGCCAGCCCTTTTGGAAGGCAGGCGAATCTTACATCCACCAGTTCTTCCAAGTTTAAAGACTCAGGTACTGCATGTTTCCTGCTCATTCGGAGTTACTCTCTTGCTTAATCAGGCTGCATGATTCCTCATATAAGTCACAAACACGTAACGGTGAAGTTTTCCACTGCATGTTAAAAGACCAGACCTGGCACAAACCAGCAGAACTAGGGGTTCTGCTTAATTTTCCACTAACTTGAGAGATGACTGGAACGGTTACAGTGATGACAGTAAAACCGACGACGTCATCGTTACAGTGCACAAGGATGCCTTTGTGCAACATGATCCACTGCTGTGCTGAAATTACTCATGAAATGCTTGATTTAGAGGTTTTTTTTTAAGAATTGGCACCATATAAAGTAAAAAATAAATAAATAAAAATTAAACACAACAGCACAGTGTTGCAAAAGAAATGGATAATGCTGCTTCTGTGCTGTTTTGTTTGTTTGTTTTGCTTGTTTGTGATGGAGTAGGGTGAGGAAACCTAAACGTTCCTGTTTTGTGGTGGTGTTTTTTTTTTTTTTTAAGCGCTTCGGTTGCTGGTCATATTATCTCTGTAGGTAGTCTTCTCAAATTGTTCATAAGGGGAAGCTTCGAGGCTTTCCACGTATTAGGGTTACTATAATTTCTGAGAGATAATGCTAGATAAAGGTCTGAGTTTCATAATGCAGCATAACATCCTTGCACAAGCAGGCAACACTGTTCCTCATGTTAGTTCAGATTTACTGACACAGTATTATAAAGTGTATCCTTTCTCTCTCTCTCTCTCTCTCTCTCTCTCTCTCTCTCTCTCTCTCTCTCTCTCTCTCTTTAAACATGACATTATGTATATTTTCTTATTTTATAGTTTTCCTGAGAAATTTTTGCAAAGATTTTTTTTTTAATTATTAAAAATGCCTTGGTTCTTATTTTTATCCCTGTTTTAACATGGTATGAAAACCCTACAGAATAAAACAGGCCAACTTTGGGGATGTACCATTTAAATATGTAAATAGCTTTACATAATAGATTGATTGGCTGTTTACAGTGATAATTTGCATAGTCATACAGTAAGAAATGCAGCTTGTCCTGTTACTGAGAACCTGGAAAGTCCTGAAAACTTCTGGGTTTGGGCGCATGCGCCTGCCCCTCCGAAAATTTTGAAATTTACTTTGATGCATTCTCAGCTAATAAATTACTAACTGTTTCCCTGTAAAATGCTTGCAACATATGTATGAAATTTCTCTCCAGATGTGTGCGCGCTTGGCTTTCTTAGTTACCCTCTGTAGTACGCTACCTGGCTCTGTAACATAACTACGTGATGAGCTTATTTGATGCATGTGTAAATTTACATTATATTTATAAAGTATTTTGTGAAAACTAAGTGAAATCATCTGCAACAACCAAGTGCATCTTTACCATCGTCTACTACGATGTGGTCCGGCTCAGCCAGTCAGAGCGCAAGAATCGATCAACAAATATTGATGACAATTTCGTGGTGAAATAATTGAATTTGCAGTAAATTATGGGCAGCGGAGACTATCTAAATCGCTTGAACATTGAAAGGCAAGGGTGTGGGTCGTGCCCCGCCCACCCTTTCTGGGATTGTGTAGGTGGAGAAAACTGCTGGTCGCTGGCGCTTGTGGACATCTCTGCTAACTGTTGCAAAACGCTGTAACTGGAGACTCCTTCCATAAATATTAAATAATATCTCCTTATAGAAAAGTCCCAGTGAATTAGCTGTTCAATATAGAAATGATAACATCTCAGAATAAGAACATTTAAGATGAGCATGTGATTTGAATTACAGCTAGAATTAGTCAGAAATGCTGCTATAGAAAATTAATCCGCACCTTCTGGCCAATCAGATTTGAGAATTCATCATCAATGATTGATTGATTTTATATGTATAATTTATGGAATTTTTCAACCTGTGATTCAGGTGTAGCTAATATAGTCAGGGAGAACTTTTCCAGCAGAAGGAGTCATCAAGTTCACACAAGTGTGCTTCAGAGTTTCTGTTTTAATTTCTTGTTTTAGGTGTTTTTATCCGTAGCGCTTCAGATTTTCCTGTGGTGTAAAGGCTATTTATAGGGCTTTTACCTGGATGAAAAAAACCTCCAGCTGTTCCTAAAATAGTGCTGCCGAAACAGGCTTTGCTTTGTGGCCAAACAGAGCATCCCGCTAACATGTTAGAGCAGGAGAACTCTCGAGGAACACTGACACTTTTGAGCTGCCCCGATTGCTTACACACGCACACTCGCACGGTGTAGATGTCAAACAGCTACACACTATTTCTATTTTCTCGCCGAGGAAATGGAGTTAATTTATGAAAAACGGTCTCCTACACCTTGTTTTGTATGAATACTGACTTGTGTGTGCTGCATTATTACTGGTCCTGTGCAGTATTCATGGAATAAACAGAGGGGTTTCCACATCTAATATCGTCTTACTGAATGCCAATTCTGTGGTCACAAACACAAGCAGCACATTGTAGAGAAATAATGTTGTTGTTTTTTTCGTTTGTGTTCCCTTTCTGTCTGTTTACTGTTTTATTCATGAAGTCATAAACTGTGTTCCATAGCGCTAGATAGATGATAAGGGCTGTTTGCCACACTCCATCGAACACTGCCTCTACTTAAGTCTATAATCAGTTAATTAAAGACATACGTCATGAGCATCTCGCGGGGGAACTGAAAGCAGGCTTTTCAGGAGTAGTCATGGAAAACGAAACAGTGCAGCCACAGTAAAGCCACGTGCCTAAAATAAAACGTTCAGCTCCCGGACTGTTCATGACGCTGTTTGCTGACCTGATGGCGTGTGTGTGTTTCTGTAATGGAGAGAAAATAACAAAAGCATACCTCTGTACCTGTATGAGAAGTAATAAAATGCATCATGTCTGTCTAATTTTTTTTTCCCCCCCTTTTTCCATCCCCCCCCCCAAAAAACATAGATCCCTTTGCTTCAACGGACCCGTTCGACTCTTTTGGCGGAAACAGTGGCTTTGCAGACTTTGGAAATATGTCAAAGGTAGGAGGGAGGTCACTGGTGAAACGGCCTATTCAGTAATCAGCCCGCAGGAAAGCACAAGTACATTTTGCACCACTGGTAGTTTACATGGTGCTCGTTATCTATCATCTGCCCATAACTGCTCATTTATTCCTTTTATCTGGAATCCCGAGGATAATTCAGGGAATTTTTAACGAGGCACAGCCTTAAAAATAGTTCTCCGGCGTGTTCTGTACCATGCTCACACAGTCCATATTGTCCTTTATAAATCTGTATCTTCTTTGAAGGGCTCCAGTGGGAAACCTGCAGGCCGAAAACCCACCTACCCACTGCCTCCACCCAAAAAACCTGCACCAGCCAGACCAGCACCACCTCCTTATGGTGAGCGTTATTCGTGTGTGGGTGTGTGTGTGAGTGAGAGAGAGATCCAATGGATTTACTTTACTGTGTGTGTGTGTGTGTGTGTGTGTGTGTGTGTGTGTGTGTGTGTGTGTAAAATGTATTTATTGTACGTATACACACGTCGACCCTTGTTCATTTGCACCAAAGCCGTTTGTCACACACCATAATTAGATATTGTTGATGGTCATAAGTGCTACTGTATGAAGTAAGAGACATGGTGTCTTTTGTGGTGTCTGTCGATTACCACTCTGTCAAAGGCATAGGCAACAATTTTTGTCGAAATTAGCTGAACCTAGCTGTTCAGTAGCAGGAAACGCCTAGAGTCTAATTTGCACTAATAGCATTGCTGAAGTAGTATTTTCTCCTAGTCTTACACAACAGATCCACTTCTATTTTAACCAATGTTTCAGTCATAACCACTTTCATTCCTCCATCATCGGTATCTAATTTTGAAGCTCAAGCAACATTCCCATTCACATCCCTCTTAAACACGATGAACTAAGCATGGATTTAAAATCATAATCCACAAACTTTTACCATTTGGTGCTCATCCAGTTTCCTTGACTGATGTATGCTACCAGAAATTGCACAATAATCAACGAAGCACAGCATTAAGATCGAATTTTGGTATTTCCCCTTGCACTTGTGCTTTTAAAGGCATATAGATGTATTGAGCATCCACACACAGACTGTCGTGGGTGTAGTCTGGTTGCCTCTAATGCACCTGTACTCTACAGTACAGGAGTTATAACACTGGACAAAGTGGAATAGTCTCTCTCTCGCTCACACACTGGCCATGAAATGGACCTTATTTTTTTTATTTGACCTTCATCAGTGGCCCACTTTTTGAAGGTGCGTTTCAACCCCATAATAATTTGGGGAGAAGTGTGAAGTGAACAGCAGTATAAGGAAGGGCAAAGACACTTAAACATTTGCTTTCATTCTGAGTCAGCAGGTCTTTGGTGCCACACCCAAGGTTTGAACTGGCAACCCCTTGGTTGCTGGTGCAGAACCCACTGAACCACAAAAACCATGTGCTCTGTGCTACGCTGTTGCCTGGTTGTTGTTTTTTTTGTTTTCCCCACTTTGATCTTGTGACCTCTGGCTTATGTTGTGTGCATGGTTGTATTCGACAGAGAGGTCAGATAGGGGTTTCTTGGAGGGGCATACGTTCTTTTAACATATGAAATTAGCTGATGAGGAAAATCAGGTGTTATATTAAAAAAAAAACCACACACACACTGAACGAGATTAGAAGTGTCATCCTCAAGGGTCCAAGCATTCCAGACTGTACTGTAAATTAAAAGGCTAGGGTCAATTGCCGCATCCAATCCTATAGTTCTAATAGGCATCCACGGGTATCCGTGAATCATTTCTGTGCTTAATTAATCCACATCTGTTTTGGATTTGTTTCAGCTTCTGTTTCTTGGACATGCCACACGAATTTCTCTCGCTCATCCGGTTCTGTATATAGAACAACAATTGACTTGACCTTTCACTCTTGTGTTGTTGACATAGCTTGGAGCCCTGTGCTGTGCTGTGCTGTGCTGTGCTGTTGTGTGTACAGCATCAGGCTGAGGTTGTTTTTCTGTTGTTGCTGTAGACATGGGTGGGGTGCTGCAGTGTTGCTCATATCACTGAAGAGAGGAAACGTGGAGATGGAGCAGGAGAGAGAAAGAGAGTGTGTGTGTGTGTGTGTGTGTGTGTGTGTGTGTGTGAGAATTTGACCGTCATACACACTTCACACCCTAGAGAAAAGTGTGAGGTTCCCACGACTGGCTAAAAGCGTCCATGCCAGTGTATTCTCTCTGCTTCTGCTTTGCATCTTTGAATAAATAAATAACACACTTCTTTCTGTATCACCACCTCCTGTTGCTGCTACTACTACTACTGTTATTTCTGTTAGTAGTAATACTACCACTACTACAACTACAAGAAGTAGTTTTAATTTATATAGCACCTTTCACCAACTCAAGAATGCTTTGCAGAGGAATGTTAAACAAACAAAAAAAAAACATTTGCCACTATTACCACTACTACTAATTATCATTATTAGCTCATCCAGCCAACAGGCGATGAGCTTATGCCATCATGTGTTGTCCGGCGTCGTCCACATTTCACGAAAATCACTTCTCTCTGTTCACTGATATTTTTATTCTTTTTGGCAGGAAGGTAGGTCTGCCTGGGGTGCATACAGTTTCTACCCAGATCTGCTTAATTATTAATGAGGTTATGGACTAATTAAGCCTTAATGAGCATTTCAACAAATATCGCTTCTTCTTGATCAATTCCTTGCTATTTTGGATTCTTTCTGGCAAATAGGTCGGTATTCCTAGGGTGTATATAGCTTGCAATATTTATTGCGCAAGGTGGCCCACCTTAGATCGTTCCTAGAGTCATCATAGGTCTTGTTGTTGTTATTATTATTAATGTTTATCCTGTTACTACAGTTACTACTAATGCTGCTACTATTAGCAATACTACTATTACTGATATTACTACTATTATAACTAATAGTCACGCTAATACTATGTTCACCATTACTGTTATTACTACTGCAAATATTACAAGTACTGATACTTCTCCTCCCTAATTTACTAACCTGGCTTAACTTTTTTTTTTTTTATTACAGCATTTCTTCTAATGTGTTTATGGTTGAGTGCAAAAATTTGCACACACACCCCAACCATGGTTTACAGATAGGAAATAAAGGAAACTGTATATCTAATTTGCAGTTTATTTACATATAAAAAGAATTTCAAGTCACTGTTAAATAAATAAAACCAATTCTGTACTAAACAAATAGCCGAAGATTACAACTGAGGATCAAAAGCAGTTGTAATCTAATGGTACAAAAAAATTATAATGGTACAAAAGAGAGTGGAGGCAGTTATAAAGGCAAAGAGAAGGTGAGTTATGTCATTTGGCGCACACCCCCCTCCAAACACTATTAATAGCTTTGAGGTAAATGATATATTTTCTGATAGTCTTGTTCTCTTCAATTTGTCTCAAGGGTGTGCAAACATTTGCACTCGATTATATATTCTAAAGGAAAGAATGATTGTGTGCATCTATAAAGAACATGAAGACATCGAGCCATAAATGAAGGAGCACAGCTGAAGGCTTTGAAGATTGTGAAGTAGCTTGAGGTTCTCATGGGTGGCTAAAATCATCCATGCCAGTTTCTACTCACTTCTCTCTCTCTCGCTGCTTTCTGTTTCCTCTGCAACTTTCAGTAAATAACTCCCTTTGCTTATGTGCTGTGCCTCACCCGTGAGAAAAACAGAGGAAGCCCAAAACCAGTCTCTCACTTGCTGAGCAGCTGCTGTGTGACCTTTTGCACTTGGAGTGTGGCACACGGGTGATCGCTGATAGTGATGCTTTATTTTTTACAAACCACATCAGCAGCCTCATTCCTTTTTTTTTTTTATTCCTCTCAGCAATGTTTTTGAGGCATCAGCATCTACAGACTGAAGCGGAGCTGCAGAGGACTTTATACTACAAAACCTATGGCTCAACAATCTTGTTTGTCAACAGTTGTTGTAACAGCTTACAGGCGTTATAATTGGTTTTCAAAGGTGGCTTGAATTTGCAGAAATGAAACCATTGCTCTGGTTTTGGTACACCGCAAGTCAACCCTTTTAAAAAGCTCCACGGCCTGATCTCACTCTGCTCTTGCTCAGGGGTCAGGGAGTCACAGAGAACATATGAACAGTGATTTTTGAACACTTGTTTTTCTAACTGATGCCCTTCCTGAACTGTTTTAGGCACAGGTTCATCAGGAAATCGTACGGGAGTTGCCGCTCATAGACAAACGCTCGGTGTGCCCCACTTTCCGAAGCCGTATGAGGGAACTCTGTCTTCGTCGCAGCCCAGTAGATCCACCTTAACAGACTCTCTTGCTCTTACAGACCTTAGAGCCGTAAGTTGAGTCTAGTTAACCCTTGCCGGTGCGTCCAGCTTAGCCAGCAATGAGTGTCCCTGCAGGCATGCCAGCTCGTGCTGCTTTCTGTTGTGTTCTATTGTATTGTATTGTTCACCCTTAGCTGCAGCCATGTTGTTATTTTGTCTTGGTCCCAGCATGCTCTTTCTCCCCCTCACCCACCGAGCATGACTTGATGGATAACCAGCAGTATCCCAGACCTGTCGACCCCGCTGGTCCTAACCGTCCTGTTTTACTTGTGTTCCTCTTCCGTGCATCCAGCCCCCTGCTGTGTCTGCCTGACTTTGCTTGCCTCCTGCGCACTGTCGTTCATAAGAATCCAGTCATTTTTCACTTGTCGGTATACCATGATCCTAAGATTAGCAGGTAAACTTTAAAGGAAAGTGTGCCCTGAAGTCTGCATATTTAACATTTTAATTTATGATCGAATTCACAGTTGAAATTTTTTGTTTATACTACTTCTTACCTTAGTTGATTAACGGTTTTCCTACATAAACGGAAACGCTGTTTGACAACCCACTGATTAGTCCTGGAGTCTGTCCAGCACTCTGAACTCTTCAAGTGTACATGAGAAACCGATCAGCGTCCAAAGCTTCAACTTTTACGCTCACACCAACATCAGCACTGACTTTGCCATAGAGCTGCATAACATTCTGCACCAAAGTCTTCACTACATTGGATTTCTCATTAAAATGGGAAAAAGAAGCTCTTCTCTCTCATTTTTTTAAAGGAGCTAATATCAAAACCTCGTTATCACTTAAGTTTTTGAGCTCCACACACAGGAGCAAACCAGTCACTACAGGCATCACAAATATTTCAATATAAACCATGTTTTTCAGGGTGGAGTTTTCCTTTTAAACTCCAGTTACACGAAATAAGAGAATCTTACTATTAAGTGGATTTAGGCCGAATCCCATTTCACCCCTTGGCCCTACCCCTTGGCCCTTCCCCTCCATTTTGCGCGTTCATGTGAAGGGGTAGGGGTATCCCAATTCCAGTTAACGTG
>JAOPUC010000016.1:36643655-36656476 GCA_027564185.1 Cephalocassis borneensis
CGGGAATCCCCTCAAATGAAATAACTTCCCAGCCACAGAATGGCCTGATATTTTGTGAGATGTTACAGAAATAAACACATATCACAATGACCACATTTCAGAGGGAACTAAATTTCACCGATTTTATGAAATCGAAAGGCCGTCTCGCTTTTTTATGATAACTAATAACATTTAATAACATTTAACTTATTTTAATAACCAGGATAGACGTAAACTTTATTCTTAAAATAGCTTCAGGAAACAAAATGTTTATATTTTACAAGTTAATAGAGTGTTTTTTTCCCCTCCCTTATTGTCATGTGTAAAGGTGAAATCCTGTCATGTGGGACACTTTGTTGTGTTTGTTTCTTTATTTTCTTGCTTTAACAGTAGAAGGTCTAGATTTTTAGGCTATAAACTCTAATAACAGCACGTCATCAAAGACTTGATCAGGATCACGTGAGTAAAGTTTTACGAGTTTACTGTGTCAAAAAAAGTCTTCTTGTATGTATGATTAACAATACATTTAATTAATTTACATGTTTTCACAATTTTTTGAAAAGAAAATGACTAGAATAATAGAATGACTAGAAATGACTAGAAACTCTGTAATAATAATAATAATAATAATAATAATAATAATAATAATAATGACCTCTCTCTCTCTCTCTCTCTCTCTCTCTCTCTCTCTCTCATAATACATGACTGGGACTGAAAGATTAATTATGAAATGCTCAGTGAGGATTAGATGAGCTCACATCTCTGCGCATGCGCTGTTCACTGCGGTCGCTGTTGGATCCTAAATAAAACCCGGATCTAACCAAATGCACATTTTCACTCTTTGAGAGCTGTCCAACTTTTGTTTAGTAATTTTCTTTACTTTCGTCACTGCTATCATGCACATATTAATGAAGAAAAAAAAATCTGTGTTGGATTAAAGACAGGTTGGACACAAATGTCTGTTTAGGGTGAACTCAGTCAATAAGCAAAGACAGTTTAGCATTTTATTGGGCCCTGAGGTGCAATTATCTATCTATCTATCTATCTATCTATCTATCTATCTATCTATCTATCTATCTATCTATCTATCTATCTATCTATCTGCAAAAATTAAGTTGCTTACTTCAGCCAATGTGTGCTGAGATTACACACAAATAAATTCAGTTTTTTTTTTTTAAATAAAACCAGAATAAAGGAATCACAAAAATTTAGCCTATTTCTGGTTTGGTTAATTTTGTCATTTCTCCTATTTATTTGCACACATTTTTCCTTTTACTCACATATTTATTTTGTAGCCTATTTATAATTCCATAGCTTATTAACAATTAACTCTACATATTTATTAATTTATTTTCAAGCGAAATTTCCTGAAAATTGCATTAATCCTAAATATATTTATTTCTCATTGCATTTTTTTAAGCATCCAGGCCTATTTCATCCATCTGAAATATTATCACTTAATTAGCAATTAAACACTGTGTTTTAACACCTTATACTCATCAAGAACAGGAAAGGCACGACACTCTACAGGGCTGCGACCTCCAGGACCTGCAGGAGTTCAGGCCAAGTTCATGAAACTGAGGTGACCAAAGAATCGTGGAAATTCATTTCAACTCACCGATCAGGCTTTAGGGAAGAGTGTGTATGTGTATGACTTTTGCATGCAAACCCCAGCAGCCTCCATGATGTTTTTGCTTGAAAAGTGGTCTGTTATGCTGCTTTCATTACTGATATATAAACATTTTATTTTCTTCTTTTTTTTTTGCTAGAAAACTATTTGGAAATCTGAAATGTTTTATTTTGTACTGAATTTAGAAGTCATGAAATTAAAAATCTATAACGAAAGTTTCTAAAAAAGGCCACATAAGACTTTTGCACTTTAATTATTATTATTATTATTATTATTATTATTATTATTATTATTATTATTATTATTTTAAGTTAAGCTGTTTAAAGCAGAAGGTGTTGTTCTAAATCATGTCGGAAGTCTATGAACAAATGAAACACATGGTCGCAGGGCCACTGAGATCTGACTGACAGCTTCTTTATGATCATAATGCCAAGGGAATACCGAAAAATAAACAGAGAAATAAATATAAACAAAACAAAAAAAATACATTAAGCTCATCAATGATATGTGATAAGATGACCTAGATAAATAACCTTATCTTATCTGTGCTGTAAATATCCTAAATTATGCCAGATGTTTATAGGCAATTCTCACCTATAAACAAGTAGCGCAGGATATTTCTGTGTATTTATTTAATATTTTTACCTGCTATTTTTGTTGTTTATTAAATTTTTTAAACGTTATTTATTAATTTATTTATTAGTTTTCCCTGATCTGGTCACAGATAAGAGCTGGATCGAGTTTGCAGTTCGCAGCAGCAGTTACACTGTTTACTCGCTATTGGAAATCAGTATAAGTGGCGCCCTCTTGCGGTTACAAAGATGAAGTGCTCGACAGTGCAACGTTTCACGTTTTTCTAAGAAGATTTCACGTCTGCAAATTGGGAAAAACGCTCACGGGTCATAAAATTGATCAAACGTCTGAGGTCGCAACAATGTCTGACAAAAAAAAAAAATCATTAAAACAACAACAACAACAACAACACACGAGATAACTCGTATAAAGGGCTACGAATGGTCAAAACTAGGGTTAGATAAGGGTCAAGATTAATCCCAGGTGCATATAATCCTAATCTCATATATATATATATAATTAACTATTCTAACTGGGACTTCAAGCTTTATCTGGGACAAACCTAAGAGCAAACTATGTGTAAAGAGACAGAACCATGAATTTAATAATTTAATATTTCTGCTTATATATTTCGTGGAAACACTAATATAGTCCAACATTCCATCTTAACTAAGATGTTTGAGTAATTACAAAATTAATTCTATTCAAACAAATCAGCAATATGACAAATTTAAATTACATTACTATATTATTATTATTTTATTAATCGTATATTATTATTATTATTATTATTATTATTATTATTATTATTATTATTATTATTTCAAAGGCTGATTCAGGAGTTGCAAGCATGTAGATTTCAGCCATCCAGGTTAATTCCCGCCGTTAAAAAACTCCGAGCTGTGATAAAATGATAAAATGATAACGAGACCCATGGAATTAAATTGATCCTAATTATGAGCAAGAAAATTGTGGAGTTTAAAATAATAAAGACGGATTCTGTATTTTAATTTTAATTATTTGGCATGCGATAAATATTTTAATCCATCGCTACATATCAGTATATTTCCTTATTTTGTTCATCATCATCATCATCATCATGATGCATAGAAGTGATTGTGAATATTATTCATCGTGATGCATTGCTGATAAATACAGTACACACTGTTCTAGGGTTCCTGTATCACTCGGGTTTAGTTAGAGAAGTTTATTATACAGCTGAGCACTTTTCCTGCTTTTGGACACCATGTGTGATTTGAGCATTTCTGGAAAGTTTGTCTTTAATAATATTGAACAATTCCCGGACCTGCAGAAGTCAGGGAGAAGCCTGCATACCGGCCAGTGTTTACTGTGCTGTAAATAGTGATGACCCTCATTCTTTCATTTCAATGGAGTCGGGGTGAAAGCTGCAGAGTTCAACTCTATTATAATTCCATGACAGGCAGAAAGGAAAGAAAATAAACTCTTAAAAAAAACCCAGATTCTGCTCAATTTAATATAAATAATGGAAAGTTCTGTTTATAGGCTACAAATAAATAAATAAATAAATAAATAGAGGAGTAATATATTTCAGCAGACTATTATTTATGCATTGAATGAGACTTAACTGGAAACATTAGAGGCGCAATTGCAAAGTGTTTACTTGCAGTTTTGTATTTTTTGAATACTTAAAAATAAAACATGTTCAAAAAAAATTCCACTGTAACTCGTGGCTTCATTTTTTTTTTTTTTAAAGGAACTAGAAATATGTCGCAGCCCGACATCACTGGAACAAGCCATGGCGTCGTTGGATTTTTCTATAAATTAAATTTCACTGGGAAAAAAAATGCATTTCCTTTTACAGTTTTTTTCCCCCATCATATCGGATGTAAATAAAACTCCAGAGCTGTACTGAAGTCATTGTCGGCTAGATACAAGATAAAAGGTTTGTTTTGATGCTCTGCTTGAAGAACACTGACAAGTGCCCATGTAAATATTTTACTTTCAGAATAAATGAGTTATTACGATCTGCATGAACTGACCTCTGACCTGACCCAGTCTGTTACGTCAACTTATAAAATTGATTAATACATTAATTACAAAAGAAAGAAAGAAAATGACACCAGGAGGCCAGTTTAACACCCTGTCCTCACATTTTAGACGAGTCCGACCTTTTAAAAATGGCACAAGAAAACATATATTAAATTAAATGAGACAATATAAAAAATAAAAAGAAAAATTATCACATGACCTCCTTTATCCAGCAAAATAAGGAAATCGGGAGTAAACTTTGACGTTGACCTTGAGGAACATGATTGTGTTAAATAGTTTGGTTTCTTTTTTTAAAATATGATTGAATTGTTAAAAAAATTTTCAAGTTTTTATTTTTATTTTAAATTGTAAGCTATTCTAAAAACAAAACTCCACAGAACAACATAACTACTGTGGACAAGTAATAATTGGTCTATAAAGGGTTAATTACTGTTACTTTACTGTGGCGCTTAAATGCAATTCAAGATATGTTTATATTCTTATTCTGCCATATTAATTAACATTTCTATTTAATTATAAATGACTTTTGTCCATCACTCATAATTCAACCATATTTATGTGTATAATAGACACTAGTCTATGCCTAGATTTTATCATTTCATTAAAAAAAAATCTTACTCTGAAATATTCTGGACTAATATAAGCTGACTATATCCATCTGTGAAATGTGCTCAATGTGTTCATAAAGTTATTTCCTTTTTCAATATTTAGAAACAGACAATCATATTTTAAACACGCAGGACTAATAGCTTGCACAGTTTTTCTGTGACCCATTTCAAGCACAGCTTTGTCCTTTATTTGACCTGAAAAGTTCAGTTTCAGCTTTATTTATCATTTGTTTATGCCTTTCGCAGTGTCCTTTCAGCTCATAGCTACTGTAAAACTACTGAACTACTGAACTACTCTCAGCTCCCAAACCCACATGGAAGGGATTTTCACTTGAAATATTTATTGCATGATTGGTCGTGCAAGCCTATTATGTAATTATTGTTCCAGGGGGGAAAAAAAGAAACTTAAAATGATTTTTTTTTCATATTTGCTTTTTTTTTTCATTTAACCTCATATATTGATGTCCCTTAAAATTATGTATGTATGTATGTATGTATGTATGTATGTATGTATGTATGTATGTAATTATTGCACTAGCATGCCCGAGTAATGCCTCCATTTTATAATTTTACAATTTTTATTTCACAATCACACCAAATTGAAAATTATGTGTATCCTGTTTAGATTGCAAAAATAACCTAATTTTCGATTCAATTTTTTTTTTTATGAACTGTGCCTAAAACCTCACAACAGTACAGGTCCTATGTTACAGCCCATTATCTAACCTTTTTAACTAATACTACATTTTACAAAATATTACAAAATACCTACAACCATGTATGTATTTTATGAAACATGACCTTTTAATAAAAATCTGCCATTTTACTAACCTATTTATAATATCTCGAGTTATCGCTGTTAAAACATCAGCAGTATGACAGAAAATGTTTGTGAATCATTCGTGCCACGATTTGTTAAAATTATTACCTATTTCAAAGAACGTAAACAAATTAAATGCTTGTTAGTGATTTCCAAAACTCTCCAGTGGTCTATTTACTATAGAATCAGAAAGCATTGTCTGTTCACACACACACACATATATTTGAACGAAAGACTGAAATCACTGTGAAAAAATGATATACGTATGTATATAAAGGACTGACCTGGTGTCTATTTAATCCTTCCGCACATCCAGAATATTAAACTACAAAGAAATATTTCACCAAAGTATTTTATTTAAAATAAGTGCCGATTTAACATGGTCCCAACAATGTCAATATTTGAATAAAGTATCAAAAAATTATATATCAACGACAAGAGGTCTGGTTTTGTGATTTAGGATAAAAAATAATAATAAAAAAAAAGATTATTTTTCAATGATCTAAAAAGCTATTACGTCAGTATGCTATAAAGGGCTAATTATAATCTACACTGGCTGGAGTAAACAACAGACTGGGGCTACTTTAGGGCTCACAATAATCACACAAACACACTCAGCTTCATTTTAAAAACACTGAAATCGGATTGACACAATCCGAGCTCTTTTTTTTTTAACACAATGACTTTGGATTTTCTTAGATTTGATATCTGCATGTGCGCTCTGTTGGCTCCATGAGCCCAAAATGACACATCATCCAAACTGCAGCAACAAAACAAAAAAACAAAACAAAAAAACAAACAAACCCGGTCCTGAATGAACACACTCTGTGGCACATCTGGACCCACTGTGAAAGTTCACTCATCTTTCTTGGTCTGAATTCAAGACTGCACGAGTTTATTCTGTTCTGTAAAAGCTAATATACTGTAGACATTGCAAATATACGTGTGCAGGCGAGGTCCTTAAGTGAGATCTGCATGGCTTTCAGGTTTTCTTTTCAGTGTTGAATTTATACACAGTGTTATCAAAGAACATCTGTAGGCCTATGTGTCTATCAAGTGAAGCTCTACAGGGAAGTTTAATCCAACCCAGGGAATTCATTATTATTATTATTATTATTATTATTATTATTATTATTATTTCTTTCTTTCTTTCTACCCTGTGTAAGTCTGAAAGGGAGAGAGAGAAAGAGAGAGGGAGAGAAATGTAAAAGGGACCTCCCAGGCGGCTTGGAAAACGTTCACAACACTCAAGCAGTTTCCAGTTTTGTGGCTCTGGTTTTTGGTCTAAATGTCAATCCGAGAGTGCAAGGCTGAATGCTTGACTTCGTGGTCCCAGTACGAGTAGAGGTCGGTGGGTTGGCGTGCGGCGCAGGCGAACTGGAGGCCGGCCGCGCTGTTGCCCGGTACTGGTGAAGGCGCGGACGCGGTTCCGCTCAGCTGCTGCGCCTGGTGCTGGTGATGGCTCACGCCGTTATATGAGTTCATGACGCTTGGAAGGCCCATGGCCTGCATGCGGGAGTACGGGTTGTAGGACGCAGTGGAAAGGCCTTTGACGTTGATGGCGCTCACGTCGGTGCTCGCCATCTGGCACGACGCGTAGGACGACATGGGCGGCGGAGGCGGTGGAGGAGGCGGCTGAGCGAGCGACCACGCGTTATTCATGAAGCTCGGTTGGATGTACTTTGGAGGCGCCAGGTAACCATAGCCGTCCGCACCGAACAGAGACTTGCCGGGCTGGAAATGCGCCGCTGGAGGCCTGAACGGCCGCTTCATCCGCCGCCTGCGCCGGTAATTCCCCTTCTCAAACATGTCCTCGCACGCCGGGTCCAGCGTCCAGTAATTCCCCTTGCGCTCTCCGCCACCTTCGCGCGGCACCTTAATGAAGCACTCGTTGAGGCTCAGGTTGTGCCGGATGCTGTTCTGCCAGCCCTTCTTGTTCTTCTCGTAAAAAGGGAACTTGTTGATGATGTACTGGTAGATACCCGACAGGGTCAGGCGCTTCTCCGAGCTCTCCCGTATGGCCATGGCGATCAGGGCCACGTAGGAGTAGGGCGGCTTCTGGGACGGGTCCGCTTTCTCCGAGCTCACCTCGGTCCGGACCGGTTCCTCCTTCACGAACTCCTCGGTCTTCACCGCGTTGGTGTCGTGCACCATCAGGGCCATTGCGTCACCCTCTAAGCTGTGGTAAGATGCCATCGCTCCTGAAACATAACAAAAACAAACCCAAACATCAACACAAACCGAGACAGGTTACAGTGGAGATAAAAGGCACGAGCCGCACGGGCCACTCATGTACCTGCTAATTTAGGAATTATGTCCTCTTCTTTGCATGCCTTTTATTAACTACTGAAGCGCCATGGGAATGGGAAGAACGCGTCCCGGGATGGATTTGCGCCTCTCGGAGACCCTGCGTCCTCACACTCCAAATTGCGCCGCGCACTTCAGCCGCTTGTTTCCTCTAAAAGCTCACACAGCGCTTTCTTCTGCGTTTGGCGCATCCTATCGCGCACAGACCTGCGCTCTGGGTTCCGCTTTCGTCACACTCTCTCTCTCTCTCTCTCTCTCTCTCTCTCCCACACACACACACACACACACTCTCTCTCTCTCTCTCTCTCTCTCTCTCTCACACACACACACACACACACTCTCTCTCTCTCTCTCTGCTCTTGAACCAAGGTAAAACTGTCAGTTTCCTCTCATAAGGTGAAATTGCGCACAGTCTTGGATAAACATTTGGTAAACAATACAGTACAACATTTAGATGATCAGATATTTAGAATTTCTTAATGTGATAAAAACGACTTTATTGTATGAGTTCTGAGCCCTTTGTGTTCCTTTGCTAATTACCAGAATAATTCTCTTGTTTGGTGAATTAGCTTTAAGGTTAATAAAGACAGGTCTTTTCCTTGGCGGGGTCATAGACACTGGTTTGGAGAGTAAATGAGGATTTTCTTTCTTTCTTTCTTTCTTTCTTTCTTTCTTTCTTTCTTTCTACTTGTGCAGGCGCAACAGCATTGTCCTGGCCGTTCGCCACTTTATTAGGAACACCCCACCATCCACCTGCTGTTTTATCTTATGCAGTTCTCTGACCAATCAATGCATCAAATCACACAGAAGGGCTTCAGTTATTCATGTTCACGTCATCAGAAAGGGGAAAAAAACAAGTTGTGATCTCAGAGTGTGACTTTCACTGTGGCTTACCAGATGGACTGGATTGAGTGTTTCAGAAACTGCTGATCTCATGTGGTTTTCCACACACAACAGTCTCTAGAGTTTACACAGAGAGGTACGAAAAACAGGAAAATGGACAGATTGGTTCGAGCTTGCTTCTTTTTTTTTGCCAGGAAGGATATAGTAACTCATAGCAACTCTTTACAACCATAATGAGCAGAAAAGCATCTCAGCATGCAACAGCATTGGGTTCCAGTCCTGCAGCCAAGAACAGGGATCTTAGACTCAAGAACAAGTTCCTATTAAAGTGGCCAGTGAGTGGATGTCAAAAGCTTCCGTCCACTCATCTCTCTTTTCAGTGACCAGAAAAAATAGTAGGCTGAATAGTATAAACAAGGGCTATGGCATGAATAATAATAATAATAATAATAATAATAATAATAATAATAATAATAATAATAATAATAATACACATCCAGGGTATTAAAAAAAAAGAGTAATAAACTGTACCGTTCCTTGTCACCTTTTGGACTTTTTATGTGTGTCTTTTACTCATGAAAAGGTGCATGTTTAAAGCTTTAAAACTTTACATGAAAGACCAATTACAATCCTTTTATATGCTTTAAATCATTAAATCATTTTAAAAAATCCATCTATTCATATTCCAGGGAAAAGATATTCATATTCATATTATTATTATTATTATTATTTTTAAATAAAAGAAGTACATGTATCAGTGAGAGTATCACCTCAGTGACAATTAAAGGTACAGTTTAATATTGTACCTTATAATAATAATAATAATAATAATAATAATAATAATAATAATAATAATAATAAAGTCCTAATGGAATAATAGTTGCTGTTGCAACTGCTTATAAAATAAAATACAATATTGGCAGTTATTGGCATGGTGGTGTATTGGTTAACACTTGTTTCACAGCAAGAAGGTTCTTGGTTTGAGCCTCATGGCTGACGGGGCCTTTCTGTGTGGAGTTTGCATGTTCTCCCTGCGTCTCTGTGGGTTTCCTTCTACTTTAAAGACATGCAGATTTGGTAAAAGTTGTTGAACTTGTTGTACGTCGCTCTGGATAAGAGCATCCGCTAAATGCCTGTAATGTAAAAAAAAAAAATAATAATAATAATAATAATAATAATAATAATAAAAAGACCACTTATAAGCTCATCCTTTATAATTCATATGACAATTTTCTATATATATAAAGTGATGATGCCAAAGAATAAAGACTTTCGTGATGAGCAAGGCACTGTTTCACTTTCACAATTGAAGCAAACCATGACTGCAAGACGTCATTTCTGAACCTCTGCAAGCAATGTGTGATATTTTAGGGAGATTTAAAATGGTTTTTAAACTTCCTGCCTGTTGCTTTGAAATGAGGATGTTTACGGTTCAGAGTGCAGGAATGCGGAGGGATATGAGCTCTGCAGGTCAGCAGGACAGCACACATCTCCTTCATTTTATTCAGCCTGGACTGATCTAAAGCTCACCATTCAGCTCGCCATTCAGCTCACAGGCTGCTATTGCAGTGTTCAGAAAGCGATAGAGGAAAGGAAAGATCAGTATAATGTCTCGATGGAGCATCTGAAATCACTTCACGGTTTATGAGATCATTAGATTTATGTTGGTGTAGCCTATATTATTGGACGCAAGTGCGAGTTGGTTGTAATGAGCTTGGTCAAGATCTTTATGAAACTTGAACTATTCTAAAGATGAAGCGGACCCTACATACTGGACGTTTGTGTCCTTCATGGCGCAGCATTTCTCTTACAGCACTAATGATTCCGTGGACGCTTCCTCACTTTGTAAAGCCCAGGATTGACCTCTTCCTTAAATTACAAAGCTGTACGGAGCACCGCTGCTCTTCCTGAAGGTACTCGGTGTGTCGGCTTTGAGAGCACAGACCATGTTTACCTTTCTTATCAGTGACAGGAAGCTTATGGGAAGCTCTGAGCCTTTCTTCCAACAACTCGCCTGTCAAATTACTATAATGCATTGCACCCATTGGGAAAAAAATATCCATAAACCCTGAGTACACTTTATATGGGACTGACATTTAGGAGACTTCATTTATATGAAGGATATTCAATAATGATCCAGAGATTGAAGAGGTTTTTTTTTTTTTTTTGGTTTCTTGAATGGATCCTACACACTGTAATTGTTTCTGAAGCTGGAAGGGTGGGCGGCGGTGGTGGTGGGGCGGCGATGTTAAAGAAATATGAGCTGTAGCCAAATTTCTCCTACTCCTGATAGATGTGGTTTTGACAGATGCAGTAATTGGTTTGACGTTAATGCAGTTTTTTAAATTCTTGTAAAACCTAACACGACAATGTGACCCAATCCAGCAAGGCTACTTAGAGAGAACAATGTGAGCCTATAAAATTTATCCGTAGTCCCAGTGCAGATTGGGAAGAACATTGTCAGAAACTAAAACCACAACTTTCTGAATTTTCACAGCACTGGAGCCCTAATGGGTGAAAAAAAAAATTATAAAAATGGCATATACGTACACAATTTAATATTTTCTTACCATCCTGTGTAGTTCATATGCTAAATGGGAAGACATTGTAATAAATGCATAGTTTAAAAAATAATCTCAACCAGCCTTGAGTATAATTAACGGTTATTCCACGAAATTGAGTCCTATATGAGCCGATAATCCGTGTATGACGAGATTGACTGGAATAACTGTTTTATTCTATCCACCACATTCACTGGATTTAGAGAAACGGAGCATTTTTATATTTTGCAAATTCGATAAATAAAAACTTTGTACAAAACGTCCAACAAAATCATTTCTGCTTAGAATGTAAACAAAACGGCGAGATGACAGGAGCAGTTTGTGAAAAATGCGATAATAATAATAATTCTTGAAAAATAAAAAACATCCGTTCTTACCATGAAATACTTTCATTCCATATTTTGTTGCTTTTTTTTTTTAAATTTTTTGTGGTTTTGTTTTCGAGTAGAGTTTTTATTTCGTCCTCGGTTGGTTCAACAACACGCTCCGCCATTTTGTTTTTCTCTACTCACGGTCATATGAGCTGATATCCTAGTAGTAGAGGAGCCAATCAGAGCACGCGATTGCTCATATCCAGTGAATGTGGATGGAGTAATATGTGACTGAAACCTGTCTGTGTTGTAATTTGCAAATTTCTTCATGTAGAAAATGTTTCTGATTAATTTACCCAACTCACACATGACTCACTGCCATCAGAAACTCAGCACGTTTTCAGAACTTGCTGAAAGCTATAAAAAGTGGAGTATTAAGAACATGCATTAAGAGATCAAAAATGGTGTCAGATGAGGTTCGTATGACGTCGCTGAGATGTCACTTATGCCAATATATTAGCTGGAAAAGTGTTTGTGTGTAAGCGTGCACTATCTGGGGATTCTTTCTTCCTTTCAGATTGGGAAGATATTAAACTGGAATTGGGATGATTCGACCCTATGAGCTTGCAGCAGTGATGTCGTATTATAAGCAATCCCAGCTGAAAGCACCACAGCACCTTGAGGATTGAACTCATAACATTCAGCATTGTGTACAGTAGCTTAGCCTGCTAGCTTGTAGCTTTCTCTCTTAATTGACGTTAGGGTTCAGATCACTGGAGCTACAAAAGCCGTCACTGTGTCCAATTAGCACAAACCATGAATTTCCACACTTCAGGAAGATGAACAGCATCAGGCAGAAACTCGGAGTCGTGTGAATTCGGACACGAGCTGAAAACACTGTTCACCATTTCAGGAAGTAAAGGTCGTTCCACTGTGAACCACGAACTCGCCATCATCACTGACGGGCCAGAGGCGTCCAGCGAGGAAACATGAAAATCCCAGCTGTAATTATCACTCAAAGGGATTTTTCGGCAGAGCTCCGCACCATGCCACGCAAGGTCAAAGCGTTGCGCAAAACTGGGAACTTTTCCACGAAAGGAAATTCTTTTTAAATCCCACTTTTTGCGAGGAATGTTGCGACCGCAATTTTCACACTGT
>JAOPUC010000016.1:36962045-36973120 GCA_027564185.1 Cephalocassis borneensis
AAATCTGATGATGTTTTAGGTCATATTTATGCAGAAATATAGAAAATTCTAAAGGGTTCACAAACTTTCAAGCACCATTGTGTACTACTCTGATACTGTATAAATCACCTAAGAATTTATTTTGCACTTTAAAAATCTACCTCTTCCCTTTATTCATTACACACATCTTATATTCACTGTCTATGTACTATTGTCTTGTTTTATATTGTACAGTCTTTGTGTTGGTATAAAAAAAAAGTCCTCTACAAATTAAATTGCATAAAATATAAATGCCATTTCATACATTTTATAAATGATACCCCCACACCATGAAAAGCACAAATTGTAGAATTACATGATTTAATTAAGATAATCCAGTTTCATCTGATTAAGTCACATGACATAGGGAATCCTTCACTAAAACATTGATTTTAATTAATTACGTAAACATCTTTGTTGTTCTAATCCCTGCTTTCAGTGAGGTCGAGATCACCCATTCATACATTTGTAAGAACAGCATCGATAGAATCAGTGTACATGGATAAAATATCACAGTTCTTTCAGTGTTTACCATGTGGACATTGAATTCAAGTAGTCCAGTTAATATATACGTCATCACTAAGAACAACACAAAAAAAAAGAAAAAAGAAAAAAAAAACCAGGGGTGTGCTGAACACCCCTGAAATATCACAGAAACCTTTTATCAAAGACAAAGACAGTCTTAATCTGATAAGTGGGCATCAACATCTCCCAGAAAGAAACCGTTGAAAGCAGAGTAACCGGTAGATTGCCTGTAATGCAAATTGCACGAGACTCAAGTGACCAGTCAAAAGAAATATGTGATCATCTATGATCACATGGTCTATATCTTGAGGTGAGTGCCAAGCTCAGTTTCTTTGTCCCCTGTTTATTTTGCACAAGCTTCGATGCAAAGCTGAAGGCGAGGTCCAGTGTTATATCCAGTGTATTTTCATCAATAAATTTGTTATGCCTTTAGCATTATCGTGCTCTCTTACCTGCTACAAATCTAAGCAGATTTCAGACTTCACTGTTGTTTGCTGGTGATTTAAGTGACAGATACACACACTGCCAAAAAAGGCTGACAATCTGATATAATACATGCAGTATTTTCAGTAAAACATCCTTCACCACACAATCATTCATGCAGTCATACTACTTGGCAAAGATAGGTGCAGTGCTGAGGACAAGCTCTTTGTCAGCACTATTGCCACAAGTGTAGGAAACGTGACAAGGGATGTTCAAGGTAGCATTTAGTGGGGTTAGCTTAGCAGTTTATCAAAGCTGATGAAGATGAAGAGACTGTCAAACAGGCTCAGGATTGGGAAGGAGGGTCTCTCTCAGAGAGATACTTGGTTTTGCTTAAGTTTCAAGTCTTTTAAGCAGCCTTCATCCTTTAACACATTTCGTGTCTCCTTCTAAAATATATTCTCATTGACCCTGGGGGTGAATGGCTCTACACTTGAAAATTTTTTGACAAGATAGAGACAGCAGCAGAAGAGTGAATGCCCTAGTTACTGAATCAACCCGTTTTCTGGCTCAGATTGGGCAGAGATTCAGAGTGGGGTGGCAGCTGAAGAGGCTACACTTAGGCCCTTACACTCAGCCAGGAGGCTTCTAAGTGACATATCATTGTGACGTGCAAGGTCCATATTAGCAAAGTTTAGTCACTATAGAAACTCCTCTCTCTGTTTTTTGGTTTTGTGGGGCCCTTGGCCATTGCGCAAGGAGCCGTTTTGGGGGCGAAGCAGGTGACCACGCTCTCTGTCAGTCCAGGGGACACCTGCTTGTCCATCGTCACTGTCCAGGTCTGAATCTGAGCGCATGAGAGCTGATGAAGAGGGTGCGGGTACGGGTTTCAGCCGTGCTAATGGAGAGAAAATGAATACTTAATCATAAGTTTATTCTAGTCAGTTAATTTTCAGTAACATTTCCTTTATCTTTACCTGCTCTAGGTAGGTGGAGTTCCATGCAGTCTTGGTCTTCTCCCTCAAGCATTTTGTATCGACTTTTCCGTCTGATTTTTCCTTTGCGTCTACTCAAATAATGCATGCAGACAGATACATTAAACAGGTATCTGCAGATATAATTAAGTTAAATATAATATAAAAGCACCCCACAAAATAACATACAATCAGGAAAATCGTCCAGTTTAAAATTACACACACATACCTACACATACTGTACAGTACTGTGCAAAGGTCTTAGGCGCATGCAAAGAAATGCTGTAGTACAAAGATACCTTCAAAAATAATGAAATTAAATGTTTCTACATAAAAATACTGACGAGCAGTAAACATGAAACAAAGTCAGTATTTAGTCTGATGACCCTTTGATTAAAACAAAAATAGTTTTACAGTTTTAAAAATAGTTAAAAAAAAGTTTTACTGAGTATTTTCCAGAACCAGCCTCAGTTTTTCTGGAAAATCTGACTGTCACACTTGCTTTTTATTTCTGCAGCAAAACCCAGCAGTCTCCATGATGTTTTTTTTGTCTGCAAAGTGTCTCTTAACTGATCTCTTGCTGCTCTTTTTAACTGACAATTGTCTCGAAGATTTAGTTTTATGCTTAGTAAATAAATAAATAAATAAATAAATACACACAACACACAAACTGTGTGTGTGTGTGTGTGTGTGTGTGTATTCCACATTCACTGGATATGAGCTATCGCGCACTCTGATTGGCTACTCTACTACTAGGCTATCAGCTCATATACCATGGTGGAGCGTGTTGCTGAACTAACCAAGGATGAAATAAAAATTCGACTCGAAACCCCCCCCAAAAAACCCAAAAATACAAAAAAGCAACAAAATATGGAATGAAAGTATTTGATAATAAGAATGCATCTTTTTTATTTTTCAAGAAAGACTATTATAGTATTTTTCACAAATTGCTACTGTCATTTCACCAGTTTGTTTACATTCTAAGTGGAAATTATTTTGTCTGACAATTTGTATAAAGTTTTTATTTATCGAATTTGCAAAAATAAAAACAAAAATGCTCCTTTTCTCAAAATCCAGTGAATGTGGATAGAATAAAACAGTTATTCCACTCAATCTTGTCGTACATGACTTATAGCCAACTTGGCTCTATGTGCCTCATCAGCTATCAGCTCATGTACGACTCGATTTCGTGGAATAACTGTTATATTTGTGCCGCTCTACGAGATTTTTCCAGATGCTCTGTTTACAGAATGTGTAGAAAACGGAGTTGAAAAGCGTGCAGTATTTTACACTGTTTGTTTTTGCTGGCTGATCCAGTAACTATCAACAATAACCACTTCAATCGCGCCCCCTACTGGATACATTTACCACTTTTAACATCATCCACAACTGGGGCAAGTACAGATCTTCCTTCTGCCATAAAAAATGATGAATAACACTTTGATTTGTAGTGAAAATGCGTCGATCACGCAAGCGCAGTTTTCACACAACACTCGCTTCACAGAGCTCACCACGTATTTTCTTGATCTTCCGAGCAGCATTTTGTGGTCTGTTGCTCAAAAAAATCTGGGAAATTTGCCAATAATCTACAGTAGAGATTGTCTCCTGATGGGTTCACAAGGTTCTGTATCATCTGTAATCATCAGTTCCTGGAAAATGGACCATTCTGGGTTGCGCACACATGATTTCATGACAGATTTACAGTAACTTCTCTTGATCCAGTTTCATTTTGGTTTGTATTTTCCTGCATGCGGAGACTTGGTAGTTTAATGCAGCAGGTATAACTCAAAATCCATCATCTGAGAATCTGGTATGAAAATCTGGTGGACTGACACATATCTTTAAGAACGTAACTGATAACTGGACAAAACTAGATGGTCACTCTGAGAGTGCAGACGTCCACCAAAGACAGTTGTTGACTCTTTTATCATATGCAAATCTGCAATTGCAACCATTTTGTATGTCTGGATATATTTCTAAAACGATTACAACTAGGGTACATGTGTATCCTGGAGGATTACTGGTACCCGTTAATGTGGATTATGATATCAAGTCATCATACAGTATTTCTACATTGGTTATGTTTTCACACTACTGAACTGTCAGCTACTAGATTTTAAAATGTTGAGCTCAGACTTCCATCAAGGCCAAATGCCGCATCTTGGAACGTTAATGAAAGTGATTCCAAATTCGTAGATACACCCCATGACTCAGATCCACTAAAACAATGGGGTTCTTCCTTGGCCAATGCTACACCCTTCCACCAAGTTTCATGGACATCGGGTCAGTAGGTTTTGCGCAATCCTGCTTAAAGATAGACAAAGAAACCTCACTGAAAACATAGCCTCCTTTGTGTCAGGCTGTTGCTGAGTATTTTCCTGTAGCAACATGCCCCCAAGTGTTTTCTTCCTTACTTATAGCATAGGACTGAATTCTATAATCTGATTGGTCAGAAGATGTTGATTAATTACATTGCAGGTATTTAACAGAAGCTCTGATCCAGAGCGATGTACAACATACCCAGAGCAGCCTGGGGAGCAGGTACCTTGTTCAAGGGCACTTCAGCCATTTCTTCTGGTGCAGAGAATTGAACCAATGACCTTTTGGTCCCAAAGCTGTTTCTATAACCATTAGACCATGGCTTCTCCTATAGCAATGGGCAAGCATTCATTTAGGGAAAGTAATTATTTACTGACAGTAGCGTTGGTTATAATTCAACAGGTTTGTATAACTAAGCTACAACCATTCAACCAGTTAAGGAACTTCCAGTACAGACGATCTTCATAATACAAGGATGTTTTCACATATTACATTACGTTTATGGCATTTAGCAGACACTCTTATCCAGAGCGACGTACAACATATATACAACATACCCAGAGCAGCCTGGGGAGCAGTTAGGGGTTAGGTGCCTTACTCAAGGGCATTTCAGCCATTCCTGCTGGTCTAGGGAATCAAACCAGTGACCTTTTGGTCAGCTGCTTCTCAAACCATTAGACAATAGCTTCCCCTACATGCAGTGTTTGAATCAAACTCTAATGCATTTAACTCTTCGATGTGGTCCGGTTGGACAGGTGAAAACATACTAAGTGGTCCAGGAGCTTCTCAGCGATGTTGTCTTGGTATGGTTCCAATCAAACTCTAGCGCAGTTCGATTGCAGTACTAAAGTGATTCGATTTTGCATCAACCTTACTTCAGGAAGTGAGCCAAGCAAACCGTGGGTTTGGGGTTACGGGTGAGATTTTAACACCTGAGCCACAGGTTGCAAATTGAGCCAAAGTACAAAGCTGTAGTGCTGAGAAAATGATGTTCTGAAGAGTTGGAGAGAGAGAGAGAGAGAGAGAAACAGTCTATGTGATATATTTAATTATGTTGTAATATACTGAGCTCAGTTCCGTGTTCTCCATGCTTGAGTGATTACTTGTATATGTTTTTCCATTCAACAATGAACGAAGGAGTTTTATGTGTGTGTGTGTGTTTTCATCCCTACACACCTCACAGCAATTATTTATTTTATTTTTTTTGCTTTGTTACATTACAGGCATTTAGCAGATGCTCTTATCCAGAGCGATGTACCATGTACCCAGAGCAGCTGGGGGTTATGTGCTTTGCTCAAGGGCACTTCAGCCATTCCTGTTAGTCCAGGGACTTGAACCTGCAACCTTCTGTTCCCAAAGCTGCTTCTCTAGTCATGGCTTCCCCACAGATGGCTTCACAACATTAAATGAAGATACACTATATGGCCAAAAGTATGTGAACACCTGACCACCATGCTATGCACTTGTTGAACATCCCGTTCCAGATTTAGTCCCCCGTTGTTGTTGTTACATAGCGTATAAACAGAAAAATAGGACAACATGATATTTTACTTTAATTCATTCAAAAATGTCGCCCACTGTTGATTATTTTCCGTAAATTGTTTATTCTTTATTTATGCTCTACTGACTACAGTATATTGTTCAGATGATGTTTTATGTTTTGTGTTATGTGTTTTATTCTCTCCACGGTTGACATATGATCAGATTTACCTTCTCACTTCCTCTTCCAGTCTGGAGAGATGGCTGGAAAAAAAGCTTCACCTCTTCACTTCCTGTCACCACTCATCCATCTACATGACAGGCTGCTTTGTGCTCAACAAATGGCCAATAAGCTGATCCCTTTACCCCTGCACTATTTCACCGCACTCGCCTTCCTCCATTCCTCCCTTCTCCTGTCTTTCCTTCTTGTTTTTTACCTTCCTTCGCTCATTTGTGAAAACTGCCTTCTTCTTTCCTCTCTCTCTCTCTCATATCCTTTCCTTCCTTCACGATTCTTTCTCTCCTATAATCCTCTCTCTCATTTCCTCAATCTTCTCCTGTCTTCCATCTCTTTTTGTTTTTCCTCTTCTCATTTTTCCCCTCACTTTCAATATATTCTCCTCCATCCTCTTCGTTTTTCATGTTTTCTCGCTCGTTTTTTCTTCCTCCCACCATCCCTCTCACTTCCTCCATCATGTTCTCATAACACCCCACCCTAAAGCCTCTTTCACTCTCTCTCTCTCTCTCTCTCTCTCTCTCAGCTCTCCTTCCTGCATCTCCTCTTTTTTCTCCATATTTCCCTTCGCTTCTTACTCTCCACTCTCTCTTCACTTCCTACATTAGATTTCTTTCCCTTCTTTATTGTGCTTGCTTCCATCCCACTCTCTTTCCTTCTTTTTATATTCACTCCTCACTATTTATTTCCTTCCTTTCCTCATTCAACTCCTTTATCATCCCACTCTTCTTGCCAGTTTTTTTTAACCGCTGCTCCTTCTCTCTTTTTTCTCTTGCTCTCATCCCTTCCTATTTTCTTTCTCAGTACTCTTTTTTTACTCTCTTTCCATTCTCCATTTCTCTCTTTCAATCCATTTCTTTTTTCATTCATACACACTCGTTCATCTCCTCTCTTCCTTCACATATTTTTCTTCTCGCCTCCTTCTTTCAATTTTGTCCTTCCTGACCTCTCAGTCATTCTGTCTGTCCATCATATCCATCATTCATTCCTCTCATCCACGATTTGTTTCTTCCTTTCCCCCTTCGCGCGCTCTCATCTTCAGCTTCATTCTCTTTCATTTCTTCACCCCTCTCTCCTCTCTTCCTTCATTCATTCCACTTTTCATTGAGCTCTGCTTCCTCCTTGTTTTTGTCTGGCTTTTCTTCCTCTTCTCTCTCTCTTTCTTTTCTTTCCTGTCACTTTATTGCACTCTCCCCTATCCTCACTGTCTTCTTCTATATTTTACTCTCCTCTTACTCCTCCTTCCTTCATTCAATCCTCTCTCTCTCTCTCGGCTCATTCTCCTCTATTCTTTTTTTTTTTTGCTTTTCCTTTTTTTTCCTTCTTGATGCCCTTTATTCTGCTTTCCTCATCCCACCTTCACGCTCTTTTATTCCTTCTTCTCATCTTTTCTCTCTTTATTTTTCTGTTTCCCTTCGTTCAGTCCCATCTTCTTTAATTTCCTCACATCTTTCACGTCTCACCTCTCTCTCTTCTTCTTCTTCTTTTTCTATCTTTGATTCTCTCCCTCTCTTTCAATTATCTTCTCCCCTTTTCCACTCTTTTTCATCACTCCCTACTTCTTTCTTCTTCTTCTTCCTGTTTCCTTGCTTCCTTCTCTTTTCTCTTCCTTCATCTCTCTCTCTCTCTCCCATGTTCGCTTTCTTGTTTCATTCCTTTCTCTCATTCATTGCTCACTCTCTTCCAGACCTCTTCTCCATTCTCTCTTTTTGTCCATCGTCCTTCTCACTCCTTTATCTTTCATCCTTTCATTTATCATTTTTGTTGTTCACACTCTGCTGTACTTTTCAGTTTATCTGTTATTCTCTTCTTCCCTCTCTCCTCTCCTCCACCAGTTGTTTCTTCATCTCTCTCTCTCTCTCTCTCTCTCTCTGGCAGAACTCCACACTGCTGTGTATTGGTAGTGGATGGTCACTTTGGTCAGATGTACTCTGTTTTGCTATGTCTGCATTTTGAATGGCTGTTGTGCCGCTGCAGGGATAAATATATTTATGGTTAAATAAAAAATAAGAATACAAGAAGAAAAGCATGAAACATTAAACTGAGTAAACATTCAGCACACAAACACATCAGTGTGTTAAACCCAGATCAGCCTGTAGCCTACTTTCGGTCATGTTTCCTGCCCTCTGACTGCAGATGTGGTGGTTAATGAAGTCCAGGTTGTGGGTGAAGAGGAACGCAGTCTAATAATCACACCGCGAACGCAAACCCACCTGGCTGTCAGGCGGCTCGTGTTGGGTCGCGTGATCGTGATTTCCGTGCTTAATCCGGTCCCGGTGGATTCAGTGAAGACGCCTGGACATCTCAGAGCTGAAAAATCGAACCGATTGTCATCCGGTGCCTAAAGGCCAGAGGTCTGTGTCCCCCTGATGGCTCAGATCAGCCGCCGCCGTTAGACCCCGCGCGCTCTGCTCGGTGTGTCCATGTTTCAGGAACACCGAATGAACGTCACTCACTTGTCGGTGTTGAGATCAGATGCGCGTCCTCTCTCTCTCTCTCTCTCTCTCTCCTTTCACTCTCACTCTGTCCTTTCTGCTCGCGAGACATCCGGCGGTCACGGCGGATTTCACACCTCGTTTCCCTCTCGTGCTCTCGCCCTTCCGTTTCCCCTTCTCTCCTTTGTCAAGCAGCCCTCTCTCTCTCTCTCTCTCTCCCCTTCTCTCTCTCTCCCCTTCTCTCTCTCTCCCCCTCTCCCTCCTCCCCGCAACGCACCGCACAGCCACCGCAGCTCGCGCACGTCCGGACCGTAAAAGGCTCGCGCCAAAACCGGCGGCGCGCGTCAACAGCGCGTGCTGTTCTCGAGAAATCGTTTTGTTCTGTTTGTTTGTTTGTTTTGTTTGTTTACCAAATCCGTTTCTGCAAACATTCACGTTTTAATACGGAAACTGGAATAGAACCGTAGAAGTCAAACGAAAGCACGTGTCTAAGCATGTGTAATAGATAGATGGATGGATGTAACCGGTTTGAAATTGAAAAGAAGCCGAACTGAACTGAAACGAAACCACATGCTAAAACTAGCAAATAAATAATCAGGAAGGAAAGAATTTTTTAAAAAAAAAAAAAATGTAAAACAAATGTCAAAACTATAAGCAATCATAAATAAAGCAAGTGTCTAAAAGAATAAGCAAATGAAGAAGAAGAAGCCTTTATTTGTCGCATGCACACTTCAAGCACAGTGAAATTCATCCTCTGCATTTAACCCATCTGAAGCAGTGAACACACATGCAGAGCAGTGGGCAGCCCAGAGTGCCGTCAGGGGTTTGGTACCTTGCTCAAGGGCACCCAACGTCAACCTAACTGCATGTCTTTGGATTGTGGGGGAAACCAGAGCAAACCCACACAGACATGGGGAGAACATGCAAACTCCACAAAGAAAGGCCCTCGCCGGCCGCTGGGTTCGAACCCGGAACCTTCTTGCTGTAAGGCGACCGTGCTAACGGCTACACCACCGTGCCGCCCATTAAATGCAACTATTAATGGATAGTATATACAGTATGATGACAGTATATACAGTATGATGCAATGGTTTTTGAAGTAATTGTTGGTAAATTACTGTGGTATGAACTGAATAAATGCATGTTGTTTTAGGGAAATATTCAATTATGGGATGGTGTTGATTATTTTTCAATAAAGCACACTCTGCCACGTTTTATTCCTTACGTATTACACATTCCCCTTCACACTGACCTACTCTGGCAGGTGTTTGGAATCAGGCCTATGTTTGAAAAATGCTTTTTAATGTCTTCTGGGTTTCTGCCCTCTTCATAAAGTAAGACAATGGCTTAGAGTAGTGATGTTTTTAGGAGCATATTTTAGGAATGCAAGGTCAGAAGCTCCCAAAAGCAGCTGTGCATGAGTTAGTGAGCGAGTGAATATGAGAGAGAGAGAAAGAAATATAGAATAATACTAAAACGGTCGCACGTGTCTTGGGGGAATGGGTTTCCCCAGAGACCGACAGCAAGAAAAGGCCAAACAGGTCTCGAGAGTAGAGATGGAACATCTAATTTTGGAGATGTCTCTAACAACAGCACTTTAGGACATAGATTTTTATTTTATTTTATTTTTGTACTCCATAGATGTGTCATAAACCCCTTTTACACAGCCTGTCCAAGGAACATTACACCTTTATTCTGCCTCACGCTCTGTGTAAAATGTCCGAATGCGGTGTGGGGGTGGGGGTATGTCTGTGTTGTTCCACCTCTAAGCCAGAATAGAGCCGGGATTAACATCTGGTTAAAAGGAACAGCCGGCATTGCGGAACAGGGATGTGATGTTTTTGACACTGAGATTTGTTTTTGACGTTCTTCTTTCCAAGACCAGCACAAATTCAAATGTCTCCATCTACAGCGTCTAAGGTCTGCGTGCCTTTCCGCCTCAAATCGCATGCTACTTCGCTTCACTTTCTCCTCCAACATATTGCTCACACAGCAACATTACTTGTGTTTTGAAGAGTGGTATAAATGTGCATGGCTAATGAGAGCACCTCAACACTCATTTCACCCAATGTTATTGTTTTGAAAGCAATGTCAGTGTGTTTAGGGTACTCATACCGTATTTCCAAAATGTTGTGTGTTACACGTCACCCTAGATGCTGATGCGTCGTTGTGTTATACATCGCGCCTCTGGTTGCAGAACAATGGCATGCTGTGTAAACATACACACTGGCATGGCTTCATGCCGGCTTTATTTGGTTCACTATAAACACTGGAATGGATGTTAATGAGAGTAGTGTGATAACACTGAGAAGCTCAGCACAGACACTTTAGATTACTATTTATACTTAAATGATGAATTAAAAGTGAATAAAAATGATGTGTTCTGTTGGATTTTTTCTATTCAGAGAGCTACTTGATGTATTGGATAAGGTGGAACCGTATCTGGATTTGTATGGCAGGAAAAAAAAAAAGCAGAAGCCTGAAATGCAGAAATTAGTAAGATCCATCACATGGCAATATTGTTAAAAACACTGTTTTATTTGTAAGGTACCTTTAAAACCATATGATTATTTCAGAAATATTTCAACATTAAAAAAAAATACTATAAACAGCAGTAAGCCATAATAAATGAAACAAAGTCAATATTTGGTGTGAGACGACTCTTTG